>CM067309.1:30985538-31435987 GCA_034231615.1 Meghimatium bilineatum
GATTGTGATTGAAGTCTCCTGCTGCAAGTATCCTAAAGCTGAGGAGCTGATGGGGTTGTGGGAAGACAACAAAGATGCTCTTGTTAATCTAATTTATACTGTTCATATTGGTAAGTTGTTACAGTCTCATATTGGTAAGATGTTACAGTCTCATATTGGTAAGTTGTTACAGTCTCATATTGGTAAGTTGTTACAGTCTCATATTGGTAAGTTGTTACAATTGTTACAGTCTCATATTGGTAAGTTGTTACAGTCTCATATTGGTAAGTTGTTACATCTGTTACAGTCTAATGTGATTCATGATTATGTTTACCAAAGCTCTAACACTCTAACAAGCACTAGGGCAAATGACACCAATCTTCTGAAACAAAAATGTAGATTTAAACATCAAATTAACATTATTCAAAACGATTATTATCCAACGCTGTACTATCAATGCCAAACATGGACATCGACAGCACAAGACAAATGTAAACTAGTGACAGCTGAAATGGCATGCTTGCGCAGATTACTAGGAATATCACTAAGAAACAGTGTGAGAAATGAGGACATTGGACACAGAACCAGCAACGCCCCGACCTTGGAATATATTAATAGAAAACATAACAAATGCTTTCCGCACATCAGCAGACTAACACCAGACAGCATACTACAGCAAGCTATGCTACACAGATACAGTAAAGGCAGACCTAGACGCCGACCTCGAAGATGATGAACCAAAAAATAAAAGACGCAACAAATTCCACAATATATGTCTACCCCCCGACTCTGAAAGGCAATAAAGAGTTTAGCGAATAGATAGAAACTCCACCAATTGACATACCTAGAACAATATGTGCAAGTTGTCTTATATTGTTCAGTTTTTACAACTGGACACACTGTCAATATATGTTGTAGCTGTTGTAATATGTTGTGAGTTGTAAGATATAAAATGTTGTATGTTGTTCTAAGTTGTAGTTGTTAGATATATGTTGTATGTTGTATTATGTATTTGTTAAATATAATATGTTGTACGTTGTTTTATGTAGTTGTTAGATATTTTATTCGGCTATACGTTTTGGTATGTTGTTATAAGATCTTTTATTATGCTATAAGTTATATATTCCTGGACATTGTATGTTGTGAAATAGTTTATGTTGTTGCATGTTGTTGTACGTTATTGTATGTTGTAAATGTTTATATGTCATAAGTTATTGTATGAAAGATAGAAAAGTAGACACACTCGTAGATATACATTCAGATGCACACTTAAAAATATGCCTCTGTGCTCTGGGGGGGAAAGACAAGTCCCTATGCTACGGGAAGGAGACCTGTCTATATGCTGGGGGAGGGGGGGATTCTTTCCTTATGTTACGAGGGTAGACATGTCTCTGTTCTATGGGGGGAAGAAAATGCCTGTTTTGTTTTAATTTAATACCACCCGTAGCACTCACTATTACCTGGTAATTTTAATGTATTCTCTACCCCTATTACCAGGCTATGCAGATTATTTCCGAGTCATCAATTACCATCATCCAATATTTGCTATGCTCTTTCTAATAGTTTGCATTTGCGACCTTGGTTGTACCAATTGAGTCCTGTTATTTGTGTTATTATGTACAAGTTATCCTACAGAGGATCTGTGATGCACGTAACTAATTCTCAGACACAGAGTCGGACTAACTTTCATATACTTGCACTTATTAGTCTACTAAACACTTTGACATTTGTATTCCTAATATTTAATATGTGCTTGCTGCCAGGTGTTAAAGGTCTTATTCTGGCTCAGTCAGAACATAACGACGCCGTGTTCTTGCCACTGGTGGGTGCAGAGGTAGTAGTCGTAGATCGTGAAACTGTTCAATTCAGAACTACAAGATATGGAGAGTACTTCAAGCTGTTGTTACCTGGTAATTATACTCTCAAGGTGAGTTGAACTAATGTAAGCATAACTGTGACCTGTTAATTGTATATTAATCGTACAGCCGCATACAATATCTAACAACTACATACAACTTACAGCATATTATATTTAACAACTACATACAACAACTTAGAACAACATACAGCATATTATATCTAACAACTACATACAACTTACAGCATATCCTACAACCACATACAGCAACTTAGTAGATCATACAACATTTTATAACAGCTTAAACATATTGACAGTGTTTACTCAGTTATAGCATATGCTTTTTCCATAGCGTATTTTAGTTTTTCCATAGCTTATGGTTTTTCCATAAGTGCTCATTTGCCTAGAAACTGCCTGACTAGCATTGCCTTTTGCACTTTGTAGAGATGGCGATGTTCCGAAACTTTTCCTAAATCCTCGAGTTTCAATTATATTACCTATTTCTTGAATTCTTGAGAGAGTCATATTACCCATTTCCAGATGATATATATATATATCCTGTAGGTTGTAGTGTATATATATATATCTCTATCATATATTCCTTAAGTATCGAACACGGTGCATAGGGCAGAAACCGGAGCTATCCATTTCGATCAATGTGATGCTACTGTGTGTAATTCTTGTATGTTGTTGAGACCCGTAGTCATACTCTTTTATGGTTCTTTGGCGAAGAGTCTCTCTTGTTCTTCCTCTTCTTCTTTTGCTATCTGGTACCCATTTTAATGCTTGTAGTGGCAGTCTGTTTTCACTCATTCATTCTAAGTACATATCCGATAAAGGATATATTTTCTGTTTATTGTTGTACACACATATTCATGTCATCCTGATCTTCTTCTTCTGCGTTCATTCTCAAACTCCTGCAGATTAGCAGGTTGTAGTCCGGAGAACGGAATGCGTTGTATCATGGTTTATATCATTGCTGCGATATCTACTCCTTTCGGCCTGACACATCCAACTTCAGCATGTGCTGCAGAGATTTTCTTGTGTAAGTCAGATAATGAAGGATTATTGGTTAAAGTATAATTGTGATGGTCCTATCACACACACACACAATATGATGCAGGTACTCTCAACTAATGCCCTGCTATCTATGAGAGACTAACTAATGCCCTGCTATCTATGAGAGACTAGCTAATGCCATGCTATCTCTGAGATACTAACCAAGTAGGTACTCTCAGCTAATGTCCAGCTATCTCTAAGAGACTAGCTAATGCCCTGCTATCTCTGAGATACTAACCAAGTAGGTACTCTCAGCTAATGTCCAGCTATCTCTAAGAGACTAGCTAATGCCCTGCTATCTATGAGAGAATAGCTAATGCCCTGCTATCTATGAGAGACTAGCTAATGCCCTGCTATCTATGAGAGACTAGCTAATGCCCTGCTATTTATGAGAGACTAGCTAATGCCCTGCTATCTATGAGAGACTAGCTAATGCCCTGCTATCTCAGATACTAACCAAGCAGGTACTCTCAGCTAATTTCCAGCTATTTCTGATAGATTTAACCAATCATATACTCTCATCTAACCCTGCTATCTCTAAAAGACTAACCAAGCTGGTAATCTCAGTTAATAAAATACCCTGCTATCTCTAATTGAGATACTAGCTAATTGACTTTGGTTCTACTGACATCAATTGTCTTCAGTTAATTTTTCTATGCTGTTACATGCTTGTCAGCACTGTGGCTGAGAGGTATAGAGCTTGTATCTGTAACCCCAGGGTTGCTTGTTTGAAATCAACTACAGGCAGTATGGCCAATCACAAAACAATGGCAGTCCTTGGAACAAATATTTCCATGAAAATATCTACAATTAAGAAATTCATGTTTGATAACAATATGATATATAAACAACTTTTGATAACAATAGGATATATAAACAACTTTTGATAACAATAGGATATATAAACAACTTTTGATAACAATATGATATATAAATAATTATTTATATGTTTATATTAGTGTTTTGCTTCTGTCATTTACATTCAGGTAACCTACCCTGGGTATCGAACTGCACTTGCACCATTCCGTGTTCAAGGTTCTGGGGTCACTATACTGAACATTAAACTGCTCAGAAACAAATTCTATGAGAAACCAGGACAACAAAATGTTGATAATTTTAGCCCAGGACAACAAAATGTTGATAATTTTAGCCCAGGACAACAAAATGTTGATAATTATAGCGACAGTTTTAGAAGACATACCAAATTTCAAATTGTTTATTTTGTGTTGGCTTTAGGTGTATCTTTGTCTTTATTTTCTTAGTGATATGTTCTGTTATTGCTTGTTGTATTGTTCCACCTTAACCCTTAGCTATGGAGATCTCCTTAAGGATATGATGAGTGGTTGCCGTCATTTTGCAGATATTTTTTCCCTTAGTTTGCCAGTGAAACAATTCTTATGTAGGTTTTATTATAACCTTGTAGGCAGTTTTTTTTTCCCCTGGTAAGCTAAGAAGAGGAGGATCTGCACAAATTAGTAGTAGCTTTTCATCATATCTTTAAGAATACCTCTGCAGCTAAGGGGCTAATTCTTACTCCTGTCAAGGTTTTCCTTTACAAAGTAACCTTTTCAGCTATTTTGGCTTCGTAACTCATACATCAAATAATCATCGATCAAGCGAATAACATTCAAACTTGCACTGTGTGAACACCGAAAGTCCACATTAAAAATATGCAGATGACACTGTTCTGATTGCTAAAAGTGAGGAATACCTTCAATAATTAATTAATGTAGTAGTTACAGACAGCCAATAGAAAAGGCCTCTTCGTAAATATCAAGGTAACAGAAGTAATGGTTATTTCAAAGAAACAAATTAACACACATTGCAATATCAAAGTGAATGATATAGTATTAATACAGGTCTACCAATTCAAATATTTAGGTATAATGATTACATCAGATGGAAGAAGTTCAACATAAATAAAAAGCATAATAGGGCAGGCAAAAATAACATTCATAAAAATTAAAAAAATATTGTGTAATATGATCTTGTCAGTAGAGGTGAGGACCAGATATCTGTAGTGCTATATAACCCCTATACTAACATATGGGTGCGAGTCTTGGACAATAATCAAACAGGAAATTAGAGACAATAGAGGAGATGTGGTTCTACAAAACAATTCTGATAATGCTATGGACTGCCAGAAAAACTAATTTGGAGGTGTTGAAAGAGTCAAATGCGAGACAGACCTTAATCAAAAATATAAGAAACATACAATCTTCATTTTTTTGGCCATGTTTACATGACAAGAAAATTTGTAAAACATAGTCACAACAGACAAGATTGAATGCAATAGATAACATAAGTAAATATTAGTTTAACAACCTAGAACGGTAGGGAAACAACAATGACTTTGATACATAATACTGAAGATATGGAACACTGGAGAGCCATTATTACCTACACTAGCCGGCATTGGAACCTGATGAATGAATAAACTCGGACATTATTGATGTAACCTTTGTTATAGTTTTCAGATTTCTGAATGAACTTTAATGTTTTTCACAATTATCAATTAAATAAAACATTTCGGAATGTTCATATTAAAACTTTATTTTCATAGTTTTTTCATAGATTAAAAGTTTTGCTGTTTCTGGGTTTTAGGAACTCTTTAAATTAATTTCATATTAAAACATTTCCTTTTTTCTTAATTTTCACAAGAAAACTTTTCCTGACAATGTAGATGTACTCGAATAATAAATGTTATCAAGTTAAAGGATACTAAAATTAAAGGAAACGAAGGAGATAAATATAATCTTGAGTAACGATTTAGGAAAAAATATATTAAATGTATATATAACATATTTGTAATCATTTATTTGTGATTTCTGTATGCAAGGTTTTTTTTTGTCTTGTGTACAGGTTCCAATCTCAACATGTTGAGAAATATCTGATCATATAACATATTTTGTTTTACTTAATTCTTCTCTAATCATCTCTCATCAATTCTACCTATAACCATCTCTCATCAATTCTACCTCTAATCATCTCTCATCAATTCTACCTCTAACCATCTCTCATCAATTCCACCTCTAACCATCTCTCATCAATTCCACCTCTAACCATCTCTCATCAATTCCACCTCTAACCATCTCTCATCAATTCCACCTCTAACCATCTCTCATCAATTCCAACTCTGACCATCTCTCAACAATTCCAACTCTAACCATCTCTCATCAATTCTACTATCATCAACTCTCATCAACTTCAACTCTCATCAACTCAACTCTCATCAACACCTCAACTCAACTCAACAACTCAATTCTCATCAACTCAACTCTCATCAACAACTCAACTCTCATCAACTCAACTCTCATCAACTCAACTCTCATCAACTCAACTCAACTCTCAACAAATCAACTCTCAACAATTCAACTCTCATCAACTCAACTCTCATCAACTCACCTCTCATCAACAACTCAACTCTCAACAATTCAACTCTCATCAACTCACCTCTCATCAACAACTCAACTCTCAACAACTCAACTCTCATCAAAAACTAAACTCTCATCAACAACTAAACTCTCATCAACAACTAAACTCTCATCAACAACTCAACTCTCATCAACAACTCCACTCTCATCAACTTCAACTCTCATCAACAACTCAACTCTCATCAACAACTCAACTCTCATCAACAACTCAACTCTCATCAACTCAACTCTCATCAGCTCAACTCTCATCAACTCAACTCTCATGAATTCTGCTATCATCAACACCCTAAGATTATTATTTTCCCACCTTACATTTCTAGACAAAGTGTTTAATTAACTGTGCAGCCAATCAGACAGCACAAATGTGTACTCCAATTATCTCAAACGTTGACTGATCAGCTTTCTGAATAGCCTAGAAAGGATACAATTGCATCTAACAGTTAAAAATACTCCGAAGTGAAAATTAATCTGCTGCACCTTTGCACAAAGCCAACATACCAGTGCATGTACCTCCTTCTTCAATCACATTTTGCTAGTTTTTGAAAGCTATACAAGATCAGCATTGCGAATCTGAATAAAGATACATTTGCGTCTGAAAGTTAAAAGTGTTCTGAAATAAAAATTAACATATTGAGTCTTTTCCTAGTCTGCCTGCTTCGTGTTCCTGGAACTATTACTTCTAATAAAGATATTTTGTACATTATATTATTCCCTTAATTTTCTTTGATATTTTATTGTTCATTAGGAACCAACATCGGAGTCTTGCCCATAAATGCTCAGCTCACTGGCCTATTAGCCATCTGAGGTTGTATATGTTTGGTGTCCCAAACATATTTTAATGTGTTTTTTTAAATCTGTGCATCAAATTAAAAGGCGACACAACACATTTCAATTCTCTGAACCTGCTGGAGATCCTTCAGGAGATCGAGTGAGATCAAGGCACTGCTGCAAAAGATCCAACGGGAGTTTGAGAGTGAACACTGAATAAGACTAATCTTTAATATGATTTTAAATGTATAAGATTTTAAATTTTATAATATACAGGGTGCACTTTCTCTCCCTTAGTCTCACTCCCAAGTTTATAATTCTCTGAACATGCATATTTTTTAATTCAGCCTTCTCTTCATCACATTGTACTGCATCCATAATTTTTAGCCTTCTCTTTCAACACATTTTTGCAAGATTGAAACTTGTGAAATTAAATGTCTAAAGAAGGATATTGGAGTCGCCAGACTGGACAAAATATGCAGTGAGATCATACAACAAAAATAATAGGTGTCACATCATGAATCGAATATATAGAGAAACAATAGATAAAATGGTTTGGACATCTTATGAGGATGAATGATCAAGTTCCTATAAAAGTTTATAACAAAATGGAATCAGGATACAAATCCAAGGGAAGACTGAGGAAGAGATAGATAATCCAAGGGAAGACTGAGGAAGAGATAGATAGACATGACTACAACTCAACCGGAGCAGCACACCTGACTCTGGAATGCAGACTACATCTTCACAAACCACTACTCTCAACGGCAAGTGTGGAAGCTACAACAACACTACCTGGGTATAGACAATAGACTTCTCACTTTGTAGTGTATCCCTAACTTTCAGCCTTCTCTTAATCACTTTGTATGATAGTTTCAACTACCTGGGCAGCAATCTCTGACAAGCTGTAAACACTGACACTGAAGTAAACAGAAGAATAGCAAAAGCTAGTGCCACATTTAGAAAACTGCACAAAAAATGTATGGGCCAGAAGGGGAATAACAATTACAACTAAACTTATAGTTTACGAGGCAGCAGAAATATCATCAGTTCTTTGTGTATGTGAAACATGGACAGTATATGCCAGACATGATAGAAAACTCAACGGCTTCCACTTAATCTGCCTACATTAAGATACTTAATATCCATTAGTGAGATAAAATAGCAGACAGTGAAATACTGATGAAATTCTTACGTCTGTAAGATTAACACACAATGTTAATGAAGGCGCAGGCATGCTAGGCAGGACACATGGTCCACATTAAATATAATTGTCTACCAAAATATTATATGGATAACTCCAGACTGGAACCTGCAAGGCCAGAGGACAGGAGAAGCATTTTAAAGACACTTTTAAGACATCACTTACTCACTTCAAAAAGACACACTCATGGGAGAATCATGGGAGAATCATGGGAGAATCTTGCACAAAACAGATCCAATTGGCGTCGTAGAATCAAGAGTGGTGCAGCAGCTGCATAACAAAAACGTTCTAGAAGAAAGGCAAGAGTTGCTCAATATCCCAAGCTCCTCCCGCAAATGATCAGAGTCCGGTAGACAATTCCAGGCAAGCTTAGAAAGTATTAGCCACAGTCGGACGCACTTCATACAGCATCATCCAGTTGAGTTGAATGTTCATTGTCGACTATGACAGACGGACAATATCTATTTCTGAGATATTTAGATGTTGTAATTACCACAGTGATTCTCACGTTTTCTTGCTGTGGTGTGGTTACTAAATATGTCTCAATTGTGTGAAACTTCATTCAATTGTATTTGTACCATATTGTTTTCAGGAACGAGTATTGTATATACAATGCCTTCCCTAGACGTGTAACTTGAGAACCTTTGTTTTATGCAGTCACACTTGATGTTTCTGTGGAATAAAAGAAGTTTCTCAAACATGAAATAAAATAAAATAAATCAAAACATATCATATTCTCTATAAGGACATTATTTGTATAAGTATTGTTGAGTTTTTAGACATCTATAATAAATGTTCATTGCCGTGTGGTTATTAGAACACTGTTCTCAGACCCTTGAGGTCCTGGTTTCAATCCACGGTTGGGACAGGATTTTTTTTGTTGGCACAATCAAAATCCTTGCTGCACGTGTCGTAGTTTCTACTAATGCAAACTTGCCTTCATTAACACAGCCCTTAGACAGCCTCCCTGCACTCCACATAAAAACATGCGGTAATGAAAATTTAATAAATGAAAGTACAATGTGGACGATTAAATTTTTTACCCATGAGTAAGTTCCAGCGAATTGTATTTGTTATGTGTGCTCACTAACCATTCTACCACTAAGCTGACTCTAATGTGATGAGAAGCTGATAAAACAATTTAAATTTAAGGATATAAAGTTGGGTTACAATCACATTAGCAGTGGCATAGCCTCAAAAGACAACAAAATTCTCTGAGTCGCCTCCCATTATTAAACAGCTTACATAGCGCACACAAATTTAAATATTTACTGTAAACATTAAAGCAAGATAATCGCAGGTTCAATCTTGTTTTTAAAGTTATCTGTCCTTGACACCAAAACGTTTCAGCGTATTACCCTCTGTTTTTCTGTGGTGTAGGGAACTACTTTACTTATTAACTAATACTGCATTAGTCAATATGTTCTGGATAATACCTTGAAGATTATTTCTGTTAACATATTCAATGATAACACAAAGTGAATGTAATATTCAAGATTGGAAGATTTTATATTGAATCGTAGGATGTTAACATTTGTGAGGATACTAAACATTTTCGCAGAAATGAAAAACATACTCTTGGCGCGATATCATTGATAGTAGCAGATCTCTGTAAATAAAGTAAACAAGCCTTCATTCATTACGTTTTTGATTCTTGTCATGATTTTCATTGTCTACTATTTATATAATTGAAGTTGAATGCCAAAATCACCAAGGTCGACGAACACAACACACAAACATAATCCAAATCAGTCTTTCAGATCGTGTTGAGATTTCTGTATACTAGATGCTGGTCATGCTTGGAGCTGCATTACAAGATATAACGTATTTCTTATTTATATAGGGCCATAAATACACGTTTCTGATGGGGGGGGGGGGGACTGAAGGGAGCTAGCTACCTACCTATTATAAAAGGTAACTCGTGTCCCCACTTTAAATATTCACACTACGCCACTGCACATTAGTACACTAATTGTAAGTCATAAAAATTTCCAATATCTATAGAATTATCAGTGTAATTTTATATTGTCGCATTTGTATTTAGACTAGTCTAAATTACATAGTAGAAGAATGTGGGTGCTCAATGACTTGGTCCAAATGAGGGGATATACGATAGGTTAGTCTTCTTATCTCTGGCCACTGCAATACACGGGCGTCTAAGTTAGTAAGCCCATTCTTTCAAAGTGAAGATAAGTTGCTAATTAAACAAACTTGATTCGATTATTATTTTTCATCTCCTGGTTTCACGTAGATATTCACTTTTCTCCCAAAAGTCTGAAAATGTAGTTGAAGAATGAGGTCAATTTATGTCGGACATGTGCAAATGTCCAGAGACTATTGAGGAAAACACTTTAAGGACAAGCTAGAACAAAAACCAACTATAGCACAAATTATGTAAGCATCTGTGACTATGATTCCTCTTGCAACAAACTGAACAGCTACAGATTCTTTATTAGAAACTAGCTTCACAACACGTGGGGCATTTCCATAAGTACTACTACTACTACTACTACCATTACTACATCTACTACTACTACTACTACTATTGTTACCACTACTACTACTACTATTGTCACTACTACTACTAATACAAATAGTCGTCTATCTTGTGCAATACTAGCAATTTCAGACCTTATGTTGTTGCATCTCTCTGCTGTGTGTGTGTGGAAATGACTGAAAGATCCAGTTCTGTTATAGAATCTCCTATCACATCGCCCACTCATCTTGACTGAAAGATCCATTCTGTGATTCTTGATTATAAACTGGCTTCACAGCACGTGGGGCATTTCCATAAGTGATCTGCTCTCCATTCCAGCAACCATCTCAGTGTGTGTAGACTCCTTAAATAATAATCTGGTCAATGACACACTGCCAGCTGTTAGTTCCATGGGCTCATTTATTGAAAGAGAACAGGACATTTTTAAAATCTTGGGAAAATCTTTGATAGAAGTCTCTCATTCAACAAACACGTCACAAATATGATTCAGAAGGCTAAAAGAGAGATCAGTGTTATTAAGGTTATGGCGACCTTCGACATGCAGCAATGGGTACTTTTTCTACTTCTACAAGTGATGGTGCTATCTGTCATAGATTATGACAAAGGCATACGAACACTGTCACAGACACAAGTCGATAGATGGGGAAAAGTCCACAGTGAGGCAAAGAAAGCGGTACTGGGGTGTACTAGAGATACACCAATCTCTGCTATGAGATTTCTGCTTGATCTCCCCAGCATTAGAGTGCGACATCAAGTAGCACAAGTTAGGATGTACCTTAAATTGACAATACAACCACCACCCATTACACCAACGTCTAGGTGAGTCAAAGGAAAATCGAATCAAGCGTGGCAGATCATGGATGGCAGAGTCTGAAGACACTGCGAAGAGTATGTTCATTTGAAGAAATAGGAAAGGACAGTGAATGGGTGGAGGTAGACATTGAGAAGAAATCACTGACTAAAGTAATAATACAACTATATAAAGCGTTTCGAAAATGGAAGGAAGTCAGGGCACGAACAGGATGAAGTGCACGAACTCGCCCGACTACACTTGAACCATATATATATTATAAATATATATATTGGTAACAATATTTGAGAGGTCTATAGAGGTAAAAACAAATATGTACCTATGTTTTATAGTCAGCACAAAATCGTTTAACGATAAAGTTAAACATAGCGAAGTTATACACATGCTAGAGAATATGAACATCGATAGTAAGGATTTAACAACGATCAACAACATTTAACAACAGCTGTAATAAGATTAGGAAATCAATTTAGCTCAGTTTCAACAAATAAATCAAGGAGTCAGACAGGGATGAGTGCTTTCACCAGACATGTTCTCATTATACAGTGAACATATATAGCGTGCAATAGTTGTTATCCCAGGAATATCAGTGGGAGGACATAGAATAAATAATTTGAAATATGCGGATGACACTGTTCTGATTGCTAAATGTGAGGAAGTCATTCAAGAATGAATTAATGTAGTAGTGACAGAAAGTAAAGAAAAATGCCTCTTCTTAAATATCAAGATAACAAAGGTAATGGTTATTTCAAAGAAACACAATAGCACATCTTGCAAGATCAAATTGAATGATATAGTATTACAGCAGTTCCACCAATTCAAATATTTAGGTACAGCGATTGCTGCAGATTTGAGGAAGGACACATAAAAGCAGAATAGGGCAGGAAAAACAACATTCAGAAAAATGAAAAACATATGTAATATGACTTTGTCATTAGAGGTGAGGAAGAGAGTTCTTCGGTGTTATATAACTCCTATACTAACATATGGATGCGAGTCTTTGACAATAAACAAATAGAGAAGTGGAAAATTAGAGGCAATTGAGATGTGGTTCTACAGAAGAATGCTGAGAATACCATTGACTGCCAGAAAATCTAAGTAGAGGTGTTGAAAGAGTCAAATGCTAGACAGAGCTTAATCAATAATATAAGAAGAAGACAATCTTCAATTTTTGGCCACTTTATGTGACAAGGTTTGGAGAACATAGTCACAACAGGCAAGATTCAAGGTAAAAGAGATCGACAACATGAGAAAATGTTAGTCTAACAACCTAGTACGGCAGAAATTATCTGAGTATTGGGGCCACCAATACTATAATAGGACATTATAGATGCCATAAAAGACATGAAAAAAGGGAAAGCAACAGGTCCTGATAATATGTCCGTAGAAGAGCTAGAGGTGCTGGAAGACACCGGAATCAAAGTAATAACAAAATTATTTAATGATATTTATGACAGTGGTCACTTACCTGATGACTTTCTAAAATCAAAATTAATAGCGTTACCAAAGAATCAGGGATCATTAGAATGTGAAGAATATAGAACAATTAATCTTTCCTGTCACATAACACAAAAATTTGTTAAGGATTATTATGAGAACAACAAGACAGAAAATTAAATAGGAAATAGCGGATGAACAATTTGGATTTGTTGAAGAGAGAGGAATACAAAGCGACATATATACATTAAGAACTTTAATTGAAAGATCACTAGAAGTTCAGAAAGATATGTACGTTTGCTTTATTGATTACACCAAAGCATTCGACAAAATAAGACGACCAGATTATCAACATGCTAGAAGAGATTAATATGCACAGTAAAGATCTAAGAATCTTAAAGATCGCAATATATACTGCCAACAAGACGCAGTCATAAAATTGGATAATATAACGAAGTATATACAAATAAAAAAAGGTGTACGCCAGGGATGTGTATTGTCACCAGATTTATTTTCTCTTTACAGCAACAATATCTTGATATCAGTTAAGAATATGCAAGGCATTAAAATAGGAGGATACAATATCAATAATCTACGATATGTAGATAATACTGTGTTGATAGCAGAAGGCCTAGGACATCTCCACGTTCTGTTAACCAGAATGGTGATAGAAAGTGAACAAAAATGTCTAAGTATAAATATAAAAAAGACAGAGACACTGATAATATCAGGAAATAGTACCCCACCAAATAGTAAAATAGTATTAAATGATAAAAACGTAAAGCAGGTGAATAGTATCAAATATTTAGGAACATTAATAACTTCAGATGGTAAATGTAAGACCGAAATTATAAGCAGAAGAGGACAGTAAACATGTGCCGGCACTACGACCTATTTATAGCTAAAACCTTTTTATGGACACAGGGAAACACACAAGTATAAATGGTACAAGTGGAATGATATCACAGTTAGAAAACAGATTTATTACATTTTGACAAGGGTGAGAGATAGGCATAATGTTTTGAATGAGAAAGCAATAACCAATACTATATGTGGTACTGATCACAAGATAGTAGTGATAACAACGAGGTTTACCACATCAAAGATAAACAAAACAACAACTATAAATGATGGTTTTTAATCAAAATAATGAATTTAAAGAACGAAGGATTAAAAGAACAGTTGCAACAGACAGTAGAATCCACATTTAATCAACTTCCTACTGTAGTGGACAGTGTGGAGAAAAAGTGGATTAGATATAGATCAACCATAATGAAAAGTTTAGAAAGTTTATGTGTGGGTAAATGGAGACATGGAAACAGCAAACACACAGCATGGTGGTGTGATGAAGTCAAACAAGCAGATAAATTTTTTTTTTAAATCTACACAAGGAATGGATAAAGTCACAAAATTATGAAGATTATGTAAACTATAGAATACAAAGCAGAAGAACAAATAAAATAGTCAAAGCAGTATAAAAACAATCATGGGAAAGATTTGGAATATCATTAGCAGAGAATCATAGAACAGCTTCCAGAACATTCTTTAAGATGGTTAAAAGTATACAATCAAGGGATGAGAATTACAACAAAGTAGATAATATTAACGATAAGAATGGAAATCCTTTAATACATCCTTCAAAAGTTACCATGCCATGGAGAGAGTATTTCAAACAGTTACTTAACCCTCTGGGGGATAGAACAAAATAATACCAACAGATCTAGTAGTTTCAACATTAGAACCAGAAATATTACAATATGAAGTAGATACAGTAGTCAGACAAGCACCAAAACACAAAACACCAGCGGTTGACATATTACCAACTAAAATCATACAAGCAACAGGAGAGTGTAGCATTAAATGGTTACACAGAATATTAAACGCGGCATGGGCGCAACAAAGAACACCTAGAGATTGGCAACAAGCAATAATCGTACCGCTGTGGAAGAATAAAGGTAGTAAAAGAGAATGCACACAATAACGATGCATCGCACTGCTAAGCCATGTGGGCAAAATGCACGACAAAATAATCCAGGCTAAGACCTATTATAGAACTACAACTATCCGACCAACAGATGGGATTTAGAAAAAACAGAAGCTGCAGAGATGCAGTTTTCATTCTCAAACAGATGGTGGAGACGAATATTGAATAATATAGGAACCTTTATGTAACATTTGTTGACCAGGAGAAAGCCTTCGATAGAGTAGATAGAAACGTTCTATGGCACACACTGGCTATCTATGGAATCAACAACCACCTTATTAAAATATATCAAAGCTGATATGAGAACTGTGAGAGTGTAATTCGAATGAATAAAGGAACATAAAAACCATTTAAAGTCACATCTGGAGTTAGGCAAAGGTGTGTTTTATCACCACTTCTGTTATGATAGCATCTTATATATCGATAGCATTACGAAAAAAGCCAAGATGAAAAATGAAAATACCAAAGAGCTACTTTTTGCCGACGATCAAGCTATAATAGCAGATGAAGAAACTGAACTTCAACGTCATCTAACATCCATGGACATCGAGTGCAAGAACAACAGCATGAAGATAAGTATAAACCGAAGAGAAACGATGGCAATAGGAAGAGATACACATAATCGAAATATAAACAGCATAAAATCAAGTCGTAAAACAAACAAACATCATCAAATACTTAGGCGCAACTTCTCTTCAGATGACAAAATGGACACCGAAATAGACATTCGTTGTAGGAAAGCAAAACAAATATTGGGATAATTGTCCCCCTTTACTGAAACACAAAATGCTAACAATGACAATAACAACAACAAAACATCTTATCAAAAGTATCTTCATTCCAACTATGTGCTACCAATGTCAAACGTGGTCCTTAACAACGAAACATAAAAGACAACTGGTTATAACAGAGATGGGATGTCTGAGAAAAGCCACAGGAGTGACCAGAAGACACATAATTAGAAACGAGGTCATAAGAGAATGAGTGGGTGTCATATCAATTCTACAATACATACAAAATCAACAAATGCAATGGTCTAATCATCTGGAAAGAATTTCGTGTGATTTATTAGTTTATGTAGTTCGTCCATCACAAGTGATGATGACCATTTGTTAATCCACTTTTGCAAATTCAATTTTAGTTATGTCCTTGATTATGAGTTCGTAGATGGCTAATGAGCCCTATTCGAGCTGTAAATGTCCTTGGACAGTTTGGACATGGAATGACGACTGTAGACGGATCTTGGTCTATCCGTGACTTTCTAGCTGCTCTCCGCTGTTGAGCTGCTGCATTTCTTTTCTTTTCAGAAGATGATGCGCTCTTTTTTATTTTAGAACGCCATGTAGATCTATTTTGTGCAAGTTTCCCATGTATTGTGGTCTATTTAGAATTAATTAATTAATTAATTAATTTAGTTTATAAAGCATATGTGAAGAGAGGAGAAACAGAAATAAGTGTCAGAGGTAGAACTAGAGTACGCTGAATCGACATCAAGGAGACATTAAGTGAACACCAAATTACATTATCTGAAGCTGCCAGAAAAACGAAAACAAGAACATTGTATCGCCCTCGACACCCGTAAAAAGGTAAAAGATGAAGGACAAGATAAGAAAAGCAAAAACAGTATTCCATAAAATGAAAAATATCCTATGCAACAAGTCCATATCGATGTATACTAGAAAACGTATCCTCAAATACTACTTTAAACCAGTGCTACCAAGTGAAGCGTGGACTATAAAAAAGACATCACAAAATGCATTGGAAGCAACGGAAATGTAGTTTATTCGAAGAATGTTACACATTCCTTGGACAGCAAATATTACTAATGAAGAATATCTTAGAAGGATGGATGTGAAAAGATGCATTATTGATAATATAAGAAAAATTAAAAAGACAGTCAACATTTATTGGGCACATATGAGAAGAGGTGGCATTGAGAATATATTGACAACAGGAAAGATACAAAGAAAAAATCTAGGGATAGACCCAGTGAAAAGTTATTGTACAGTTTGACTATATGGCTTCGATTACGACGCCAACAGAGATGATGCCATATATGAGAGATCGATGTACATGGAGAGATATGAACGCCAACGCCAATCGGCACTGCACTTGATAATGATGACGGCAGGAAAACAACTATAGTGCGTTCATAAATAGTCGTCCATCGATGTTGTCTATTTTCTCCGTAATTACTGAGCGGGTATAGGCTTCATATTTTGCACAAATGCATTATTTCATAGCAACGTTACAGAATGATGATTAATTATATTATCGACATTGAACTGATTTATCGCAGCAGTCGCTACGAATGCAGTTTTTAAGGTAGTACTGGTTTTATTGTATGTGGAAAAGAAATTGTACAGTTATTGCTGGTATAGGCGTATCGTTAATATGTCATAGCATGGGTAAAAATAAAGTACAGTAATCCAAATGTAATATTTTTCTTTCGTTGCATTGAGATTATAAGTAGCGATATATACAATTAACAGTTAAACGTTTATATAATTATATAATTGTGGAAAGTCTTCGCTATGTGTACATTCTTTACTATTAACAGTAACTCCGGTTTGAAGAGCATTTCAGTAAATGGAGTATGTTCTTTTCTAAGCCATATGTTAATATCTTCCTTAGTAGATGAGGTTTTAAGGATTTTATCTTCACATGCAATAACATTATGGTAGGAAGCTTGTCCATAACCAGACAGGATGGACTATATAATGATGGAAGTACAGTCTTTTCTGTTCAATCCCTAAATATATTACCATTCATCTCAGCATGGTAGTCTCGATTATCGGTTGGTTGGTTCATTGCTGATCCAGCGGTCCATGGGCTCATGCCATTTGACTTAATATCATTAAATGGCATTATATTGCTGGGACTTTTGTGAATTTTCGGCCCACCCCGGGACAGAGTCAGAGAATAACTATCATACCTCCAGGAAGATAGGTTTCAACCTATGAACTGCTCCTAGCCACTGTAGCCAAGATAAGGTTCACTGTGCTCATTCCCTGCCACTAATTGACTACTGGTTATGCCGAACTTCTCTATTGCTACAGGCATGCAACCAAATGTTCAAGTCAAAAGGATTGTCACGTCGTGAGTCACTGTGCCTCTATGATGGGTTTCAGCCATAGGAAAAAACAGTGCTATCAGTTTCCTCCTCCCCAGTGCTACACAATACATCTCTGGCTCCCTCGCAACCACAGAGGTTGCATACATATATATTCAGGTAAACATGAAACACATTTAAACAACAAAGTAAAAGCACAATTGTATAGATGACGTGCCATGAAGCTTTTCTAAGAAAATAACCTCAATATAACGACATGACATCCACTAAGGTTTTCTGTTGCATGGATGGTATGTCTAGTGAGCCATTGATGAGACCCACAGACGCAATCACATGCTTCTAGATTATCAGTAATTTTCGAAATGAAAACAAGTTCACCATTCTTCAAAAGAAAATTTTGTCTGCTACCTGCATCTGCCATTATTAATCTTTGACCTTTGCTGTTCGGTACATATCTTTTAATAGTTCCATCTACAGATGGTCACTCCTTTTTATTAGTGTGATGAGCGTTAATCCACGTTTTATCCATATATACAATATCATAGTGAGCCGCGTAGCGCACTGGCTTCGCATATGAGTGATCCTGGGTTCACTCCCCAGTTGAGGCGGAAATGTTTTTCAGATTACAACAGGTTCCAGGTCGACCCAGCCTTAAAAGGGTACCGGATTAATTCAGGAAATAAAGACTGCGAGGGAGAGGAGATGGCTACCGCTATCTTTATAGAGACTCAGAAATGTGAGATCGCTAACATCTCACTCCCACTACTGCATTAATAATTGTTATGGATTACTTCACTTTTTTTTTACACTATCATAATTTTCTTTATGTATCTCCCTGATTTGTCTCAAATATTTACTTATCATGGTTACTAAATGTGGTTTTCTCATATCTGAGAAAGAGTGGGTGTCATATCAATTCTACAATACATACAAAATCAACAAATGCAATGGTCTAATCATCTGGAAAGAATGTCGTGTGATTTATTAGTTTATGTTATTCGTCCATCACAGGTGATGATGACCATTTTTTACATCCACTTTTGAAAATTCAATTTTAGTTATGTCCTTGATTATGAGTTTGTAGATGGCTAATGAGCCCTATTCGAGCTGTAAATGTCCTTGGACAGTTTGGACATGTAATGACGACTGTAGACGGATCTTGGTCTATCCGTGACTTTCTAGCTACTCTCCGCTGTTGAGCTGCTGCATTTCTTTTCTTTTCACAAGATGATGCGCTCTTTATTATTTTAGAACGCCATGTAGATCTATTTTGTGCAAGTTTCCCATGTATTGTGGTCTATTTACAATTAATTAATTAATTAATTAGTTAATTTAGTTTATAAAGCATATGTGACGAGATGAGAAACAGAAATAAGTGCCAGTGGTAGAACTAGAGTACGCTGAATCGACAACAACAAGGAGACATTAAACGAACACCAAATTACATTATCTGAAGCTGCCAGAAAAACGAAATCAAGAACATTGTATCGCCCTCGACACCCGTAAAAAGGTAAAAGAGGAAGGACAAGATAAGAAAAGCAAAAACAGCATTCCATAAAAATAAAATATCCTATGCAACAAGTCCATATCGATGGATACTAGAAAACGTATCCTCAAATACTACTTTAAACCAGTGCTACCAAGTGAAGCGTGGACTATAAAAAAGACATCACAAAATGCATTGGAAGCAACGGAAATGTAGTTTATTCGAAGAATGTTACACATTCCTTGGACAGCAAATATTACTAATGAAGAATGTCTTAGAAGGATGAATGTGAAAATATGCATTATTGATAATATAAGAAAAATGAAAAAGACAGTCAACAAAGACAGAGATCGCTAACATCTCACTCCCCTACGGCATTAACAAATGCTATGGGTTACTTTACTTTTTTTTTTATACTATCATAATTTTCTTGACCCATCTCCCTGATTTGTCTCAAATATTTACTTCTCATAGTTACTAAATGTGGTTTTCTCATAAGACGCTTCTACTACATGTATGTAATTTAGTTTTAGAAATGTGAATGTCGTTGTTCTTTTCTGTATACATTTTCAATGTCGTTATTGTCAAAGCTTCTTTGCAATCCTAAAGTCTACGAATTATTCTCTTAAGTTATTTTCTTCAACAAAATTATCTACAACATTTTTTCGTCCTCTCGTTTCTTTTTATTTTAAACTATGGTTATCTTCGCGTACTACCTTGACAGTGTGAAATACTATGATATAGAGTTCTGCTTCGCGCTTTTCCTGAAAAATATTTGTACAATCTCATAGTTATACTTTTTAGTGCAATGAATTTAACTTTCAAAGACATGTTTGTAATATAGTTGTAAATGCTGCTTTATTCAATTATTTACAAAACCATGATATGTTGAAGACATCACAATAAAAACACGTCGAATATGAGACACACTATTGAGGTAAATGTCATTCTGCTATTATTTTAATATAATGAACTATGAAATCTCTAAACAAAATGCTTACTTCATGTGTAAATATTAATTGACATTCTAAGATCGTGCTATTCGATGCATGAAGATGCTCACTAAAGACATTTCACGGTAATATAATGTAATCAATGATGACGTCTTCTTATATACTCGTGCATATAATTGGCTAGTACATTCACACTTTGCCTAACAGCCAATGAATAGCAAGAATGCAAAATACAACAATAAACAAATAATACGCAATTCTCTTCATTGACAAAAATATAGTAATTTTCAATGTAAACCCGTCTATTATTACGACTATCAAAAGAAAAGTATTGCTACCTTAAAAACGGCATTCATAGCGACTGCTGCGATAAATCCGTTCAATTTAGATAATAATTAATCATAATTTTGTAACGTGGTTAAGAAATGATGCATGCATGTAAAATATGAAGCCTATATGTTCAGTAGTTACGGAGAAAATAGATAATATCGATGGACAACTATTTATGAACGCACTATAGACAAAGTGTGAATGTATTAGCCAATTAAAAGCAAGATGAAATACGAAGACATCATCACTGATTATATTGCCGTGAAATGTCTTTAGTGAGCATCTTCGTGTATAAATTAGCACGATCTTATAACGTCAATTAATATTTACATGTGTGCCACATCCATTAAGCAATTTTTTTTTAGAGATTTTAGTTGATTATATTAAAATAATAGCACAACGTCATTTTCCTCACAGGTGTATCTCATATTCGACGTGTTTTTATTGTGATGTCTTCGACATATAATTTTTTTGTAAATAATTACATGTTACAATAAAGCAGCATTTATAACTATATTATAACCATGTCTTTAAAAGTTAAATCCGTTACACAGAAAAATATAACTCAGAGATTGTACAAATATTTTTAACAAGAAGCGCGTCGAGGTACTCTATTTTATAGTATTTCTAATGCCTCAAAAAGAACACAACATGCCATGGGTATAAACTACAGAACACTATCAATGTGGTTACGCGAAAATAACCATACTTTAAAAATAAGAAATAAACGAGAGGAAGAACAATTGTTGCAGATAATTTCGATGAAGAAAACAATTAAGAGAACAATTCATAGACTTTGGATTGCTATGAAGAATTGATATTCAAGACATTGCTAACGTATATAAAACAAAACAACAACGACATTCATATTTCTAAAACTAAATTATGGAAATCTGTAAGGGGTGCAGGATTTACATTTCGGAAATATACATGTAGCAGAAGCGTCATTTGTGAGAAAAAAACCACATTTAGTAACTATGAGACAAATCGGGGGAGATGTGGAAAGAAAATTATGATATTGTATATACAGATGAGATGTGGATAAACGCTCACCAAACTCATGACAAGGAATGGCAATCTGTAGAAAGAACTATTAAAATATATGTAGTAAAAATATGTAAAGTAACCCATAGCATTTAATAATGCCGTAGGGGTGTTAGATGTTAGCGATCTCACATTTCAGAGGCTCTGCAAATGAGGGCGGTAGCCATCTCCTCTCCCTCGCAGTCTTTACTTACCAGATTAATCCGGTACCCATTTAAGGCTGAGTAGACATGGAAGCCGTTGCGATCTGAAAGACATTTCCGCCTCAACTGGGGAATGAACCCATGACCACTCATATGCGAAGCCAGTGCGCTAACCACTGCGCTACGCGGCTCCAAAAGATATGTATCAAGCAGCAAAGGTCAAAGATTAATAATAGCACATGCAGGTAGCAGACAAAATGTTCTTTTGAAAAATGGTGAAAACATTTTCACTTCCAAATCTACCGATAATCAAGACTACCATGCTGAGATGAATGGTCACGTGTTTAACGAGTGAATAGAAAAGACTGTACTTCCATCATTAGATAGACCATCCTGTCTGGTTATGAACAACTCTTCCTATCATAATGTTATTGCGTGTGAAGATAAGGTCCCTACGACCTCATCTACTAAGGAATATATAAAAATATGGCATAGAAAAGAACATATTCCATATACTGAAATGCACTTGAAACAGGAGTTTCTGTTATTGGTAAGGAATGCACACAGAGCGAAGACTCTCCATATTGATAAAATTATACATGAGCATGGACATAGATGTATAAGACTACCGCCGTATCATTCACATTTAAATATATATTAAATATATATCGCTACATATAATATTAATACAACGATAGAAAAATATTACATTCGGAATACCTCATTTTTAACCGTGCTACAACAAAAGAACGATAAGCCTATACCAGCAATTACTGTAAAATTTCTTTTCCACATAAAATAAAATAATTACTACCTTAAAACGACACTCGTAGCGAATACTGCGATAATCCGTTCAATCTCATCATCATCATCAGGTGCCATGCCGGGTGGCGTAGTCGGTCATGGCTCTCCACAGCTCTCTGTCCACAGTATTATGTATCAAAGTCGTTGTTGTTTCTTTGCCGTGCCAGGTTGTCAAACTGTCTAATATTTTCTCACGTTGTCGCCCTCTGTCTCTGCTGCCTTCAATCTTGCCTGTTGTGATTATGTTCTCTAAACCTGCCTGTCTCATGAAGTGGCCAAAAAAAGAAGATTGCCTTTTTCTTATATTGTTGATTAAGGTCCGTTTCGCATTTAACTCTTTTAACACCTCTACATTAGTTTTTCTGGCAGTCCATGGTATTCTCAGCATTCTTCTGTAGAACCACATCTCCGTTGCCTCCAATCTCCCACTTTCCAGTTTGTTTATTGTCCAAGACTCGCACCCATATGTTAGTATAGGGGTTATATAGCACTGCAGAACTCTCTTTCTCACCTCTAATGACAAGGTCATATTACACAGTATATTTTTCATTTTTCTGAATGTTGTTTTTGCCTGTCCTATTCTGCATCTTATTTCTGTTGAACTTCTTCCATCTGCTGTTATAATTGTACCTAGATATTTGAATTGGTGGACCTGTTTTAATACTATATCATTCACTATGATCTTGCAAGGTGTGTTATTTTCTTTCTTTGAAATAACCATTACTTCTGTTTTCGTGGTTATGAAATAATGTAATCATACAAAATATGAAGCCTATACGTTCAGTAATTACGGAGAAAATTAACAATATCGGTGGACAACTATTTATGTTAAACCCTGATACATAATACTGAAGATAGAGAGCTGTGGAGAACCATCACCGTCTACGCCAGCCGCATGGCACCTGATGATGATGGCCACCATCCACAATGTCTCTTCTTCTTCTCGTTCGCAGTTTGACATGTCTACACAGCAAGTCCTGTTTTCTTAATAAATGCTGCTGTATTTGAAAGCTCCTCGGTGCTCCCATACATCTTTCTGTGGATATCCATCTCTGTGGGCAAGTGTTCTTCCCTTAACTTGTTTAGTGTATTGCAGTCGTGTTCAGCTGTCTGTTCTGTCTCTTGATTGCTAAACTACGCATTCTTCAACACCAGTGTCTAGCTGGAAAAACTACGCATAGCTTCTAATAGAGCAGATGTCCCCAAACACAAGCACATAATGCCCGCATAAATAGTTGTACATATATATATATATATATACTTATACACACACCCACGCAAGGGAAGTAACATTAATAAATGAACGTCTTACATATTTAAGTGTATTATTTCCCCTGGCACAATTCAAAATGTCTTCATATGTTCTCTAGATTAGTGATTCTAATCTTTTATAGAGCCATGACCAACGTGTTTTCTGTGACGAATATATTTTCTTTTTTTTTTCCATTTTAAATTCAAAAACACGAAACATACTAATTGTTATGACTAATACATAACACAGCAGAGTTTAGAGTCAGACATGTTTTATGTAACAAGTTTCGTAATAAGCGGTCTGGTATAATTCAAACTTCTAAAATAGGTCTTAGGTTGAAAGAGTCATTCCTCGGCCTGAGGCTTTAATACCCACATTTAATATGCAAAGTAATAAAACCCATGATTCCTGCGGGGGATACCGTACCCTACCAGGAGCGTCCACAAGGTGGCGGATAGTGGAAAAGCCTCTTGAGGCCAGCTGTGAATAACCCTCTGGGCAAATAAACAGCCGCTGACCAAACGGTGTCGCTGACCACGAGGACGGGGTGGGATATCAGTCGGCGCTGATATCCCCACTGAAATACCCCATATGTCCATTGACTGGCAGCATCAAAGCGAGTATGAGCCGCTATAACCTCACGTTGCTGGAGTGGGGTCACTGACCCCACTCCAGGAATGTGCCAGGGGGAAGGGGAGGGGGGTAGGGATAGGGTTTAGGTAGGGTTAGAGGGTTGGGTAGGGTAAATGGGAAATTATAGATATTAGAACAAGAGAGAGCAATGTTCTTAAATCACCATCCCTGAGTGAGAGGTGTCTTAGATTACAAGAAATAAACCACAGAGGAGGATAATGAATACCTGGCAACAACAAAATTATCCTAGGAGAGGGGAACTCTACCTCAAAACCCCGGACAGATGGTGCTCGTTAACCCTGTTAGGCAAGCTGTCTAGGAGAAGGAAAACTCCAAAATGAAACCTACACTGCCCTGTGGACAATCCGTGGATGGATAAGGGCTAGTGAAACACATCATGACTCAAAAGTAAGATGGAAGACGGAGACACTGGACCGAAAGGTACAAAATAGTCCAGCCAAGGCTGAAAACCACAGTGTCACGCAATGACTTCACATGTCAAATAAAAGGTTACAGATGATTCGTTTTGGTGCTTCATCTGTGGAATCCCGTCAGGCGGATGAAGTGCCGGGCTCTAAGCCTCGAAGGAGTTCACCCTCAGCGACTGTTGGTACCTCTGTCTCAATTTGTGGAGCCAGGAAAAGAGATCAGAGGAAAAATACTACTGGTTCAAAAAAAATCACATATAGATCAAGATGCAGACAAAGACAAAAATAAGCACTTAAAAATATTGCAGTGGAATGCAGAGGGCGTGTACAATAAAAAGACTGCACTTGCAAACCGATTACACACTGAGGAAATCGACATAGCATGCATACAGGAAACACACCTCACAAACAACAATAGATTCAACATCCGAGGATACCAAACATTTCGGAACGATAGAGAAAAAAGACATAAAGGAGGGGTTCTTATACTTGTGAAAAACAATATCGTTGCCTCTGAAATTCGAGTAGACACAGAAGAACAGTCTGAAATCATTGGAACCTGTCTAACCCTTCCAACTAAAGAGGTCACAGTATATAACTATTACTGTCCACAAGACAAGAGCCTATCTCTACACGCAATTAACACAGAAAAAGATAACTGTCTTGTAATTGGTGACTTCAATGGCCACTCACAGAATTGGGGATATACAGAACAAGATACTAGAGGAGAAGAAGTGGAAGACTGGCAGTATGAGGTGAAACTTCAACTGCTTAATGAACCTGAAGACCACCCAACTTTCTACTCTAGAAGATGGCACACCACCTCAACCCCTACCTAGCATTTGCAACAGACGCCTTAGCGAAAATAACATACAGGGAAGTGCTGGAGCAGCTTGGTGGAAGTGACCATCGCCCCATCAAACTCACCATTGACATTAACCATATCCCTGCTGGCCCTACAACCACGCCCAGATGGAACTTCAAGAAAGCTAACTGGAGTAAATTTGCTGACCTGACAGACAAATTCACAAAAACCTTAAATCCAAGGATTAAAAACGTGAACAAAACTGCACAACTCCTGGCTTCTGCACTTCTTCAAGCAGCCAAGCAAAAAATACCAAGAGGTGCTAGGAAAAATTACAAACCGTACTGGTCTGACGAACTCGATGAGTTGGAGAAAGAAGTGTCAAAGGCCAGAGACACAGCAGAAAAAAAGCCCATCCACAGAAAACAACATATCACTAAAAGCTGCTGTAGTTAAACTAAGAAAAACGACAATTACAAACACAAGGAAAAGCTGGCATGAAAAAACAGAAAATTTAAACTTCGACAAAGAGGGAAGAACGCTATGGAAAATAACAAAAATGCTCAACAATGAAGATAACAAAACAGCACCAGTAGCTATAGAGAATGGTGGAGATGTACTCACAGGAAAGAAGGCTGCAAATCACTTTATTATACAGCATTACCAAAGTACTGCCTGCCACAAAGTCGATGAAAATAGGAGAAGAGAAGTAAGAAAAGAACTACGAAATATCGAAAAAGAGATCAGCAAAGATAAACAAGATGTCATGAATATTGGATTCACGATCAATGAACTAAATGAAGAACTAGCAGTATTAAAACTTAGGAAATCACCTGGCCCTGATGACATACCAAATGAACTGCTAATTCACATCGGACCATCAGCAAAAAAGAAATTAATAACAAAAATTTAACAACTGTTGGGATAGAGGTCTAGTGCCACAGGTGTGGAAACCCGCCATAATGATACCCATCCACAAGAAAGGCAAGCCAAAAAATAAGGTGGACAGCTATCGCCCAATAAGTCTGACCAGCTGTGTTTGCAAATTAATGGAGCGCCTGGTAAACAAAAGAATGATGTGGTTCCTAGAAAAAAATTAAATCCTGCTAAATCAGCAAGCTGCCTTCAGAAAGTGTAGATCAACTGAAGACCAGATTACACTAATTGCCCAGGAAGTAGAGGATGCTTTCCAGGGAAAAAAGCAGACATCAGTGGTGTGGGTAGATATGGAAAAAGCCTTTGATTGTGTATGGAAAGATGGACTCCTCCTTAAACTACAACAAAACAAAGTGACAGGGCGCATGTATTACTGGATAAAACACTACCTGCACAACCGAAAAGCAGCAGTGAAGCTAGAAATGAAGCATAGCAGAAAGAAACTCTTTAAGCATGGAGTATCACAGTGAGGTGTTCTATCGCCCACTCTATTCCTTATATTCATGAATGACATTGACCAAGTTCTCTCGCGTAAAGTAAATGCTGCAATGTATGCAGACGATCTGGCGATATGGTGCAGTGAAGAGAGCGTAGGCACAACAAAAATAAGGTTGCAAGAAACTATGGACAATTTTGCCAAGTGGACAGACCAATGGGCCATGTCTATCAATGCCCAAAAAACTACTTATACCTTCTTCAGCATGTCCACCAAACCACAGAAAATCCTACTAACCATAAATGGTCAAACATTGTCAAAAGATGAGACACCTACATACCTTGGAGTCACTTTTGATCCAAGACTTACATGGAAACAGCACATAGACAAGTGCCAAACAAAAGGTACAATGAGGACAGAACTCCTTAAAAAATTGGCTGGAACAGATTGGGGTGAAAATGGAAAAATTATACGTAGAGCATATACAGGTTATGTAAGACCAGCTTTGGAATATGGAATGTCAGCATGGGGGACTGCAGCCAAGAGTAACACTCAAAAGATCTCAAAGATACAAAACCGCAATCTCAGAATTATAACAGGAGGTATGAATACTACCCCAATCACAGAATTGGAAACATGCACAGGTTTGCCATCAATGGAAGAAAGAAGAAATGAAAAAATCCTCACACAGTATGCAAAGTTCACATGTTTGGAGAGTCATCAAATGAACCAAAGACAAAGCAGACCTACAATAGAGCGACTCAAAAGAGGTAGCTTTCTACACTCCGCTAAACAGCTCCAGAAATCACTCACAGATACAGACCTACAAAACCTAAAACCACTAAACACCTTTAACACATACCAACGTGGGACAGGAAAAACTTCCCAAGAATTATGGACAATATACCAAGCATTATTTCGAAAACAGAAACTACTATACAAGTACTAAAGGAGACAACTAAGAATCACATACAGAAAGCATACCCAAAGGATATATGGACACATGTATATACAGATGGATCAGCGAAAGAGGCAGTATTAGATGGAGGATCAGGAATATATATAGTAACACCAGATGGAAAAGAAATAGAGAAATCCATACCCACAGGCAAACAATCCACAAATTTCAAATCAGAAATGGAATCCATAATAGAGGCAGCCAAAATGCTCACGAATTGCTTGCCTAGTCACAACATACATGCAGTATTTCTAACGGATGCAAAATCAGTATTGCAGGCATTGAAAGATCCAAAGAACACGAGCATGAATGAACTTACGGCCTGCTTACTACACCTCATCAGTACCACCAAAGAAACAGTAATGCAGTGGATCCCAGGTCACTGTGGCATACCTGGAAATGAAAAAGCTGATCTCCTGGCAAGGAAAGGGGGATCACTGGAACAAATAGAAAGTGCTAATACGTACTATGAAAGTAAGACCATGTTAAAAGCATAATATAAGAAAAAGTGGAAGCAAATGCACCCAACTGCAGAACCAAATGACCCCTCCAACCAAATGTCACGCAAGGAACAAACCATCATTTTCAGACTACGAACTGGTCACAACAGACTGAGAAGTCACATGTTCCGAAAGCTGAAGATTGGTGAGACAGACTTGTGCAACTGTGGACTGAGCCCAGAGACTGCAGAACACATTCTTCATGCCTGTCAACTCTACCAAGAAGAGAGGGAGAAAATATGGCCTACTGAGACGGCACTGCTTCCAGACTTGAGCGGTTCCATAGATGACCTGAAGCGAATCACACAATTCATTGAAGCTATTGGTGCTGTAACCTGATATCTGACTGAAGAACGATGAAGAAGAAGAAGAAACCCATGTTTTCAACTGACAGTGGTTACTGGATTACCAGATCTGCGACCTCCACTACTTTTTGATGGTTATATAATTCTGATCATCTTCAAGTGACATATTCCTTCCAGAACGTTGTCTTTCAAATGATGTCCTGATCTCGACTCTATCCTATACCAATCTGCATGCCTCCTCCAGTGATATCTTCATACAGTCTTTGATGTCATCTGTCTATCTCCTTCTAGCTCTACCTCTTCTTCTGCTTCCCGGAATTCTGCCCACTAATATGCATCATTCCATGCCATTGTCTTTTATATGTCCGAAATATTTCAGTTTTCTATGTAAAATTGTATTCACCAGCCATCATTCCTCTGTATTCAGTATATTCAGTATATTCAAAACCTCTCTGTTCTTTATATTGCCCTTAAACACTTCAATTCGAAAGCCGATATTCTTTTTGCTGTTCTATTTATTGTCCAAGTCTCACGTCCGCAAGTTGCAAGTGACAAAATGTATGATCTAAGAAGTATAACTCTTGTCTCTTCATAAGTTTATTTTATTTTATTTTTTTGGGGTTTAATTTTAATATCATATCGCCAATATCATTGTACAATCACCTAAGTTGTTTATATTTGCACCCAGATAATCCAACTAGTCATAGCTCTAATATAAAGACAGATAAGCTTTTGGACTGGTGTCCGCTGTTGAAAAGAAGGTACTCACAATGACAGGCACATGCTTACTTTAACAATGTAACCTAAATCGTTAGGAGTCATAATTATTTGAACTACAATCTGCATTATTTTTGTTATACGCTGTGGTCCTCGTTTGCCGTGTGGGGTCAGGGGTAGAAGAGTTATCTGTAGATGACCTTCATGTGTTCTATGTGTAAGCTTGTTCCTGTGGCTTCTTTGATTTCTGTAGTTTATCTTTTACATGATCTGACTCTAGCTTTATAGCCAAAAAACTCTGATATAGTCAAATTGGATTTCAAATTCGTGGTTAAAAAGAGCGTATTTCATCACAATCGGTACACTTTAAATGACGATGAACGCATTATACCACAGATCTGAGTGTTCATCTTGTAGTTTAACGTGAAGTAGTTTAACGTGAAAGCCTACGATATCAAAGGAATCAAGGGCCCGATTCCCTATCAACGGAAGGGAGGTAACTCTGATGCTCGTTTTCTATGGCTTTGTGGGGTCCAGTAATTTGTATTTCAATCTGTCATTTAGTTTCCCTTCATATTTGTCTATTTCTCAAACATGACAATTTTCTCCAGAAAATATTTTTTCTTTAATAATTCTGAAATTTGGATAAACATGCCTAGATTACTTGACATTCGATAATATTTGTCTCTTTTCCTTGAAGTTGTAGCATGTTTTGTCGTTTTAATATGTCTGCTGAGCAAGACACAACTTTTAACCAAACTGTATCATTAAAATTGGCTGTAAGCCATGTTTGCCCTGCACTTACAGAAATAACTTGACTTCAACTCAAAGACACGATCTCCATACGACAACCATGCGTTGCAATAGACACAATCTCCATACGACAACCATGCGTTGTAATAGACACAATCTCCATACGACAACCATGCGTTGTAATAGACACAATCTCCATACGACAACCATGCGTTGTAATAGACACCATCTCCATACGACAACCATGCGTTGTAATAGACACAATCTCCATACGACAACCATGCGTTAAAACAGTATAGAACAGAAGTACCTCGTGATGAGAATGCATGTTTATACTCATTTATTTCAACAAACTGGTTTCCATAGATCTAGATTTGATGTCATGAATTTTAATCACTTAATCAAGTACATTGTGCAACGGAGAACTTCATCTTCGTTCGTTTCAAACTCCTGCAGATCAGCAGGATGTAGTCTAGAGAACGGAATGCGTTGTGTCATGGTTTACAACAAATCTGCAATATCTACTCCTTTCGGCCTGACTCATCCGACTTTAGCATGGCTGTGGGTCAGGTACCTTATATGGGATAGGACAGCCAAATCGATCCCGTAACCTTCTTAGTCGCCTCTTACGACATGCATGGAAGGTAAACAGTATTGCAATTATTTGCTCCCCTATCGGGCCCAGGAAACACACGATCAGTAACGGAGAACTGAAAGATGAATATATTTTACTGGCATGGACATATCGATGGAATTATGCAGATGGATTCGACTTGCATGGGGAACAAGTTCATTTACGTTTGTGTGAAAGCTAGAGTTTTCACCGGCATAGCTGATTCAAAATGTTTACAATCCCCACGTTAAGTTGAACCAACATTTTTGGAGCACGAAGTGTACAAACCCCACATAAGCGTGTTTTTTTTCTATTTCAGTCCTTCAATTTAAAAACTAGATATTTATTTTCTTCATAATACTCTACATTTTATAATTGTTTCAGGTATACTAGAGATTAATGCCACCTGGAGGAACCTATGTTTTAATGAAGACAAGAAACTGTAAACATGCGTAATTATGATTATGTGCAACTGTGAACATGAGCCATTATGATTATGTGCAACTGTGAACATGAGAAATGTTAATATAATCGACTGTGAACATGGCGACTGATCATGAACAGCTGTGCACTTGAGCGACTGTGAATATGAACAACTTCAAACATGAGCTTGCGTACGTTGATGTATCAGTGTGAAATGAGAACTATGTGGTCAAACATTCATTTAACTCAGAAATTAATTTTGAACAACCAATGGTATATATACGTGCATATCTGCGCCTTTGATGAGATCGGAAATAAAATCATCAGAAAACTAACAAAGTATTAGTGCCTCTGGAAGAGGTTGGACAGCTTGCACTTAACCAAGAGGCTTAGTGACTGTGAGGGCAGCGTTCTTTAAAGGACACGTCACATAGAGATTCTTTGGGGAGTCAAAGTAACCCAGAGCGAAGCTGAAATCCGATGTTCCTGGACAAATGCACAAATATCGCAGCTGAGCTGCAAACCACGGCGCAAATTTTTCCATTTTTCTCAGAAGATCCTCCTAACCTGTAGAAGTTCGAAAACAAATACAGAACAAGAAAAGGAAAATCATCTTGACTTCGCATGAAACACCAAGAATTTCTACTGCTGTCATTGTTTCACGTTATTGCTGTTTAAATCCCGAGGAATTACGAGCTATTAGCTCTTACTATCTTCTCCAGAGCTTTATTTCACACCCAGAAGACTTGCACTAAACGGTGTTAAATTCCTTGAGAAGTATTCTCTTATTCATAGGGGGTAAATTCTATGCGTTTTGTGACTTTTCTATATGACGACAATATGCCGAGTTAGAATCATGAGCTTCAGCTGCACTGCCACGTATTTCCTGTCGGGGGGTATCTACATCAGCTGATCACTGGATCATGGACAATATGGTAGATCATGGACACTATGGTAGATCATGGACACTGTGGTAGATCATGGACACTGTGGTAGATCATGGACTCTGTGGTAGATCATGGACACTGTGGTAGATCATGGACACTGTGGTAGATCATGGACACTGTGGTAGATCATGGACACTATACTAGATCATGGACACTGTGGTAGATCATGGACACTATGGTAGATCATGGACACTATGCTAGATCATGGACACTATACTAGATCATGGACACTGTGGTAGATCATGGACACTGTGGTAGATCATGGACACTATACTAGATCATGGACACTGTGGTAGATCATGGACACTGTGGTAGATCATGGACACTATGGTAGATCAGGGACACTGTGGTAGATCATGGACACTATACTAGATCATGGACACTGTGGTAGATCATGGACACTGTGGTAGATCATGGACTCTGTGGTAGATCATGGACACTGTGGTAGATCATGGACACTGTGGTAGATCATGGACTCTGTGGTAGATCATGGACACTGTGGTAGATCATGGACACTGTGGTAGATCATGGACACTGTGGTAGATCATGGACACTATGGTAGATCATGGACACTATACTAGATCATGGACACTGTGGTAGATCATGGACACTGTGGTAGATCATGGACACTGTGGTAGATCATGGACACTATGGTAGATCATGGACACTGTGGTAGATCATGGACACTGTGGTAGATCATGGACACTGTGGTAGATCATGGACACTGTGGTAGATCATGGACACTATACTAGATCATGGACACTGTGGTAGATCATGGACACTATGGTAGATCATGGACACTATGCTAGATCATGGACACTATACTAGATCATGGACACTGTGGTAGATCATGGACACTGTGGTAGATCATGGACACTATACTAGATCATGGACACTGTGGTAGATCATGGACACTGTGGTAGATCATGGACACTATGGTAGATCAGGGACACTGTGGTAGATCATGGACACTATACTAGATCATGGACACTGTGGTAGATCATGGACAATATGGTAGATCATGGACACTATGGTAGATCATGGACACTGTGGTAGATCATGGACACTATACTAGATCATGGACACTGTGGTAGATCATGGACACTGTGGTAGATCATGGACACTATACTAGATCATGGACATTGTGGTAGATCATGGACACTATACTAGATCATGGACACTATACTAGATCATGGACACTATACTAGATCATGGACACTATACTAGATCATGGACACTATGCTAGATCATGGACACAATGCTAGATCATGGACACTGTGGTAGATCATGGACACTGTGGTAGATCATGGACTCTGTTGTAGATCATGGACACTGTGGTAGATCATGGACACTGTGGTAGATCATGGACACTATACTAGATCATGGACACTGTGGTAGATCATGGACACTATACTAGATCATTGACACTATGGTAGATCATGGACACTATACTAGATCACGGACACTATGCTAGATCATGGACACAATGCTAGATCATGGACACTGTGGTAGATCATGGACACTGTGGTAGATCATGGACACTGTGGTAGATCATGGACACTGTGGTAGATCATGGACACTATACTAGATCATGGACACTATACTAGATCATGGACACTATACTAGATCATGGACACTATACTAGATCATGGACACTATACTAGATCATGGACACTGTGGTAGATCATGGACACTATACTAGATCATGGACACTATACTAGATCATGGACACTATGGTAGATCATGGACACTGTGGTAGATCATGGACACTATACTAGATCATGGACACTATGGTAGATCATGGACACTGTGGTAGATCATGGACACTGTGGTAGATCATGGACACTGTGGTAGATCATGGACACTGTGGTAGATCATGGACACTGTGGTAGATCATGGACACTATACTAGATCATGGACACTATACTAGATCATGGACACTATACTAGATCATGGACACTATACTAGATCATGGACACTATACTAGATCATGGACACTATACTAGATCATGGACACTGTGGTAGATCATGGACACTGTACTAGGTCATGGACACTGTGGTAGATCATAGACACTGTGGTAGATCATGGACACTGTGGTAGATCATGGACACTATACTAGATCATGGACACTGTGGTAGATCATGGACACTGTGGTAGATCATGGACACTGTGGTAGATCATGGACACTATACTAGATCATGGACACTATACTAGATCATGGACACTATACTAGATCATGGACACTGTGGTAGATCATGGACACTGTGGTAGATCATGGACACTATACTAGATCATGGACACTATACTAGATCATGGACACTATGGTAGATCATGGACACTATACTAGATCATGGACACTATACTAGATCATGGACACTATGGTAGATCATGGACACTGTGGTAGATCATGGACACTGTGGTAGATCATGGACACTGTGGTAGATCATGGACACTATACTAGATCATGGACACTATACTAGATCATGGACACTATACTAGATCATGGACACTATACTAGATCATGGACACTATACTAGATCATGGACACTATACTAGATCATGGACACTATACTAGATCATGGACACTATGGTAGATCATGGACACTATACTAGATCATGGACACTGTGGTAGATCATGGACACTGTGGTAGATCATGGACACTGTGGTAGATCATGGACACTATGGTAGATCATGGACACTGTGGTAGATCATGGACACTGTGGTAGATCATGGACACTGTGGTAGATCATGGACACTGTGGTAGATCATGGACACTATACTAGATCATGGACACTGTGGTAGATCATGGACACTATGGTAGATCATGGACACTATGCTAGATCATGGACACTATACTAGATCATGGACACTGTGGTAGATCATGGACACTGTGGTAGATCATGGACACTATACTAGATCATGGACACTGTGGTAGATCATGGACACTGTGGTAGATCATGGACACTATGGTAGATCAGGGACACTGTGGTAGATCATGGACACTATACTAGATCATGGACACTGTGGTAGATCATGGACAATATGGTAGATCATGGACACTATGGTAGATCATGGACACTGTGGTAGATCATGGACACTATACTAGATCATGGACACTGTGGTAGATCATGGACACTGTGGTAGATCATGGACACTATACTAGATCATGGACATTGTGGTAGATCATGGACACTATACTAGATCATGGACACTATACTAGATCATGGACACTATACTAGATCATGGACACTATACTAGATCATGGACACTATGCTAGATCATGGACACAATGCTAGATCATGGACACTGTGGTAGATCATGGACACTGTGGTAGATCATGGACTCTGTTGTAGATCATGGACACTGTGGTAGATCATGGACACTGTGGTAGATCATGGACACTATACTAGATCATGGACACTGTGGTAGATCATGGACACTATACTAGATCATTGACACTATGGTAGATCATGGACACTATACTAGATCACGGACACTATGCTAGATCATGGACACAATGCTAGATCATGGACACTGTGGTAGATCATGGACACTGTGGTAGATCATGGACACTGTGGTAGATCATGGACACTGTGGTAGATCATGGACACTATACTAGATCATGGACACTATACTAGATCATGGACACTATACTAGATCATGGACACTATACTAGATCATGGACACTATACTAGATCATGGACACTGTGGTAGATCATGGACACTATACTAGATCATGGACACTATACTAGATCATGGACACTATGGTAGATCATGGACACTGTGGTAGATCATGGACACTATACTAGATCATGGACACTATGGTAGATCATGGACACTGTGGTAGATCATGGACACTGTGGTAGATCATGGACACTGTGGTAGATCATGGACACTGTGGTAGATCATGGACACTGTGGTAGATCATGGACACTATACTAGATCATGGACACTATACTAGATCATGGACACTATACTAGATCATGGACACTATACTAGATCATGGACACTATACTAGATCATGGACACTATACTAGATCATGGACACTGTGGTAGATCATGGACACTGTACTAGGTCATGGACACTGTGGTAGATCATAGACACTGTGGTAGATCATGGACACTGTGGTAGATCATGGACACTATACTAGATCATGGACACTGTGGTAGATCATGGACACTGTGGTAGATCATGGACACTGTGGTAGATCATGGACACTATACTAGATCATGGACACTATACTAGATCATGGACACTATACTAGATCATGGACACTGTGGTAGATCATGGACACTGTGGTAGATCATGGACACTATACTAGATCATGGACACTATACTAGATCATGGACACTATGGTAGATCATGGACACTATACTAGATCATGGACACTATACTAGATCATGGACACTATGGTAGATCATGGACACTGTGGTAGATCATGGACACTGTGGTAGATCATGGACACTGTGGTAGATCATGGACACTATACTAGATCATGGACACTATACTAGATCATGGACACTATACTAGATCATGGACACTATACTAGATCATGGACACTATACTAGATCATGGACACTATACTAGATCATGGACACTATACTAGATCATGGACACTGTGGTAGATCATGGACACTGTGGTAGATCATGGACACTATACTAGATCATGGACACTGTGGTAGATCACGGACACTGTGGTAGATCATGGACAATGTGGTAGATCATGGACACTATACTAGATCATGGACACTGTGGTAGATCATGGACACTATACTAGATCATGGACACTGTGGTAGATCATGGACACTGTGGTAGATCATGGACACTATACGAGATCATGGACACTGTGGTAGATCATGGGCACTATACTAGATCATGGACACTATACTAGATCATGGACACTGTACTAGATCATGGACACTGTACTAGATCATGGACACTGTACTAGATCATGGACACTGTACTAGATCATGGACACTATACTAGATCATGGACACTATACTAGATCATGGACACTGCGGTAGATCATGGACACTGTACTAGATCATGGACACTGTGGTAGATCATGGACACTGTGGTAGATCATGGACACTATACTAGATCATGGACACTATACTAGATCATGGACACTGTGGTGGATCATGGACACTGTGGTAGATCATGGACACTGTGGTAGATCATGGACACTGTGGTAGATCATGGACACTGTGGTAGATCATGGACACTATACTAGATCATGGACACTGTGGTAGATCATGGACACTGTGGTAGATCATGGACACTATACTAGATCATGGACACTGTGGTAGATCATGGACACTATACTAGATCATGGACACTATACTAGATCATGGACACTGTACTAGATCATGGACACTGTACTAGATCATGGACACTATACTAGATCATGGACACTGTGGTAGATCATGGACACTGTGGTAGATAATGGACACTGTGGTAGATCATAGACACTATACTAGATCATGGACACTATGGTAGATCATGGACACTATACTAGATCATGGACACTGTGGTAGATCATGGACACTATACTAGATCATTGACACTATGGTAGATCATGGACACTATACTAGATCATGGACACTATACTAGATCATGGACACTATGCTAGATCATGGACACAATGCTAGATCATGGACACTGTGGTAGATCATGGACACTGTGGTAGATCATGGACACTGTGATAGATCATGGACACTGTGATAGATCATGGACACTATACTAGATCATGGACACTGTGGTAGATCATGGACACTATACTAGATCATGGACACTGTGGTAGATCATTGAAACTGTGGTCGATCATGGACACTATATTAGATCATGGACACTGTGGTAGATCATGGACACTGTGGTAGATCATGGACACTATGCTAGATCATGGACACTATGCTAGATCATGGACACTAAACTAGATCATGGACACTGTGGTAGATCATGGAAACTGTGGTCGATCATGGACACTATACTAGATCATGGACACTATATTAGATCATGGACAATGTGGTAGATCATGGACACTATACTAGATCATGGACACTGTGGTAGATCATGGACACTATACTAGATCATGGACACTGTGGTAGATCATTGAAACTGTGGTCGATCATGGACACTATATTAGATCATGGACACTGTGGTAGATCATGGACACTATACTAGATCATGGACACTGTGTTAGATCATGGACACTATACTAGATCATGGACACTATACTAGATCATGGACACTATACTAGATCATGGACACTATACTAGATCATGGACACTGTGGTAGATCATGGAAACTGTGGTCGATCATGGACACTATACTAGATCATGGACATTATACTAGATCATGGACACTGTGGTAGATCATGGACACTATACTAGATCATGGACACTGTGGTAGATCATGGACACTATACTAGATCATGGACACTATACTAGATCATGGACACTGTGGTAGATCATGGACACTATACTAGATCATGGACACTGTGGTAGATCATGGACACTGTGGTAGATCATGGACACTATACTAGATCATGGACACTGTGGTAGATCATGGACACTATACTAGATCATGGACACTGTGGTAGATCATGGACACTATACTAGATCATGGACACTATACTAGATCATGGACACTGTGGTAGATCATGGACACTGTGGTAGATCATGGACACTATACTAGATCATGGACACTATACTAGATCATGGACACTGTACTAGATCATGGACACTGTGGTAGATCATGGACACTGTGGTAGATCATGGACACTATACTAGATCATGGACACTACACTAGATCATGGACACTGTACTAGATCATGGACACTGTACTAGATCATGGACACTATACTAGATCATGGACACTGTGGTAGATCATGGACACTATACTAGATCATGGACACTATACTAGATCATGGACACTGTGGTAGATCATGGACACTGTGGTAGATAATGGACACTGTGGTAGATCATAGACACTATACTAGATCATGGACACTATGGTAGATCATGGACACTATACTAGATCATGGACACTGTGGTAGATCATGGACACTATACTAGATCATTGACACTATGGTAGATCATGGACACTATACTAGATCATGGACACTATACTAGATCATGGACACTATGCTAGATCATGGACACTATGCTAGATCATGGACACTAAACTAGATCATGGACACTGTGGTAGATCATGGAAACTGTGGTCGATCATGGACACTATACTAGATCATGGACACTATATTAGATCATGGACAATGTGGTAGATCATGGACACTATACTAGATCATGGACACTGTGGTAGATCATGGACACTATACTAGATCATGGACACTGTGGTAGATCATTGAAACTGTGGTCGATCATGGACACTATATTAGATCATGGACACTGTGGTAGATCATGGACACTATACTAGATCATGGACACTGTGTTAGATCATGGACACTATACTAGATCATGGACACTATACTAGATCATGGACACTATACTAGATCATGGACACTATACTAGATCATGGACACTGTGGTAGATCATGGAAACTGTGGTCGATCATGGACACTATACTAGATCATGGACATTATACTAGATCATGGACACTGTGGTAGATCATGGACACTATACTAGATCATGGACACTGTGGTAGATCATGGACACTATACTAGATCATGGACACTATACTAGATCATGGACACTGTGGTAGATCATGGACACTATACTAGATCATGGACACTGTGGTAGATCATGGACACTGTGGTAGATCATGGACACTATACTAGATCATGGACACTGTGGTAGATCATGGACACTATACTAGATCATGGACACTGTGGTAGATCATGGACACTATACTAGATCATGGACACTATACTAGATCATGGACACTGTGGTAGATCATGGACACTGTGGTAGATCATGGACACTATACTAGATCATGGACACTATACTAGATCATGGACACTGTACTAGATCATGGACACTGTGGTAGATCATGGACACTGTGGTAGATCATGGACACTATACTAGATCATGGACACTACACTAGATCATGGACACTGTACTAGATCATGGACACTGTACTAGATCATGGACACTATACTAGATCATGGACACTGTGGTAGATCATGGACACTATACTAGATCATGGACACTATACTAGATCATGGACACTGTGGTAGATCATGGACACTGTGGTAGATAATGGACACTGTGGTAGATCATAGACACTATACTAGATCATGGACACTATGGTAGATCATGGACACTATACTAGATCATGGACACTGTGGTAGATCATGGACACTATACTAGATCATTGACACTATGGTAGATCATGGACACTATACTAGATCATGGACACTATACTAGATCATGGACACTATGCTAGATCATGGACACAATGCTAGATCATGGACACTGTGGTAGATCATGGACACTGTGGTAGATCATGGACACTGTGATAGATCATGGACACTGTGATAGATCATGGACACTATACTAGATCATGGACACTGTGGTAAATCATGGAAACTGTGGTAGATCATGGACACTATACTAGATCATGGACACTATACTAGATCATGGACACTGTGGTGGATCATGGACACTGTGGTAGATCATGGACACTGTGGTAGATCATGGACACTGTGGTAGATCATGGACACTGTGGTAGATCATGGACACGGTGGTAGATCATGGACACTATACTAGATCATGGACACTGTGGTAGATCATGGACACTGTGGTAGATCATGGACACTATACTAGATCATGGACACTGTGGTAGATCATGGACACTATACTAGATCATGGACACTATACTAGATCATGGACACTGTACTAGATCATGGACACTGTACTAGATCATGGACACTGTACTAGATCATTGACACTATACTAGATCATGGACACTATACTAGATCATGGACACTGTGGTAGATCATGGACACTGTGGTAGATAATGGACACTGTGGTAGATCATAGACACTATACTAGATCATGGACACTATGGTAGATCATGGACACTATACTAGATCATGGACACTGTGGTAGATCATGGACACTATACTAGATCATTGACACTATGGTAGATCATGGACACTATACTAGATCATGGACACTATACTAGATCATGGACACTATGCTAGATCATGGACACAATGCTAGATCATGGACACTGTGGTAGATCATGGACACTGTGGTAGATCATGGACACTGTGATAGATCATGGACACTGTGATAGATCATGGACACTATACTAGATCATGGACACTGTGGTAGATCATGGACACTATACTAGATCATGGACACTGTGGTAGATCATTGAAACTGTGGTCGATCATGGACACTATATTAGATCATGGACACTGTGGTAGATCATGGACACTGTGGTAGATCATGGACACTATGCTAGATCATGGACACTATGCTAGATCATGGACACTAAACTAGATCATGGACACTGTGGTAGATCATGGAAACTGTGGTCGATCATGGACACTATACTAGATCATGGACACTATATTAGATCATGGACAATGTGGTAGATCATGGACACTATACTAGATCATGGACACTGTGGTAGATCATGGACACTATACTAGATCATGGACACTGTGGTAGATCATTGAAACTGTGGTCGATCATGGACACTATATTAGATCATGGACACTGTGGTAGATCATGGACACTATACTAGATCATGGACACTGTGTTAGATCATGGACACTATACTAGATCATGGACACTATACTAGATCATGGACACTATACTAGATCATGGACACTATACTAGATCATGGACACTGTGGTAGATCATGGAAACTGTGGTCGATCATGGACACTATACTAGATCATGGACATTATACTAGATCATGGACACTGTGGTAGATCATGGACACTATACTAGATCATGGACACTGTGGTAGATCATGGACACTATACTAGATCATGGACACTATACTAGATCATGGACACTGTGGTAGATCATGGACACTATACTAGATCATGGACACTGTGGTAGATCATGGACACTGTGGTAGATCATGGACACTATACTAGATCATGGACACTGTGGTAGATCATGGACACTATACTAGATCATGGACACTGTGGTAGATCATGGACACTATACTAGATCATGGACACTATACTAGATCATGGACACTGTGGTAGATCATGGACACTGTGGTAGATCATGGACACTATACTAGATCATGGACACTATACTAGATCATGGACACTGTACTAGATCATGGACACTGTGGTAGATCATGGACACTGTGGTAGATCATGGACACTATACTAGATCATGGACACTACACTAGATCATGGACACTGTACTAGATCATGGACACTGTACTAGATCATGGACACTATACTAGATCATGGACACTGTGGTAGATCATGGACACTATACTAGATCATGGACACTATACTAGATCATGGACACTGTGGTAGATCATGGACACTGTGGTAGATAATGGACACTGTGGTAGATCATAGACACTATACTAGATCATGGACACTATGGTAGATCATGGACACTATACTAGATCATGGACACTGTGGTAGATCATGGACACTATACTAGATCATTGACACTATGGTAGATCATGGACACTATACTAGATCATGGACACTATACTAGATCATGGACACTATGCTAGATCATGGACACAATGCTAGATCATGGACACTGTGGTAGATCATGGACACTGTGGTAGATCATGGACACTGTGATAGATCATGGACACTGTGATAGATCATGGACACTATACTAGATCATGGACACTGTGGTAGATCATGGACACTATACTAGATCATGGACACTGTGGTAGATCATTGAAACTGTGGTCGATCATGGACACTATATTAGATCATGGACACTGTGGTAGATCATGGACACTGTGGTAGATCATGGACACTATGCTAGATCATGGACACTATGCTAGATCATGGACACTAAACTAGATCATGGACACTGTGGTAGATCATGGAAACTGTGGTCGATCATGGACACTATACTAGATCATGGACACTATATTAGATTATGGACAATGTGGTAGATCATGGACACTATACTAGATCATGGACACTGTGGTAGATCATGGACACTATACTAGATCATGGACACTGTGGTAGATCATTGAAACTGTGGTCGATCATGGACACTATATTAGATCATGGACACTGTGGTAGATCATGGACACTATACTAGATCATGGACACTGTGTTAGATCATGGACACTATACTAGATCATGGACACTATACTAGATCATGGACACTATACTAGATCATGGACACTATACTAGATCATGGACACTGTGGTAGATCATGGAAACTGTGGTCGATCATGGACACTATACTAGATCATGGACACTATACTAGATCATGGACACTGTGGTAGATCATGGACACTATACTAGATCATGGACACTGTGGTAGATCATGGACACTATACTAGATCATGGACACTATACTAGATCATGGACACTGTGGTAGATCATGGACACTATACTAGATCATGGACACTGTGGTAGATCATGGACACTGTGGTAGATCATGGACACTATACTAGATCATGGACACTGTGGTAGATCATGGACACTATACTAGATCATGGACACTGTGGTAGATCATGGACACTATACTAGATCATGGACACTATACTAGATCATGGACACTGTGGTAGATCATGGACACTGTGGTAGATCATGGACACTATACTAGATCATGGACACTATACTAGATCATGGACACTGTACTAGATCATGGACACTGTGGTAGATCATGGACACTGTGGTAGATCATGGACACTATACTAGATCATGGACACTACACTAGATCATGGACACTGTACTAGATCATGGACACTGTACTAGATCATGGACACTGTGGTAGATCATGGACACTATACTAGATCATGGACACTATACTAGATCATGGACACTGTACTAGATCATGGACACTGTACTAGATCATGGACACTATACTAGATCATGGACATTATACTAGATCATGAAAACTATACTAGATCATGGACACTATGCTAGATCATGGACACTGTGGTAGATCATGGACACTGTGGTCGATCATGGACACTATACTAGATCATGGACACTATACTAGATCATGGACACTGTGGTAGATCATGGACACTGTGGTAGATCATGGACACTATACTAGATCATGGACACTGTACTAGATCATGGACACTGTACTAGATCATAGACACTATACTAGATCATGGAGACTGCGGTAGATCATGGACACTATACTAGATCATGGATACTGTGGTAGATCATGGACACTATACTAGATCATGGACACTGTGGTAGATCATATACACTATACTAGATCATGGACACTATGGTAGATCATGACACTATACTAGATCATGGACATTATACTAGATCATGAACACTATGGTAGATCATGGACACTATACTAGATCATGGACACTATGGTAGATCATGGACACTATACTAGAACATGGACACTATACTAGATCATGGACACTATACTAGATCATGGACACTATGGTAGATCATGGACACTATACTAGATCATGGACACTATACTAGATCATGGACACTATACTAGATCATGGACACTATGGTAGATCATGGACACTATACTAGATCTTGGACACTGTGGTCGATCATGGACACTATACTAGATCATGGACACTATACTAGATCATGGACACTATACTAGATCATGGACACTATGGTAGATCATGGACACTATACTAGATCTTGGACACTGTGGTAGATCATGGACACTATACTAGATCATGGACACTATGGTAGATCATGGACACTATACTAGATGATGGACACTATACTAGATCATGGACACTATACTAGATCACGGACACTATACTAGATCATGGACACTATACTAGATCATGGACAATGTGCTAGATCATGGACACTGTGGTAGATCATGGACACTGTGGTAGATCATGGACACTATACTAGATCATGGACACTATACTAGATCATGGACACTGTGGTAGATCATGGACACTATACTAGATCATGGACACTATACTAGATCATGGACACTGTGGTAGATCATGGACACTATACAAGATAATGGACACTGTGGTAGATCATGGGCACTATACTAGATCATGGACACTATACTAGATTATGGACACTATACTAGATCATGGACACTATGCTAGATCATGGACACTATGCTAGATCATGGACACTATGCTAGATCATGGAAACTGTGGTAGATCATGGACACTATGCTAGATCATGGACACTATGCTAGATCATGGACACTATGCTAGATCATGGACACTATGCTAGATCATGGACACTATGCTAGATCGTGGACACTATACTAGATCATGGACACTATGCTAGATCATGGACACTATACTAGATCATGGACACTATACTAGATCATGGACACTGTGTTAGATCATGGACACTGTGGTAGATCATGGACACTATGCTAGATCATGGACACTATGCTTGATCATGGACACTATACTAGATCATGGACACTGCGGTAGATCATGGACACTATGCTAGATCATGGACACTGTGGTAGATCATGGACACTGTTGTCGATCATGGACACTATACTAGATCATGGACACTATACTAGATCATGGACACTGTGGTAGATCATGGACACTGTGGTAGATCATGGACACTATACTAGATCATGGACACTGTGGTAGATCATGGACACTATACTAGATCATGGACACTATACTAGATCATGGACACTATGGTAGATCATGGACACTATACTAGATCATGGACACTATACTAGATCATGGACACTGTGGTAGATCATGGACACTGTGGTAGATCATGGACACTATACCAGATCATGGACACTATACTTGATCATGGACACTGTGGTAGATCATGGACACTGTGGTAGATCATGGACACTGTGGTAGATCATGGACACTATACTAGATCATGGACACTATACTAGATCTTGGACACTATACTAGATCATGGACACTGTGGTAGATCATGGACACTGTGGTAGATCATGGACACTATACTAGATCATGGACACTATACTAGATCATGGACACTATACTAGATCATGGACACTATACTAGATCATGGACACAATACTAGATCATGGACACTGTGGTAGATCATGGACACTGTGGTAGATCATGGACACTGTGGTAGATCATGGACACTATACTAGATCACGGACACTATACTAGATCATGGACACTATACTAGATCATGGAAACTATACTAGATCATGGACACTGTGGTAGATCATGGACACTGTGGTAGATCATGGACACTATACTAGATCATGGACACTATACTAGATCATGGACACTATACTAGATCATGGACACTGTGGTAGATCATGGACACTGTGGTAGATCATGGACACTATACTAGATCATGGACACTATGCTAGATCTGGGACACTATACTAGATCATGGACACTGCGGTAGATCATGGACACTATGCTAGATCATGGACACTGTGGTAGATCATGGACACTATACTAGATCATTGACACTATACTAGATCATGGACACTATACTAGATCATGGACACTATGCTAGATCATGGACACTGTGGTAGATCATGGACACTATACTAGATCATGGACACTATACTAGATCATGGATACTATGCTAGATCATGGACACAATGCTAGATCATGGACACTGTGGTAGATCATGGACACTATGCTAGATCATGGACACTATGCTAGATCATAGACACTATACTAGATCATGGACACTGTGGTAGATCACGGACACAATACTAGATCATGGACACTATGGTAGATCATGGACACTATACTAGATCATGGACACTGTGGTAGATCATGGACACTGTGGTCGATCATGGACACTATACTAGATCATGGACACTATACTAGATCATGGACACTATACTAGATCATGGACACTATACTAGATCTTGGACACTGTGGTAGATCATGGTCACTATACTAGATCATGGACACTGTGGTAGATCATGGACACTATGCTAGATCATGGACACTATGCTAGATCATGGACACTATACTAGATCATGGACACTGCTGTAGATCATGGACACTATGCTAGATCATGGACACTGTGGTAGATCATGGACACTATACTAGATCATGGACACTGTGGTAGATCATGGACACTGTGGTCGATCATGGACACTATACTAGATCATGGACACTATACTAGATCATGGACACTATACTAGATCATGGACACTATACTAGATCTTGGACACTGTGGTAGATCATGGTCACTATACTAGATCATGGACACTGTGGTAGATCATGGACACTATGCTAGATCATGGACACTATGCTAGATCATGGACACTATACTAGATCATGGACACTGCTGTAGATCATGGACACTATGCTAGATCATGGACACTGTGGTAGATCATGGACACTATGCTAGATCATGGACACTGTGGTAGATCATGGACACTGTGGTAGATCATGGACACTGTGGTAGATCATGGACACTGTGGTAGATCATGGACACTATGCTAGATCATGGACACTGTGCTGGATCATGGACACTGTGGTAGATCATGGACACTATACTAGATCATGGACACTGTGGTAGATCATGGACACTGTGGTAGATCATGGACACTATGGTAGATCATGGACACTGTTGTAGATCATGGACACTGTGGTAGATCATGGACACTATGGTAGATCATGGACACTATGGTAGATCATGGACACTGTGGTAGATCATGGACACTGTGGTAGATCATGGACACTGTGGTAGATCATGGACACTATGGTAGATCATGGACACTATACTAGATCATGGACACTATACTACATCATGGACACTATACTAGATCATGGACACTATACTAGAATATGGATACTATGATGAACCCTGGACACTTTGATAGATTGTGGTCACTGATGTGTGAGATAGCCAGCTACTCATGTTCCGCTATCCACCAGGGCTCTACAATAATTCAGGTTTAACAAGTCCGGATCTGTGGCGGCGAAGCTTGTCTGTGAAGTATAAATTCTGCTTCAGGTAATTGTGCATGCAGACCGTTCCTTCTTCTTCTCATGCGTTCTTTTTCAAAATCCTGCAGATTAGCAGGATGTAGCCCGAGGAATGGAATGTGCTGTGTCATGTTTTACAGAATTTCAGCGATTTCTGCGCCTATCGCCTGACACATCCTACTTCAGCATGGTCCGGACTGTTTATAAAGCACTGGCACACTACTTAACGTATTTATAGTGCCTAGAAAATCAGTAGTAACAAAAAGTGGGGATTGATGGCCGACTAGATCATCCTAAAACGGCGCAAGTAAATTATAAGTCTTTATTGTTACTTTTGTTTTAGATTGGAGGCGTTTCCTACCCTTTGTATTGTGATTGCAATGCACAGCGCTATTGTTGTTTAATGTTCTATGATTGAGTGTGCAATATAATTAGTATTTAAAAATTAAGTAATATTTATTGAAAACGATTGCATTAGAATTATGGTTAAGTGTAGGGTTAAGGAATAGAAACAGTTTCTAATATTTAGAATTAAGGTAAATTATTATTATATACGATAACGGGGAGATTTGCCCGGGACAGATATACATGGACATGCGCAGTGGTATACATTAGCAGTCGGAAAGAACCGATATGTCGGGTGTTAGATATGACCGTACTTTCGTTATAAATTCATATATGGAGAAGAAAGCGTGTGAAGTCGAATGATATATTATTAATTGAAAACGATTGCATTAGAATTAGTGTTTAGGGTTAAGAATTAGAATCAGTGTTTAGTATTTAGAATTATGGTAAAATAGTAGTTTATAGAATAGCGGGAGTTCGTTTCTAGAATTAAAAAAGGTGTATCCCATAGAGAATGCTGAATAAGGTGAGTGTTTTGTTTTATCCACGTTGTTACAGTTTCTCTACCCCCAACGTTTATTGGTGGTCCAGTGAATTCTATGATGTGAGGTAGTTGAAAATGTACTCAGTGTGCTATTGATAGCACAGTGAAGACTTAATCTTGACTTTTACCTAAGATATGACATCAATGTACAACATGTTTTTTAGAACATAATTCTCACCTTCCCCACGGCATCATCGCTTCGAGCACAGAATGTCTTTTCATCACATCTCATGTGCCAAGCTGAACAGTAATAGTTGAACAGACATGGTTCAAATCATATCTTCATAGATGGGCCAGCACGCATGTGTTGGCAATTAGGTCCATGGTCGCGGCTGGAGTTTATCGTTGTCTCGCCGTAAGATATTCAATGATAGGTTCTCTGAATATTGAAACACAAGAAACGAAATTATATAAATTAAATGATGTGGGCCTGTCATAAAAAGAAATCTTCAATGCATTGTCGTTGTCATCTGCTAAGAATTTTCTGTCGCACTATGATATTCCACGTTTACACCTAATAGTAGCTGACTACAACATTTGTCCACAATTACAATAATTAGTAGCCAACTACAACATTTTTCAATATTTACAATTAATAGTAGCCACCAACAACATTCATTCAGATTTACAACTAATTGTCGTCAACTAAAACATCTGTCCAGATTTACAACTAACAGTATCCAACTACAATATCTGTCCAGATTTACAACTAATTGTCAAACTTTATCACACTCTCCCTAATTGTTGGCGTAATTTATGTCCACATCCCCCCCCCCCCAATTATCACATTTAATTACTCAGTCTAGCTGATAAACACCTCTAGGAATGTGAAACAATTTCGTATCACAAAATACATCAATATAGCAAACATAATTTATATTATTACAATAGTATTACCTTCATGAACTATGACGTTTCTGAAGTCTCTCCTTAGTCTGTCCTGGTTCTCGAAAAGGTCTTCACGTATGAAGATCTTAGATCTCGCTGTGGTCCCAGTCTACACGTTACAGCGAGTGTTCTAGCAAGACATTGTCACCAACAGTTCGCTATACTCAAACAAATGTTAATATCTGATTAACCATGTAACGTATTAATGCCAATTTTTGAATATGATGTTATATTTGATTAGACCCAATAAATACATACTTTAGGTTAAATCCTAGTTTAAGTCATCGTTGTGCTACAAATAGCAAGCACACTGTTGTCACGGATTTCCGTGTAACACCAATGAAATTATTCAAAATAATGGATGCCGAGACGTCACCTCTCCCAACACAAACGACATCAAGCAACTTATATAATTGATATAACTAATTTTATTTTCCATTTATAACTGATCCTAACCCTTACCCCCCCCCCCAATCCCTAATGTAAATACTAATACGAAATTGATATGCATTTTATATTAATATACCTTTATTTTAAATACAAATTCTACTAATCACGTTGTAAAGGTTAGGACATACCTCGAAAGTAGAACAAGGTCACAGTGGAGAATCAAACTAGGATTGAGCCGATAATTTATATTTGTGTATTATGTCCATATGTTGCACAGAAATGATATCCTTTGTTGGCGCACTAACTGTTGTGTATCGAGAAATGTCATCAGATCAGGCACATATTCAATGAGTTGTCTTGGCATAGGCGTGTTTTCTATTACAAAAATATGTCCAGTATGTTTGCATATGAATACTTGTTGAAGATGATGTCTTAAATCATCCCTCACCTTCATTGCAGAAACATTCACAAATCTTATTTGTTGTGGGGTATAATGTCATAAATTGTACTCGGATTCATTTTACCTACTATAGTTCGTTTCAAAATACATGCCGCTGATTCACAATTTGTAATGTTGCAACTATTTTAGAGATATCCATGACATTTTCAGAAGTGTTTTAAAAATATAACGACGTAATGTAGAAATATTTGCAGCACAATTGAAACAAAAATGTGAAATTTATCTATTAAATATATGTACACGCACGTTGAAGATGTTTGGTAAAAAAATAATGAAACTACCGTTCATCACCGCTGAGTGTGAAATGTAGAATAAAATCAAAACAGGTTTGTGTCTTGATGTGAACATTGCGCACGATTTTAAGGTAAATTTAACTCAAATCAGTCGATTGAAAGTTTTGTCGTTGGAAATTTTGTCTTTTTCTTTGCATAGTCGTTGTGTCATCTAAGTGAACGCTAATATTTATCGAAAAGTAGTTTGACAATTCAAATCGTAATACTTCAGAATATTGTTACGAAAGTTTATAAATATTTTTTGTCGGGAGTCGGAACGTGGCAACTGCATTACTCTATTAATAATCCCAGAAAGAGGGTGACATTTTGAATTTTTTAAAAAGTTGAATTCAAAAGATGGATCAAAGATAGAGAGAACAGATGTTTAAGTGAAGGAAGAATGGCAAGTAGGATGACTATTTTAGACAATTTTAACGAAAATCTTGTTAGAAGAGTCATTTGCAGAATGTTTGATCTGAAAGTGAATTTGACACTATTTGATGTATCGATACGGCTTGCTGTGTAATCACAGAAAGTGGCTTTTACAGCTGGTTCCCAGTAACAACGGGAGTAAAACAAGGATGTGTTTTGTCCACAGTACTGTTTTGCATCGTGATTGACTGGGTGATGAGGAAATGCACAGACCAAAAACAGCTAGGAATCAAATGGGTAAACAACAAGACCCTAAGAGATCTAACCTTCGCAGATGATATTGCTCTCCTGAGTTCAACACACCAACATCTCCACACACACAAAACACTAAAAAATTTTGCAGTCAAAATAGACCTTCAAATAAACACACATAAAACGAAAATCATGAACTTTACCGGCCTGACAGAATCAATTAAACTAGATGATAATATACTAGGCAACGTTTCAAATTTCGTATATTTGTGAAGCAAGATAACAGCAAACGGGGATACCAACTCAGAAATCAAGACTCGTATCGCTCTCGCCTCCAACCGTCTTTAACAAACTCTCAAACATATGGATGTGAAAGTTGGAAATCTACCGCAATAATGGATAAGAAGTTAGTTGCCTTCGAGAATAGATGCCTCATAAAAATCACAAATACTAATTGGAAAGTTTTCAAATCAAACGACATACTAAGAGAGGAGACAAAACAAAAATATGTGACGAACATCATCAGAAAAGGCCGCTGGACATACATCGACCACGTACTTATAATGAAAGAAGACATAATTCCACGACACGTCTTCATGAGGACACCAGACGAGTAAAGAAAACAGGGAAGACCAAAAACAACGCTCAGAAAAATATTTATGAATAAATTAAAATCAACAGACATAAATGCACAAGACCTGCAATCCCTAGCAACTGACCGACAGGCATGGAGAACTATGACATCCGCCTTATGTGTCAAATCTGGCAAAAGAGAAACCGACTGTGATGCATCAAACGTATCTCCATTTCTGTGTAGAAGAGATGATGTTTAATTTCTGAATGCATCAAATAACCATACGGTTTCTGTTAACCATACGGTTTCTGTTAACCATACGGTTTCTGTTAAATCTAACTATTATCAAATTGAGACACACAATGGCTACGGTCAAGGAATATATCTTCTTCTTCTTCTTTCTTTCACTTGAAACATGTCTATATCTGTAATTCTGTCTCCTTAATAAAACTCACTGTCTTTTGTAGTTCATACAGTGTCCCATAGAGTTTTGATTCCAGTGTTATTTCCTCTGGCCAATATGTCTGCCTCAGCGTTTCATGCTCAGAACACTCTTGAAGTATATGTTTGGCACTCTGTGTTGCCTGTCCACATAACGGAATATTTCTAAGTTGCCCAACAACATACTCCATCCTTTACAGCAAACATTAAAATAAAGTAAAGGAAACCGCATCAAAAGGTGTAGGTCATGATCAATAACACATTGAAATCGCTCACTATTCACCATGTAGCTACAACAACAGGGTTGACGTGTCGTGTGAACACAACACCAGTGGACTGCCAGAGGCGTGCTCTGGCTCCACACTCGACTGACAGCCTGTTAGGTAGTCCTAAAGTAGGTGATATTGTGCTGATACTATCTCAAAAAGCATAACGGTCTTGTCAACCTAAACACGTAAAGTCTGATATTCGGCGAATTTACGCGAACGAGGTACGATGGTTTATCGGCCCACCGGGTAATGTATGCGAACGCCAGCAACGCGGTGTGGACCGCATCGGGCATGGTGAGACACGTAGAAAACCATGGTCATCCACTGCATCGTACTTCACTTCCAGTTGTCTCGATTCGTCTTGCCACTGGTTTCAAATGATGTCCGACAAGAGAGTGAGGGCAACGCTTTGCACAACTCCTCATCACTTTAATCAAAATCCCCAGTGCAAAAATCACATCCACGAAAATTAATCAGATGGCAAGACAAGATTTCAGATACCACTGTCCTTGATAGAGCTGGTATTCCAAGCATTGGCACGATCCTGATGCAGACACAGATTCGTTGGGAAGGTCATTTGGTGCGTATGCCAGACCATCGTCTGCCAAATATACTTCTCTATGATGAGCTAGAGAAGAGTATACGATCTCAAGGTGGCCAAAGGAATCGCTACAAGGACTCGTTAAAGGACTCACTGAAATCCTTTGAAATAGACCACGATACGTGGGAAGAGCTTGCACAAAATTGTTTCTGATAAAGAATCAAGTATATTAAAGGTAAGCACTTTTGTGAAACATGCACAAAATTGATTTTCAAAGACCAGCTCCTCGTGCATTTACTAATACAGTTATTTAGTTGTAAGCTCCCTTTTCATCTATATCGCATATAAGCGAAAATTGAAACAGCATTTTAATGATAACATTAATTCATAAGGTCTATAATATGTCAAATTCACATACACAAATTTCAATTAAATGCATTATATATTTGCAGAGATACATCATTTTAAAGCTGGGCAATGCTGGTGAAACGTGTTATAGTAGTGCCGAGTCCAACACGTCTCTAGTTAATATTCGACAGAACACTTCATCAGCACCACTGTACATAATACGACGTTTTGTAGTGTTTACATATTCTCTGTATTTTATCACGAGAATCCCTCTTCCATCTATAGTTTCAGCCATGTTACACACCCCCTCCCCCTCTTCTTATAAATGAGATAATAATTTCTAAGATGCTCATATTTTCTGAATGAATCTTCTCCACACAGCGGTTCTAAGAGTTTTTTTTATTATGCCCCCCAGTCCAATAATTACTTCGATAACTCAAACTACTACAAAGACGAAAATATCGCAGCAAGTCTATACACCATGGCAACGCATTCTGCTCTCCGTGGTACATACTGATAACTAAGAGGAGTTTGGAAACCAAAGGACACATTGTGATATACCTTGTATGATATACCTTGTATGATATACCTTGTATGATATACCCTGCATGATATACCCTTTTGATACCATGAATGGTATACCCTGTACGATATACCTTGTATGATATACCTTGTATGATATACTTTGTATGATATACCTTGTATGATATACCCTGTACGATATACCTCGTATGATATACCTTGTATGATATACCCTGCATGATATACCTTGTATGATATACCCTGTATGATATACTTTGTATGATATACCATGTATGATATACCTTGTATGATATACCGTGTATGATATACCTTGTATGATATACCCTGCATGATATACCTCGTATGATATACCCTGTATGATATACCCTGTATGATACACCTTGAATGATATACCCTGTATGATACACCTTGTATGATATACCCTGTACGATATTCCTTGTATGATATACCTTGTATGATATAGCGGAATGTACTCCAGGGAATAGAATATACTCCAGTTAACTGATTGTACTCCAAGGAGCGGAATATACTCGGGGGGGGGGCGTAATGCATGGTATAATGGTTTATTTAGCTGCGATATCTGCAACTTTTGATATAAACTACTTCAGCATAACTTGTGAGTCTCTTAGTTCCACCATGGGGCAAGATTGACAAACCCCACTCCCACCCCTAAACTTGCTTAGTTGCCTCTTACTAAATGCATGACAGGTCACGGTGTATTTAATCGTTGCTCCCCGTGCTCGTCCAGGCAACATACAGCTGTAAGATAATTATTATATCTACTAGATAGCTGACAGGACAGTTCACGGGCTTATATTACTTCTTCTTGAGCCTAGGGTGGGTATGGGAGAGAGTGCTCAAGGCGGTGCCCCATTCATAGAAAAATAGAACATCGATCCCATCGAAGACGAATGTTTCGGGCCATTGGCGCAAATAAAACGACTACACAACTCATTTCCGTTCTCTGGACTAAATCCTGCTGGAAATTTAGAATGGATCATGGTCCTGCTACAAGAGAGATCCAGTGGGAGTTTGAGAATGAACGCTGAAGAAGAAGGAAACATTAAAATTAACTTTATTTTCTATTCAAGCCCCCCTCCCCCCTTATGGGGACTGTACAGACCAGTTGGCTGACGGTTTACTGATTGACACGTTTCATTAGCTGGCTACACAAAGTATAGTCAGTGACCAATGAAAATCTCATATCAGCCAAGATTAGTGACACAGTTCCCAGAAACTATAGTAGAGCAGGATTTGGCTGAAAAGTGGAGTAACGTTGGTGTAAACTAAACTTCCTGTGCTGTCACGATAACTTTTTGTTTTCTTTCTTTCTTGTTGTCATTTTCTATCTGAAGATGATTATTTTGCTTGTTTCAAGAGTTGACAAAAATATGCATCCCATCTCGTGTTTCTTTTTATTTGAGCGATTTCTTGTTGATGTCATTAGTTCTGATTTGTGGTTGAGTGTTGTCATTAATGTATTATTTTTGTTGAATTGTCTTGCTGGTTCATAGCTATGGGCTGTTGGGTGGCTATTCATTATTTTTATTTGATGAATATTCCAGTTGTGTTTTGTCTTGATTTCCAGTGTGACATCATTCACTGCTCGCAGAAACTCTAACGTTCATGCTTCTCTCTATTGATTCGCTGATTTGTTTGTGTCTGTGAGCCGCGTAGCGCAGTGGTTAGCGCACTGGCATCGCATATGAGTGGTCTTGGGTTCATTCCCCAGTTGAGGCGGAAATGTCTTTCAGATGGCAGCGGCTCGTGGTCGACCCAGCTTTGAATGGGTACCGGATTAATCAGGGTATAAAGACTGCGAGATGTTGTTGATGGCTACCGCCCTCATTTGCAGAGCCACTGAAAAGTAAGATCGCTAACATCTCACACCCCATTTGTAATGTTATGTGCACAATCATGCAAAATGTGTTATAGCTTGTTCATCTTTCCTGTCGTCACAGAAATCTCACGTCATTAGCACACGACACAGCGCTAAACCAACATGGCTAATGCTATCGCAGATTTATTTTTAGTGGGCTTGCAAAACATCCTCCCCCAAAAACTAAAAATCCTAACACCCATCCACGTGAGACCTCTCCGAACAACTAACTAATCCTCTCTCCCCCCTCCCAAAAACTAAAATATGCTGTCTCTCCTCCAAGCTATATTCCCCAACTGCGCTTGAATAAAAGGACACACGAAAATGAAACGTTTCTGATAACACTGATTTTCTCCTTATATTGAGTTTCGTACAATATCGCCAGTTAGATTTTTCATGAGACTCATTCAATTTCGTAAAATATAGGCCACACCTGCTTAACACGAACCTATATTTTAAATTTCTCCTTCGTTTCTACTTTCTCCCTATCATGTCTGCCTCTTTCATACTCCAACTTCCAATGAGTATCCTCATGTTATCTGATAAATGAAGCAGGACAAAACGTTTGATAAACTAGATCAAGTTTATGACATCTTGAACAGATAACTCAAGGTGTGAAAGTTCATATAATCAGGTTGCAAACAAATAAATGGTTGAGATTTAATTTAGCATTAGGTGAACGAAAGAAGACAACGATTCAACGGTACAATATTGTGATTTAGATAATCTTCGTTAGCACTGGTCACTTTGTGTATACTTTGGATCGACAACCACTGAAAATCACAGGAAAAGTTAAATATATTGCTTTATAAGGATGATTCCCAACGAGTCCAACGGAATGTATAACTTCATGACAGACGCGATTAGGCTGTATTACTTGTAGAATGATCTATTGGGCTGTATTATTTGTAGAATGATCTATTGGGCTGTATTATTTGTAGAATGATCTATTGGGCTGTATTATTTGTAGAATGATCTATTGGGCTGTATTACTTGTAGAATGATCTATTGGGCTGTATTATTTGTATAATGATCTATTGGGCTGTATTATTTGTAGAATGATCTATTGGGCTGTATTACGTGTAGAATGATCTATTGGGCTGCATTATTTGTAGAATGATCTATTGGGCTGTATTATTTGTAGAATGATCTATTGGGCTGTATTACTTGTAGAATGATCTATTGGGCTGTATTATTTGTAGAATGATCTATTGGGCTGTATTATTTGTAGAATGATCTATTGGGCTGTATTACTTGTAGAATGATCTATTGGGCTGTATTATTTGTAGAATGATCTATTGGGCTGTATTACTTGTAGAATGGACTATTAGGTTGTATAATTTATAGAATGAACTATTGTAGTAATTGTAGAATGAACTATTATGTTGTATTAATTCTAGAATGAACTATTGTATTAATTGTAGAATGAACTATTGTATTACTTGTAGAATGAACTATTATGTTGTATTAATTCTAGAATGAACAATTGTATTACTTGTAGAATGAACTATTGTATTAATTCTAGAATGAACTATTAGGCTGGCAAAAATGCTGTCGAAAATTTTCACTTTCTTCAAAAATACTGACCAGCCCGTAACTAACTATACAAAATATTATCTCTGCGTGTCAGTACAACCAATAAGATTCTGGCCAATTCTGGATAAGAAACAAATCTCTGAATACCTCTGCCCTACACCACTTTCTTCCCCGCACAAGAATATTTATCTAACGGTTTACGAATCTCCCTGGAGATCTAAATAAACAAATCATTGTTTTCAAGCAATCCCTTTGATGTGCCTCTGTGAGAAAACAAATCAGGAGCTAAAGAACTGCTTCCACAAGATCCGCTTACACTTGCCAACATCTGTTTAATGTTGCACATTTTCCACCGTTATTCCACGAATCCATATTTTATTCGCTTATTTCTTCTGTCTCTTAATCCCATCGTTGTTGCTCATATTAGTTTAGAAAATCGGTGTTGTTCTTTTTTACTATGAGTCATTTTTTTTAACAATATCGACATATAGCACACAACACAGCAACGGAAGAGTCGTTAAATTGTACACAACACAGCAACGGAAGAGTCGTTAAATTGTACACAACACAGCAACAGAAAAGTCCTCACATAACACACTGTACACCAACGGAAGCGTCGTCATACTCGCCTATCAAATTAGACCATTATTCCCGTCCCGGTATTGAGCGTCGGGCATTAATCACTATCATCTTCATTACTGCGTTCATTTCCTGCTGACACACACAAAAGCGGCCACGCGAGATCTGTGAACGGTTCCTTCCTGTCACCGCCCAGACTAATCATGCATATGATCTGCCTAGCTCACACACCACTGCAGATTGTAAGCACGTGCGTGCACATGTTTAGAATTGTCTAGCATTAATTTCATTACTGTGTAGTGTTGTTAGGGCATAGCTCAAACCGAGTGTAGCTATATCAGGTTATGTGGAGTTGAATAAATAACAAGCAGTCTGTGTTCGTGGTTTTACTAACTGGGTTACACAATCAAATGCTGATATGTACCATATTGTAGCTAGCTTACTGTCATCAAATGGTGACTTGATATGATCTAGCTTACTGTCATCAAATGGTGACTTGATATCATCTAGCTTACTGTCATCAAATGGTGACTTGATATGATCTAGCTTACTGTCATCAAATGGTGACTTGATGGCATGTAGTTTTCTGTCATAAAATACCGGCGCCCTGTAGTTTACGGGGGGTGCAGAATCTTGTGAGAAGAGGGAAAATACGGTCGCTCAACAGCAGAGAGTAGCTAGAAAGTTACTGGTAGACCAGATCAACAGTGGAGAGTAACTAGAAAGTTACTGGTAGACCAGATCAACAGTGGAGAGTAACTAGAATGTTACTGGTAGACCAGATCAACAGTGGAGAGTAACTAGAATGTTACTGGTAGACCAGATCAACAGTGGAGAGTAGCTAGAAAGTAACTGGTAGACCAGATCAACAGTGGAGAGTAACTAGAATGTTACTGATAGACCAGATCAACAGTGGAGAGTAACTAGAATGTTACTGATAGACCAGATCAACAGTGGAGAGTAACTAGAATGTTACTGATAGACCAGATCAACAGTGGAGAGTAACTAGAATGTTACTGATAGACCAGATCAACAGTGGAGAGTAACTAGAATGTTACTGATAGACCAGATCAACAGTGGAGAGTAACTAGAATGTTACTGATAGACCAGATCAACAGCAGAGAGTAGCTAGAAAGTAACTGGTAGACCAGATCAACAGTGGAGAGTAACTAGAATGTTACTGATAGACCAGATCAACAGTGGAGAGTAGCTAGAAAGTAACTGGTAGACCAGATCAACAGTGGAGAGTAACTAGAATGTTACTGATAGACCAGATCAACAGTGGAGAGTAGCTAGAAAGTAACTGGTAGACCAGATCAACAGTGGAGAGTAGCTAGAAAGTTACTGGTAGACCAGATCAACAGTGGAGAGTAACTAGAATGTTACTGATAGACCAGATCAACAGCAGAGAGTAGCTAGAAAGTAACTGGTAGACCAGATCAACAGTGGAGAGTATCTAGAAAGTAACTGGTAGACCAGATCAACAGTGGAGAGTAGCTAGAAAGTTACTGGTAGACCAGATCAACAGTGGAGAGTATCTAGAAAGTAACTGGTAGACCAGATCAACAGTGGAGAGTAACTAGAATGTTACTGATAGACCAGATCAACAGCAGAGAGTAGCTAGAAAGTTACTGGTAGACCAGATCAACAGCAGAGAGTAGCTAGAAAGTAACTGGTAGACCAGATCAACAGTGGAGAGTATCTAGAAAGTAACTGGTAGACCAGATCAACAGTGGAGAGTAGCTAGAAAGTTACTGGTAGACCAGATCAACAGTGGAGAGTATCTAGAAAGTAACTGGTAGACCAGATCAACAGTGGAGAGTAACTAGAATGTTACTGATAGACCAGATCAACAGCAGAGAGTAGCTAGAAAGTTACTGGTAGACCAGAAAACATTTACAGTCGTTATTCCATGCCCGATATTTTCAAGGAAATTTGCGGCAATAATAGGGCTTATTAGCAGGATGCAAAGGGTAAGGCATTGGCTATCGTGCGGACCCAGGGTTAGCAGATAACCAAGATCCTAAAAGTTCCTCCTCGCGGTGCACCCTGGAAATAGAAACACGGCGACTTCTGCCCATTTCGTGACTTGCACTGGCAGCCCCACCAATGCTCGTGCCGGACTGTGGTGACCCAGGAAGCGTCGGAGACATTGCTTGTCTTTTTGTTTTGCAGTCAATTCTCATTTCGTCTGCAGTCTCACATCCACTGATACGAGCCTAAAGTGTTAGCCAGGTCGGCAAACACTTAAGGTACAGCAAGAGAAACTTTATTTCTATTTCCAGGGTGCACCACGGGGAGGTATTTTTAGGATCTTGGTTATCAAAAACGGCAAATAAAACGGCGACACAACGCAATTCCATTCTCTGGACTACATCCTTCTGGAAATCTAGTAGGACCATGGTCCAGCTATAAGGAAGATCCAGCGGGAGTTTGAGATTGAACGCTGAAGAAGAAGAAGAAACAACTTCATGGCTTTGGCATTTGTACCAGAAACTGATGTCATGATTGCTTTCTAATAACTCACCAATATTAACAGTTTCTCAGACCTGGATTTCCACATCGATTACTTCCAATATTTCTACATAAGCTTGGCACTTCAATGTTGATGTATCTCATCCAACAGCAGCAAGACTTGCCCAGATGTTACAACAACTACATCTGCACTGTTGAGTAGTCAGACGGCCACTGGTCAACCAACAACAACATACATCAGCCCTGTTGAGTAGTCAGACTGCCACTGGTCAACCAACAACAACATACATCTGCACTGTTGAGTAGTCAGACGGCCACTGGTCAACCAACAACAACATATATCTACACTGTTGAGAAGGCAGACTGCCACTGGTCAACCAAATACAACATATATCTACACTGTTGAGTAGTCAGACTGCCACTGGTCAACCAACAACAACATATATCTACACTGTTGAGAAGGCAGACTGCTACATGGCCAACCAACAACAACATACATCTGCACTGTTGAGTAGTCAGACTACCACTGGTCAACCAACAACAACATACATCTGCACTGTTGAGAAGGCAGACTGCCACTGGTCAACCAAATACAACATACATCTGCACTGTTGAGAAGGCAGACTGCCACTGGTCAACCAACAACAACATACATCTGCACTGTTGAGAAGGCAGACTGCCACTGGTCAACCAACAACAAAGAAACAAAAGGTTTCCTAATTTGTCAATGAGGCTATTGAAACAATGGTTGAACTTACCATGAACATACGCCTATTAAATTCTGGAAAAACATATAGGTGTTTTCAACATTAATGTTGTAGTTAACACAACCAATAAATTTCATTTCACTGTCTATAATAATTCATATGATTGGAAGACTTTATTATAATTACCGGGTATCTACTGGTTACATTGTTTATTCATGTTTATTGAATTTAAAAAAAAATATTTAATACATTATCATTGTAATTTGTTTTGGAGATATTTTGTCATGGAAATATTTTGTCATGGAGATATTTTGTCAGATATATTTTGACTTGGAGATATTTTATCTTAGATAGTTCAGAAGAAGAACTACAAAGACAAATAGATAGATTACATCACACATGCCTAACCTTGAACATGAAGATAAATATAGAAAAGCCTGAAGTAATGAAAATGGGAAGAACAAAAGGAAACACCAATATATATATATATATATATATATAGGAAACAACAGACTTAACCAAGTGACAGAATTCACATACCTAGGAAGCAATATAACAACAGATGGCAAGAGCAGCAAAGAAATACACAATAGATGTAGTAAAGCATACCAAGCCTTAGGGTAAATGGTAACAATCTTCAGAAACAAATACGTAGATTTAAACACCAAAATAACACTATTCAAAACATTTATTATGCCAACGCTGTGCTACCAAAGCCAAACATGGACAACGACAGCGCAAGAGAAACGTAAGCTTGTGAAAGTTGAAATGGCATGCTTACCAGAATCCTAGGAATGTTGTTAAGAGACAGGGCGAGGAATGTGGACATCCAATAAAAAATCGGCACCACCCCAATCTTAGAATACATCAAGAGACAAAGATCAAATGGTTTTGACACATCAACAGACTACAATCAGACAGCATACCACAACAAGCTATGCTACACAGATACTGTGAAGGCAGACCAAGAGGCCGACCACGAAAACGTTGGACTACTGAAATAAAAGAGGCGACAAATTCCACAATATACTCAGCACACGAGAGGGCTGTCTCCAGAAAAATCTTCTACCCCTGACGCCAAAAGGCAACAAAGGGTTTCAGCGAATAGATAGATAGATATTTTATCATGGAGATATTTTATCATGGAGATATTTTGTCATGGGGATATTTTATCATGGAGATATTTTGTCATGAGGATATTTTGTCATGAAGATATTTTGACGTGGAGATATTTTGTCATGGAGATATTTTGTCATGAAGATATTTTGTCATGAAGATATTTTGACGTGGAGATATTTTATCATGAAGATATTTTGTCATGGAGATATTTTGTCATGAAGATATTTTGACGTGGAGATATTTTGTCATGGAGATATTGTGTCATGAAGATATTTTGACGTGGAGATTTATCATGGAGATATTTTGTCATGGAGATATTTGACGTGGAGATATTTTGACTTCGAGATATGTGGTCCTGTATATTTTGTCAGGCAATATTAGTCTGGTTACCCTTTAATTAATGTTCTGCGTTCAATCCCTGATAACCAAAACTAAATTTCCTGTGATTTTCCCAGGGGAGGGGGGAGCTGAAGTGCATTATGCTGTGGTTTACAGTAGAGCTGCCTTATTTGTGCCTTCAGGTCCAGCACATCTGATTTTGGCATGATCTACAGGCTTCACTGTAGGTATGCACAGGTAATATGCTATATAATACACACACACAATCAACAAGCTGGTATAACATAGAAACATAACGAAGTTATCACAAAAACAGTTGTATTTGATCAAGTCATAAACATAGTCAAGTGCACACTCAAACAATCACATGAGACCAGAGACTAAGTCATATCTTGCTCCAAAGTCTTTCACCCACGGGCACACATAGACACAGGCACACATATACACACAGACAAGCTGGCCATTGATTAAAGAGTTAATTCAGTCATAGTACAATGAATTCCTGACTGAGAACACAATCTATCTATATTAAAAAGACCAGTAGTCCTGACATCAATAAATCACATTGAATGTTTGATAGGATCACATAAATGCTCCACAAAAAACAAATATTTCTACTTATTGGTTTATTTCACATTCTTCCTTACATCTGTTTGATGTACCTGGCATATTCTAACAAGTTCATCAGATTTTGTCCATATTATCTTTTCTGTCTGTCTTGTCTTCTACTGTCTCTAGTCATCTCACATGCTCAAGCAGATCATACATTCAGATCTGAAGTTGTAGTCAAGAGCACACCAGATTCCTACAACATTCAGATCTGAAGTTGTAGTCAAGACCAAACCAGATTCCTACAACATTCAGATCTGAAGTTGTAGTCAAGAGCAAACCAGATTCCTACAACATTCAGATCTGAAGTTGTAGTCAAGACCAAACCAGATTCCTACAACATTCAGATCTGAAGTTGTAGTCAAGACCAAACCAGATTCCTACAACATTCAGATCTGAAGTTGTAGTCAAGAGCAAACCAGATTCCTACAACATTCAGATCTGAAGTTGTAGTCAAGAGCAAACCAGATTCCTACAACCTGTTATTGTAGTCTCATGGCAGATCTGAATGTCTGTAAATGTGTCCAGATTTATGTCACGGCACTGAAGATGACACAGCGTGATAAATTACTAATTAGATTTGTTTGACCCACGACTACAACTAGGCACTGATGTTTGCCCAAGAAGTGGCAGTAATTAGTATGTGCTAAAACTGATGTTATTTCTGTAATTATTTCACTGAATATAAGGATATACTGTGAGATGATTTGACATGTCAATATCACAGACTTTTGTCAATAAATCTGACAGAATGTTTCCTAGTGACATTTTCCAGATATTGACCCTACTAGTAAATATTGTTTCATAGATGTCATGAGTAGTTCTCACTAAGCAAATTCTTGAGTAGACCTATATCCTTGTATCTAGAGATGCATGGTCCAAGTAATAATGTCATTGTTCAGAGAGAGGTTTATTTCTATCATAGTTATCTAGCCTCTATAGGTCTTTCTTAACTAACTAACTGTTGATAGGCCATGAGTTCAGAGAATAGTCACAGATAAACACAATGAGAGGCCAGCTGAGAGAATATGGAAACACAATGAGGGGCCAGCTGAGAGAATATGGAAACAGAATGAGGGGCCAGCTGAGAGAATATGGAAACACAATGAGGGGCCAGCTGAGAGAATATGGAAACACAATGAGGGGCCAGCTGAGAGAATATGGAAACACAATGAGAGGCCAGCTGAGAGAATATGGAAACAGAATGAGGGGCCAGCTGAGATAATATGGAAACACAATGAGAGGCCAGCTGAGAGAATATGGAAACACAATGAGAGGCCAGCTGAGAGAATATGGAAACAGAATGAGGGGCCAGCTGAGAGAATATGGAAACACAATGAGGGGCCAGCTGAGAGACTAAGGAAACAAAATGAGAGGCCGGCTGAGAGAATATGGAAACACAATGAGAGGCCAGCTGAGAGAATATGAAAACACAATGAGGGGCAGACTGAGAGAATATGGAAACACAATGAGAGGCCAATTGAGAGAATATGGAAACACAATGAGGGGCCAGCTGAAAGAATATGGAAACAGAATGAGAGGCCAGCTGAGAGAATATGGAAACACAATGAGGGGCCAGCTGAGAGAATATGGAAACACAATGAGGGGCCAGCTGAGAGAATATGGAAACACAATGAGAGGCCAGCTGAGAGAATATGGAAACAGAATGAGGGGCCAGCTGAGAGAATATGGAAACACAATGAGAGGCCAGCTGAGAGAATATGGAAACAGAATGAGGGGCCAGCTGAGAGAATATGGAAACACAATGAAGGGCCAGCTGAGAGACTAAGGAAACAAAATGAGAGGCCGGCTGAGAGAATATGGAAACACAATGAGAGACCAGCTGAGAGAAAATGAAAACACAATGAGGGGCAGACTGAGAGAATATGGAAACACAATGAGAGGCCAATTGAGAGAATATGGAAACACAATGAGAGGCCAATTGAGAGAATATGGAAATACAATGAGGGGCCAGCTGAAAAATATGGAAACACAATATGGGGGCAGCTGAGAGAATATAGAAAAACAATGAGGGGGCAGCTGAGAGAATATGGAAACACAATAAGAGGCCAATTGAGAGAATATGTCCTTCTGTCATACTTCAAGAATAATTCCATGATGATCTCTCTCTCTCTCTCTCTCTCTCACATACACACAATCATTTACACATCTCTGATTAATTTTACACAACTCTGATTAATTTTACACAGGCTTAGTTGAATGCTATCAATTTGTAGACATCCTGCACATTTCATATGTCAGCCAAAACATTTCACAAATCAATGAATCCAATCACTCATTAAAAACATCAAAAATCAATCAAATCATTAAACACATCAACAGACAATCAAATCAACAACCCCAGCACATATTTCATGTAAAAATATCACATTGGCAATTTCAATCAGAAACAAGTGGCCATCACAGAATCTAACAGAACGGATATTCCTAGCACCATAAGGGATCTCCTACATTACTATAGTAATGACCCTATCTACGAAATCAAGGAAGCTTGTCCCTTCTGAATGCAGTTTAAGCACAACTCCCTGCATATTTCTCCATCATCCTGCATCATTTACTACAGACACGGGATGAATATTCCATTCATGTTGGATTCTGCATTGGTAGCTATATACAATATGCATCAAGTACAGCAGTTATCAGAGTCTGGTCCTGAACCACTTCGGGGGGTCAGTGAACAGACAGTGTGAGGATCCATGGATGACTACAAGAAGCATAGTGTAATATTTACAGAGCAATCATAGATATAATAATATATTGCTAATTGAACCTATCACCTTCCAATTTAGTGGCCCTAGACTCCCTGGCATGTGCCATTAAGAAAGTTTATTTCTAAAAATACATTAACAATCATTATCATGTGCCATACAGACTGGATGTGGTTCACCACAATTCCTGTCCCTTAGTGCTGTCTTTAACAAACTCCTACTCCATATGGAGCATTCATTTCTCCAGTTATTGTATGTTTCTTACTCTTAATGTCTCACTGCATCTTCACTGTACAATAATGCAACATTGAATACAAAACAGACTAGTGTTGTTTGCTAACTATTTAGAAATACATCGGAGATACCCTGGTGAGGAAGTTTCATATATGATAACTTATTACAGTCCAATCTTGAGTTTGTGAGGACAGGCACAGATAGAACACTCAAGAATAAAGCAGTCCCAGTCCATCAAAGTCAGAGAGACAGCAGCTTTTGTGCAGCAGAGTTATCTGGTGCTGGCACTTAGCGTAACCTCGTATGCCAAAAACACAGAAAAATAGAGTAGTATGTAAGAAAAATACTTGGTGAATGTTACGTCATAAATAAAGTGTAATATGTTTTTTTCTATTTATTTTCTAAGGATGATAAGAATAATGTGGGGGTGGTGGTTGTTGAGAGGGGATGAAGGGAACAAGAACCTCAAACATAAAGAACCTCTAACATAAAGAACCTCAAACATAAAGAACCTCAAACATAAAGAACCTCTAACAACTAACCATCAAATTTCTAATACACTACATATGTGGACACAGAATTCACATGTTTGTTTCAATAATCATCAATATTTACTTCATTTATTACTTTCTCATTAACTTAATTACTGTAAATAAGATTTTCTGTAAACAAATTGGCACATGATAGTAGTTTATTTAATGTCATAGCCTATAAATGCCAATTTTGTCTGTAGTTTTACTGGCACATTCCTTTCAATTGCTGTGATTTTTACATAGGCAAAATGTCATGAGTTTAATTATACAAACTTGTTGCATCAAACAGGGTTGATATCAACAGTGAGTTCATTAATTTTAATTAGTCTTCAAAACCTAAATTCTTTTCAAGATTCAAGTTGCATCAAACAGGGTTGATATCATCTGTAAGCTCATTAATTTTAATTAGTTAGTCTTCAAAACCTAAACTCTGCCAAGATTCAAGTTGCATCTAGGCAAGTTTAGATTTGTGAGGCTAAGTCTGCCAAGATTCAAGTTGCATCTAGGCAAGTTTAGGTTTGTGAGGATAAGTCTGCCAAGATTCAAGGTGCATCTAGGCAAGTTTAGGTTTGTGAGGCTAAGTCTGCCAAGATTCAAGTTGCATCTAGGCACGTTTAGGTTTGTGAGGCTAAGTCTGCCAAGATTCAAGTTGCATCTAGGCAAGTTTAGGTTTGTGAGGCTAAGTCTGCCAAGATTCAAGTTGCATCTAGGCAAGTTTAGGTTTGTGAGGCTAAGTCACTAACTGGCATTCACATGAAGAGAATGTTTACAACTGAATCATTACTTATGATGTACAAGCCTTATGAAGTCAGGAATGCCTAACATTAGCAAGTACTAGCTTTATGAAGTCAGGAATGCCTAACATCTGCAAGTACAAGCCTTATGAAGTCAAGAATGCCTAACATTAGCAAGTACACGCCTTATGAAGTCAGGAATGTCCAACATCTGCAAGTACACACCTTATGAAGTCAGGAATGCCTAACTTCAGCGAGTACAAGCCGTATGAAGTCAGGAATGCCTAACATCTGCAAGTACAAGCCTTATGAAGTCAGGAATGCCTAACATCAGCAAGTACAAGCCTTATGAAGTCAGGAATGCCTAACATTAGCTAGTACAAGCCTTATGAAGTCAGGAATGCCTAACATTAGCAAGTACAAGCCTTATGAAGTCAGGAATGCCTAACATTAGCAAGTACAAGCCTTATGAAGTCAGGAATGCCTAACATTAGCAAGTACAAGCCTTATGAAGTCAGGAATGCCTAACATCTGCAAGTACAAGCCTTATGAAGTCAGGAATGCCTAACATTAGCAAGTACAAGCCTTATGAAGTCAGGAATGCCTAACATCAACAAGTACACACCTTATGAAGTCAGGAATGCCTAACATCAACAAGTACACACCTTATGAAGTCAGGAATGCCTAACATCAACAAGTACACACCTTATGAAGTCAGGAATGCCTAACATCAACAAGTACACACCTTATGAAGTCAGGAATGCCTAACATTAGCATGGATTATTATATATTTTCTGGTATAATAATAATAATAAATAATAATATAAGTGTGTACAAGATATTTCTCCTCTACAACAACTATTGTTGAATATTTAGGCATCACTAACACATCCAACATTTTTATCGCCATAACAATGTGGGAGATGATGTTCCTTTGAGTGTCCAGTTTTCACATCCGTAAAATAATCCATATAATCTTTACTGTGCATTCTTTACATTGAGACTAAACAGAAAATGCTAGATGCACAAAAAAACCCCAATATTTTGAGTGTCATTAGTTTTATTTGATGTTAATTCTTTGTTGTAATGAAAATAATATTCATGGAAAAAAAATATCAAGACATTGTTGTCAACTGTTTGTAAGTTTGTTCCCTATAATGTTTGTTCCCTGTTTGTGTGTTCCCTGTTTGTAAGTTTGTTCACTATAATGTTTTTGAAAAAGCAGAGGTGGAGTTACATTGGGGTCTAAAAAAATTAAGACAGTGGAAAATATCCAAGGGAGAGAAATGTTTAGGAACTACTAATTTGTACATGACTGCCCAAACTATTTGTCTAAGTAACACATGACTGCCCAAACTATTTGTCTAAGTAACACATGACTAAAACTCTGTCTCATACATGATTTACTCTAATCCTTGATCGCCAACTTAGTGCAAGTCTGACTATATAAACATTTGTGTCCTATACAGATTCTGGTGCTATATTATAGTATACCTCACACAGAAGCTATATAGACTAGTGGTATGTGATATCATACCTCACACAGAAGCTATATAGATTAGTGGTATGTGATATCATAACTCACACAGAAGCTATATAGATTAGTGGTATGTGATATCATACCTCACACAGAAGCTATATAGATTAGTGGTATGTGATATCATACCTCACACAGAAGCTATATAGATTAGTGGTATGTGATATCATACCTCACACAGAAGCTATATAGATTAGTGGTATGTGATATCATACCTCACACAGAAGCTATATAGATTAGTGGTATGTGATATCATACCTCACACAGAAGCTATATAGATTAGTGGTATGTGATATCATACCTCACACAGAAGCTATATAGATTAGTGGTATGTGATATCATACCTCACACAGAAGCTATATAGATTAGTGGTATGTGATATCATACCTCACACAGAAGCTATATAGATTAGTGGTATGTGATATCATACCTCACACAGAAGCTATATAGAATCTGGTTGTATGTGATATCATACCTCACACAGAAGCTATATAGACTAGTGGTATGTGATACCATACCTCACACAAAAGCTATATAGATTCTAGTGATACCATACCTCACACAGAAGCTATATAGATTCTAGTGATATGTGATACCATACCTCACACAAAAGCTATATAGATTCTAGTGATACCATACCTCACACAGAAGCTATATAGATTCTAGTGATACCATACCTCACACAGAAGCTATATAGACTCAGTGGTATGTGATACCATACCTCACACAGAAGCTATATAGACTCAGTGGTATGTGATACCATACCTCACACAGAAGCTATATAGATTCTTGTGATACCATACCTCACACAGAAACTATATAGACTAGTGGTATGTGATACCATACCTCACACAGAAGCTATATAGACTCAGTGGTATGTGATACTATACCTCACACAGAAGCTATATAGACTCAGTGGTATGTGATACCATACCTCACACAGAAGCTATATAGACTCAGTGGTATGTGATACCATACCTCACACAGAAGCTATATAGATTCTTGTGATACCATACCTCACACAGAAACTATATAGACTAGTGGTATGTGATATCATACCTCACACAGAAGCTATATAGACTCTAGTGGTATGTGATACCATACCTCACACAGAAACTATATAGACTTGAGTGGTATGTGATATCATACCTCACACAGAAGCTATATAGACTCTAGTGATATGTGATATCATACCTCACACAGAAGCTATATAGAATCTGGTTGTATGTGATATCATACCTCACACAGAAGCTATATAGACTAGTGGTATGTGATATCATACCTCACACAGAAGCTATATAGACTAGTGGTATGTGATATCATACCTCACACAGAAGCTATATAGACTAGTGGTATGTGATATCATACCTCACACAGAAGCTATATAGACAGGTGGTATGTGATACCATACCTCACACAGAAGCTATCAGAAATATAAACTACATAATATGCATTATATATCACATTGGTCCCTAGAGTTCAGTATACCAAGCAAGTTGAGGAGAAAACAGACACCACTGCACCAGTGTCTCTTCCTTGAATTCTCTGAAATCAAACACTCTAATAGTACATCTGTTGTCAATCAAGACGACAGAATTAAATAGATTAACAAGCACAAAAAAAAAGATATGCTTCCATTACACAGACTGCATATAAATAGCACATAAATAGACAATCCCAAACAGGTAGAATGAATCTGACTTCTTAGAAGTAGTTATGTTTCTCTTTTCAACAATCTTGACTTCAGTTTTGGAGAAATGTTTTCTTTGCACAAATGTTTGTTCTGGTTCATCTGTTAATCTGAATTTGAAGAATCTTGAAGAAAATGACAAGTCACAATGGCAATATGTCACAAGATGTCTGATATAATACAAATGATTAATCACTGTGGTGATGCACGCTGTGAGAATGAAACACCAAGTCCTAGATTCTAAAGACTGACTATCTGGAGTGTGCGTCAGGGTCTGTAGAGCCGCCTTCTCTCTTATCTTTAATGTCACTGGTACTGTCTGCTGGACTGCAGCCTTTAGATTTGCTAGATGAAGATGGTGAGTTGTTATGGCTCCGTGATGACAACATTGTGCCAGCCACAGTGGAGTTCGAAGATGGAATGAGAGGTGGAGGGGCACCCGGTATACCATGCGGAGAATTGCTTTTCAGATTAGCAAGTCCACATGGTCCAAACATAGGACTAACTGTCCGGGGGAAGTAGCTTCCCAATGTTAAAGGGTCAACTCCCCGTAAACGGTCTGCAGTAAATGCAGGAAGTCTGTCCAGATATTGCCTACGAAGGTCATACTCTCGTTCCTGCTGCTCTCGGAGTATCTGTTCCTTGAGTCTTTCTTGTTCAAGAGCTGCCAGGTGAGAAGGAATACTGGAAAGCCGGGACATCATTGCCATGCGTTCCTGTTCCCTCTCCACCTCCAACCTGTGGGCAATCTCTGCTGCAGATTTGTCAAAGGGACTCCACATAGATGTTGGCACAGGTGGCCGCTCTAAAAAGGGATAACCTGACCCAGATGGTACCATAAGTCCCATTCTACGATCATACAACCCAGGGTGGGTTGGAAGCCCCGTACAAAAAGGACTCAAGCCTAAATATCCACTAGTCTGTAGAAACTTTTCTCTCTGTTCCATCGCCTGCAGCAATTTCTCTCTCTCTGCAACTGCTGCACTTTGTAGAATTTTCTCTTTCTCAATTCTCTCTCGTTCTATTCTATCTCTCTCAAACCTTTCTTTCTCTAATCTTTCCCTCTCCATCCTTTCTCTTTCAATCTTCTCCCTCTCTACCAGATGATGAGACAGAGAAGGCATTTCATCATCCCTTCTTTCCTCCTTCATCTTCAGAGCTGATGATGAAATCGACCGTTTATCTTCATACCGTCTCTCGTAATTTCCAAGTTCAGGTTTGTTGTGATGGTCAACTCGACCGTTTCGGAGAGGAGAACGTGACCTAGATCTTGATTTTGGTCTTGATGATTCTAAGTCCTTATGTCTAACATCATCTAGCCCAGAAAGTTGATGGTTGAAAGATCCCCGTCTTTCCCTGGGAAATAGACAAGAATACTATCAACATGTACGAAGTCAGATTTATCTTGTTAATGTGTGGAAAACTAAATTCAAACACTGTACCATCTAGCAAGCAGGAATCATATTCATTTGAAACGTTTTTAACTAATTCTATCTGTTACATGGTCAAAAAAAATGCAGGTGAGACAGTCTTGAGAACTGGAAAACAAGATTCAAATCTTGAATGCTACCTTTTGATATGTACAATAATTCCTCAAATATTGATATCAAATTTACTCTAGCCATCTTAAAACATATATACCTCGCACAATTGAATCCAATCATTGATATTACAAACATATATACCTCACACAATTGAATCCAATCATTGATATTTCAAACATATATACCTCACACAATTGAATCCAATCATTGATACAGAGGATATATTGAAAAATATAGAAAGTATAGCAGGAATAGCAGTTGGAGGTTACAATCTGAATAATCTAAGATATGCTGATGATACAGTTCTGATTGCAGGTAGCGAACAAGAACTTCAAGCCCTGTTAGACATGGTAGCACAATCAAAAAAATCTAAGTCCTTTAGACTTAAGAAGAAATTTAAATGGCTATTTAAAAGAAATACACACCCGCCAAAATGTAGTATTACTATCAATGATGCAAAATTAAATCAAGCGGATATCAAGTATCTTGGCACCATTTTAACATCAGATGGCAGGTGCCTAAATGAGGTCGAGAACAGGATAGCACAGGTCAAATCAACATTACAAAAAAATGAGAAACATTCTATGCAATGGTGTAATATCAATGCATACACGAGTTTAGGGATGTTATATTGAGCTAATCCTTTCTTATGGAAGCGAAGTATGGACAGTAAACAAAAGTGTCAAAGATAAGCTGGAGGCAACTGAGATGTGGTTTTTATGAAAAAACGATGAAAACTCCATTGGCAGCCAATAAAACTAATGGAGACATTCTCAGAGATCCTTGAGTAAGTCGACAAATTATATTGAAAATTATAAACAATCAAGATTTTAAGGGCATGTGATAACAAAAGTATAGGAAGAAGATACAAAAGAATAGGAATAGCTAAAAGTACCTTCAATGACATGAGGAAATTATTAATATCTAAACAAATTACAAACAAGTTAAAAATGAGCATTATAAAATGCTACATCTATTCCATATTAATGTATGGCTCAGAAACATGGACACTAAATAAACAATTAGAAGACAAAATTGATGCCTTTGAGATGTGGGTATATAGAAGAATAGGGAGAACATCATGGAAAGAGAAGAAAACAAATAAAGAGGTGCTCAAAACACTTAATATGAAGAAAGAACTACTAAGAGAAATAAAGATCAGGCAAATAAAATACTTTGGACACATTAAAAGACATGACACCTTATTGAAGACCTTACTTGAGGGTAAAGTCAAAGGGAAGCGAGCAAGAGGTAGGCAGAGATACACGTGGGAGAGTAACATTACACGATGGACAGGTTACAGTCTAGCAGAATGCACCACCAAGACAAGAGACAGGAGATGTTGGAGATACGTTGCAGCCAACCTTCGTTGCGGAGACGGCACTTGATGATGATAACAAAAGTAAAACTTGAACATTTAGTAACAACCCTAAAGATCAAGTGGAGAAGAGACAGAGGAAGACAAAGAGAGAAATATCTGGATGGGTTGTCACTGTGGTACAAAAAGAAGTCTCCAACTGAACTTATTAACATCACAAGAGACAGAGAGTTGTGGAGAGGCATGATCGCCTAAATAACTCGACATCACACTTGATTGATAGATTAGTAACAGTAACAATTAGTACATTATCCTTAGTGATATCATTTCTTATGTTTGTTACTGCCTGCACTCTCCTACTTTGTCAGGATATCCTCGGACACTTGGTTATTATTTTCATGTCCCATAGTTGTGTGTTGCCTAAGACTAATACCTTCTCACATTTCAGACTAACAACATCTCACATCTCAGACTAACACCTTCTCACATCTCAGACTAACACCTTCTCCTATCTCAGACTAACATTTCAAATCTCAGACTAACGCCTTCTCATATCTCAGACTAACATCTCAAATATCATACTAACACCTTCTCATATCTCAGACTAACACATTCTAACAATAACATCTCAGACTAACATTTCACATCTTAGACTAACGACATCTCACATCTCAGACTAACAATTTCTGATATCTCAGACTAACACCATCTCACAATTCAGAATAACACCTTCTCATATCTCAGACTAACATCTCTAATCTCAGACTAATATCTCACATCTCAGACTAACATCTCACATCTCAGACTAACATCTCACATCTCAGACTAACATCTCACATCTCAGACTAACATCTCACATCTCAGACTAACATCTCACATCTCAGACTAACATCTCACATCTCAGACTAACATCTCACATCTCAGACTAACATCTCACATCTCAGAATAACATCTCTAATCTCAGACTAACATATTCTTAAAGTAATCACCTTTCTCTATCTTCTTCTTTCCTCATCTCTCGCTCTCTCTCCTTCTCTGCTTCTGACTTTGGCCAGGATGGAAAAGATGAAGGTGTTCGATGTAATCTATTCCACTCATGAGGTGGAGTCAAACCTGACGCCAGCCCTGGTGCTATCATATCACGAACTGAAGAAAACATACTGCCACCTGCAGACATAGTGGTAAATACGACTTCATCAGGGGAGACAACAACAACAACAACAACAAAAAACAACTGCCAATAATAATAACTAACATAAAAACCAGACAACCTTTTTGATGAACATCTAATTATCATGAAAATATCACAAATTGACATCAGTTCAAAGGTCGGCAATAACTGACTCCTACATCTTCTATTTCTTGTCATATATTATTGTAATAGAATTGATGATTATCAAATGACAGAGTATTTTCATAAGTTCAGTTTGTTTCAGCAAATGACAGAGTATTTTCATAAGTTCAGTTTGTTTCAGCAAATGACAGAGTATTTTCATAAGTTCAGTTTGTTTCAGCAAATGACAGAGTATTTTCATAAGTTCAGTTTGTTTCAGCAAATGACAGAGTATTTTCATAAGTTCAGTTTGTTTCAGCAAATGTTCAGTGCCAGAGTACTTAGGCCTACACTGTAGCACTAGAACAACTCTACAGAACGTGGCAACAAAGGTCAGCTTCTTCTTCCTCGTTTAACCTGTAGAGACCATGTAGAATATAGTCTGGAGAATGGAGCTTAAACTGCGATATCTACCTTTCGGTCCAACACACTCGACTTCAATATGGCTTCTGGGTTACTTTGACCATCTATGAGACGAGACAGTCAACGCACATCCAAAACATCCTGTCACATCATGAACAGCAAGAAACAGTGTTGCTATTCTTTGCTCCACTTTTGTACTCTCAGAAACACACTGGTGATAGGGGAGCAAAGACTAGCACTGATATAAGGTGCCATGCAATAATGAACGGATTGGTTTCTTGTCTGCCCTTAATGTTGTCTTTCAACTTTCTACTGCAGTAGCAGCTCATGATGATGATATCAGTAGTATAGTAGCAGCTACAGCTAATAAGCAATATTAGCTGCGGTAGATAGAACTATCTTTGCAAGCATGAAACCAGTCCTGATTCTTCTTCTTTAATTTGCCTGGAAAAATGAATATACCTGAATGTCTGTCTCTTCTATAAACGTGATCATATTCTAGTCTGATAGAATGATAGAGATGTAAATGTGATTAGATAAGAAATGTGATAGATATTAAATGTGACAAAATGAATGTGACAAGATATTAAATGTGACAAGATAATAAATATGACAAGATAAATGTGACAAGATATCAAATGTGACAAAGTAACCCATGTGACATGATAAGAATAATGACAAGATATCAAATGTGGAAAGATAACAAATGTGACAAAATATGAAATGTGACAAGATATCTAATTCGTCAAGATAACAAATGTGACAAGATATAATATATGACAAGATAACTATTAATTTATACAGATTGCAAGGAATGTGATATTGACCTTTATTATCAGTGAAGTTATGTGCTATAATTTCTGAGAACTGTCTTTAGCTAGTGTGTGACATCAGATCCCCATCATTGTGTGACATCAGATCCCCATCATTGTGTGACATCAGATCCCCATCATTGTGTGACATCAGATCCCCATCATTGTGTGACATCAGATCCCCATCATTGTGTGACATCAGATCCCCATCATTGTGTGACATCAGATCCCCATCATTGTGTGACATCAGATCCTCATCACTGTGTGACTTCTCATTCAGATTGGATTGGTATAAATCCACATCTGACAAAATTATGATTTCTCTCAAGCAGCAAACCTGAGAGTAACAGTGTACCACTCATCAGCTCATGATAGTGCTGTCAGTTATGATAACTATAACAGTAACTTTGGTAATACATACATACATACATACATACATACATATATATATATATATATATATATATATAAATATGTTGCTCTGGTACAGGAAACAATCCAAGTAATATTGCATCCCCTGCCACATTAGACAAATGACAATCTCTGGAAACTAGCCGTATCACTAACATCAAGAGAGATAGAGAGAGAGAGACAGAGAATAAATCTGAAAGACATTATATGCCGGGATGTCTAGCACAAGATGAAATGATACAAACTTGTATTCATCTGAGGGATCAGACAGAAAGACGTGACAGAGTTACAAGTATGTCTTCTAACTTCTTCTTCTTCAACGTTCATTCTCAAACTCCCGTTGGATCTCTCTTGTAGCAGGACCATGGTCCTATTAGATTTCCAGCAGAATGTAGTCAAGAGAATGGAAATGCGCTGTGTCGGCGTTTTATTTGTGCCAATGGCCCGACACATCCGTCTTCTGCGGTATGTGTTCTAACAAGTCCAGCTAGCAAGTTCAAACCCTTACCTAAACCACTGAAGCCAAGTGGATTGAGCAGTGATGGTAGTGGATAAGGTGAAGGTCTTTGGAAAGGTGTCATGCCTAAAGGAAGAAAAGATAAACATATTAGCAAAGTTATTGTTATAGTTATCATAATTGACAGCACTATCATGAGCTGAAGGGTGATACACATGACAAGAGCAGATATGTATACATGTACACGATGTTCAACCCCTGAGAGTTTCTCATTCCTTCACTCTTTTTGTAATATACATTGATACCACGAGACAGTTACATCTTACAGATCGATGGTCTATGTGTATGGTCGATGATCTATCTATATGTGTACGAGTTATGTGAATGACATTTCATATGAATTGGCAGTCACTTGGCAAATAATCTTCATATGAATTGGCAGTCACTTGGCAAATAATCTTCATATGAATTAGCAGTCACTTGGCAAATAATCTTCATATGAATTGGCAGTCACTTGGCAAATAATCTTCATATGAATTGGCAGTCACTTGGCAAATAATCTTCATATGAATTGGCAGTCACTTGGCAAATAATCTTCATATGAATTGGCAGTCACGTGGCAAATAATCGCTGTCTCAATTATCTAAAAACACAGTCTGATGTGTCACTTATCTAACTACACACATATAAGTCTGATGTGTCAATAATCTAACTACACACACACACAGTCTGATGTGTCAATAATCTAACTACACACACACAAAGTCTGATGTGTCAATAATCTAACTACACACACACAAAGTCTGATGTGTCAATAATCTAACTACACACACACAAAGTCTGATGTGTCAATAATCTAACTACACACACACAAAGTCTGATGTGTCAATAATCTAACTACACACACACACAAAGTCTGATGTGTCAATAATCTAACCACACACACACAAAGTCTGATGTGTCAATAATCTAACTACACACACACACAGTCTGATGTGTCAATAATCTAACTACACACACACAGTTTGATGTGTCAATAATCTAACTACACACACACAAAGTCTGATGTGTCAATAATCTAACTACACACACACAAAGTCTGATGTGTCAATAATCTAACTACACACACACACAAAGTCTGATGTGTCAATAATCTAACTACACACACACACAGTCTGATGTGTCAATATTCTAACTACACACACACACAAAGTCTGATGTGTCAATAATCTAACTACACACACACACACAGTCTGATGTGTCAATAATCTAACTACACACACACAAAGTCTGATGTGTCAATAATCTAACTACACACACACAAAGTCTGATGTGTCAATAATCTAACTACACACACACACAAAGTCTGATGTGTCAATAATCTAACTACACACACACACAGTCTGATGTGTCAATAATCTAACTACACACACACAGTCTGATGTGTCAATAATCTAACAACACACACACAAAGTCTGATGTGTCAATAATCTAACTACACACACACACAGTCTGATGTGTCAATAATCTAACTACACACACACATAGTCTGATGTGTCAATAATCTAACTACACACATACAAAGTCTGATGTGTCAATAATCTAACTACACACACAAAGTCTGATGTGTCAATAATCTAACTACACACACAAAGTCTGATGTGTCAATAATCTAACTACACACACACAAAGTCTGATGTGTCAATAATCTAACTACACACACAAAGTCTGATGTGTCAATAATCTAACTACACACACACACAAAGTCTGATGTGTCAATAATCTAACTACACACACACAAAGTCTGATGTGTCAATAATCTAACTACACACACACACACAGTCTGATGTGTCAATAATCTAACTACACACACACATAGTCTGATGTGTCAATAATCTAACTACACACACACAAAGTCTGATGTGTCAATAATCTAACTACACACACACACAAAGTCTGATGTGTCAATAATCTAACAACACACACACATAGTCTGATGTGTCAATAATCTAACTACACACACAAAGTCTGATGTGTCAATAATCTAACTACACACACACAAAGTCTGATGTGTCAATAATCTAACAACACACACACAAAGTCTGATGTGTCAATAATCTAACTACACACACACAAAGTCTGATGTGTCAATAATCTAACCACACACACACAAAGTCTGATGTGTCAATAATCTAACTACACACACACAAAGTCTGATGTGTCAATAATCTAACTACACACACACAAAGTCTGATGTGTCAATAATCTAACCACACACACACAAAGTCTGATGTGTCAATAATCTAACTACACACACACAAAGTCTGATGTGTCAATAATCTAACTACACACAATGAAAGTCTGATGTGTCAATAATCTAACTACACACACACAAAGTCTGATGTGTGAATAATCTAACTACACACACACAAAGTCTGATGTGTCAATAATCTAACTACACACACACAAAGTCTGATGTGTCAATAATCTAACTACACACACACAAAGTCTGATGTGTCAATAATCTAACTACACACACACAAAGTCTGATGTGTCAATAATCTAACTACACACACACAAAGTCTGATGTGTCAACTATCTAACCACACACACAGAAAGTGTGTCAACTATCTAACCACACACACAACTAAATGTCATGCAGAATACAAAATGTCATGGACATCTAAGAGACAACTAAAGGTTGGGTATGAAAATTGTCTGCCCCACAGAAAGACAATAAACTCAGATCGGACATGATGATGCTGAATGAAGTCTGGTATATTCAGATCGAATATCTAGATACCGCTGCCATGTTGTTGAGCAGAGGTGGCAACATCTGTGGGTTGACAGGCAGAATTGAGTTCCTGCGGCAACATTTTTGGGATGACAGGCCGAATTGAGTTCCTGCGGCAACATTTTTTGGTTGACAGGCAGAATTGAGTTCCTGCGGCAACATTTTTGGGTTGACAGGCCAAATTGAGTTCCTGCGGCAACATTTTTTGGTTGACAGGCAGAATTGAGTTCCTGCGGAAACATTTTTGGGTTGACAGGCCAAATTGAGTTCCTGCGGCAACATTTTTGGGTTGACAGGTCGAATTGAGTTACTGCAGCAACATTTTTGGGTTGAAAGGCCTGAAATGAGTTCCTGCTGCAACATTTTTATGTTGACAGGCTGAATTGAATTCCTGCGGCAACATTTTTGGTTTGACAGGCTTGAAATGAGTTCCTGCGGCAACATTTTTGGGTTGACAGGCTTAATTGAGTTCCTGCGAAAACATTTTTCGGTTGATAGAGACCGAATTAAGTTCATCTGAAGTGTGAGAGATTGTTAGTCTCAGATGTGAGAAGTTGTTGGTCTGAGATGTGAGAGATTCTTAATCTGAGATGTGAGGTGTTAGTCTGAGATGTGAGGTGTTAGTCTGAGATGTGAGGTGTTAGTCTGAGATGTGAGGTGTTAGTCTGACATATGAGAGTTACAGTAGCCCTCTACAGGCACATTCCTTACCAAGATGGGCAGTAGATGACAGGTAGCTGGAACCAGAGTGAGATACTACATCAGGCAAACTTCTCGCCACTGAAACACAGTGAGAATACTGGATTAGAACAAGCAACTGGTAAGTAAACACATTGATTTCTAATCATCCTTCACTCTCCTTGTAATATACACTAATATCTGACTGTAACAACATTCCTTCACTCTCCTTGTAATATACACCAATATCTGACTGTAACAACATTCCTTCACTCTCCTTGTAATATACACTAATATCTGACTGTAACAACATTCCTTCACTCTCCTTGTAATATACACTAATATCTGACTGTAACAACATTCCTTCACTCTCCTTGTAATATACACTAATATCTGACTGTAACAACATTCCTTCACTCTCCTTGTAATATACACTAATATCTGACTGTAACAACATTCCTTCACTCTTCTTGTAATATACACTAATATCTGACTGTAACAACATTCCTTCACTCTCCTTGTAATATACACTAATATCTGACTGTAACAACATTCCTTCACTCTCCTTGTAATATACACTAATATCTGACTGTAACAACATTCCTTCACTCTCCTTGTAATATACACTAATATCTGACTGTAACAACATTCCTTCACTCTCCTTGTAATATACACTACTATCTGACTGTAACAACATTCCTTCACTCTCCTTGTAATATACACTAATATCTGACTGTAACAACATTCCTTCACTCTCCTTGTAATATACACTAATATCTGACTGTAACAACATTCCTTCACTCTCCTTGTAATGTACACTAATATCTGACTGTAACAACATTCCTTCACTCTTCTTGTAATATACACTAATATCTGACTAACAACATTCCTTCACTCTCTTTGTAATATACATTAATATCTGACTGTAACAACATTCCTTCACTCTCCTTGTAATATACATTAATATCTGACTGTAACAACATTCCTTCACTCTCCTTGTAATATACACTAATATCTGACTGTAACAACATTCCTTCACTCTCCTTGTAATATACATTAATATCTGACTGTAACAACATTCCTTCACTCTCCTTGTAATATACATTAATATCTGACTGTAACAACATTCCTTCACTCTCCTTGTAATATACACAGATAACACCAGAGATATCTGTATCTTCTGATCTATGTGTACAGTTTGTGTGTGTGATCTTCATGTACGAAGCTAGACAATGAAATATGCACTGGCAATTGCTGATACCTCATCATCGTTGTTCTCTTCATCTTCTACATGCGAGAGGGAGATAGCAAAATGTAGTCTGATGAAAAGAATGCTATGGTTTACAGCTTGGATGCAAGTCCTCTTTGTTGGCACAGGTATTTCTGTCTTAAAGATTGCATACCATGTACACAGCATGTATGATATTTCATCTATCAGGTAAACCTTATCTGAAGGAGAGCATGTGTATTACAGTTACACTACAGGATTGGGTTGTTACTCTCATGACCAATTCTTCCTGATAAAGATATGGGTAGGTCAAGTCGCTGCTAAAGATATGGGTAAGTCAAGTCGCTGCTAAAGATATGGGTACATCAAGTCGCTGCTAAAGATATGGGTAAACCAAGTCGCTGCTAAAGATATGGGTATGTCAAGTTGCTGCTAAAGATATGGGTAAGTCAAGTCGCTGCTAAAGATATGGGTAAGTCAAGCCGCTGCTAAAGATATGGGTAAGTCAAGTCGCTGCTAAAGATATGGGTATGTCAAGTCGCTGCTAAAGATATGGGTACATCAAGTCGCTGCTAAAGATATGGGTAAGTCAAGTCGCTGCTAAAGATATGGGTAAGTCAAGTCGCTGCTAAAGATATGGGTATGTAAAGTTGCTGCTAAAGATATGGCTAAGTAAAGTCGCTGCTAAAGATATGGGTAAGTCAAGTCGCTGCTAAAGATATGGGTAGGTCACGGGCGGTGCTGAAGATATGTGTAGGTCACTGGTGCTGCTAAAGATACAGGTAGGTCACTGGTGCTGCTGAAGATACAGGTGGGTCATGGTCGCTGTTGAAGATTTGGGTAGGTCACTGTCGCTGTTGAAGATATGGGTAGATCAAGGTCACTTCTGAAGATATGGGTAGGTCACGTCGCTGCTGAAGATATGGGTAGATCAAGGTCTCTGCTTCAGATATGGGTAGGTCACGGTCACTTCTGAAGATTTGGGTAGATGACGGTGTTTACTATTCTGTGCTCCCCAGTTTGTGCTCTTCCAACACAGGGAGACAACTGACTGACTCAAATAATATAGTGAAGGATGTACTGTATAAGATATTGCTATACAATTGTTGGCGAGACAACTATTCATGCAGCCAATACAAGATTATTATTATCCCATCACTAATGCTGCCAGTGCCAAACCTGAACAATGACAGCACAAAACAAAAGAAAAATAGTGACAGCAGAAATGGCACATCTATGAAGAATACTCGGAGTGTCATTAATAGATAGAATTACAAACGATAACATCAGATATATAAGCAAAACAATACCAGAATTGGAACACATCAAAAGATAACAGATCAAGTGGTTTTTCACACGCTTCCAGACTACGTTTCACCATTTGTATCAGAAACAATGAAGATCTAAAGCAAATTGCAATGAAACGAGAGACATGGAAATCTATGACATACGTCCTATGACTCGTCTTTGACCCTAGAGGAATAAAGTAACCAACTAACCAGACTACCAACATACAGCATGCCACAGATGACCATTACACACACACATAATGATTACAAAGCCAGACCATGTAAAAGATGGATCACAGAAATAAAAGAAGCCACAGGAACAAGCTGACAAACAGTACACAGGAGGGGCATCACAATAAAACTCTTCTACCCCTGACGCCGCAAGGCAAACGAGGGTGACAGCGTATAGATAGATATATAGACACAATATTCTTCTTCTTCAGGGTTCATTCACAAACTCCTGCTGGATCTCTATTGCAGTAGAACAATGGCCCTATTAGATTTCCAGCAGGATATAGTCCAGAGAATGGAAATGCGTTGTGTCGCCGTTTTATTTGCGCCAGTGGCCCGACACATCCGTCTTCGGCGGAAGACACAATATGAAAAGTCAGCTTTGCAACCACGACCAAATTCCACCTACATCACTATAAACAATCTATGTGTAGGTATAAATGATCAATTGATCTGCATGAAGGTACACCATATCTACTCTAATATACATCAATGTTGCCAGTCTATGCTATTGTAATGTACTTATGTATATCGCATCTATTATAATGTACAAAGATATACCATATCTATTTTAATGTACAAAGGTAACAGCTGAAGACAGATGTGTCTGACCATTAGTACAAATAAAACAGCGACACAACTCATTTACATTCTCTGGAGTACCTGCTATAAATCTAGTACGGCCATTGTCTGGCTACAAGAGAGATCTAGTGAGTGTTTGAGAAGCAGCTCTGAAGTATTACAACGGTATGCCATGTATATTAATTCTACTGTTCAATGGTATAAGGATATATATAAAGGATATATATTATATATTCTAATGTTTAAGGATATATATATTATATATTCTAATGTTTAAGGATATATATTATATATTCTAATGTGCACAAGTTATGCCTTATTTATTCTCCATCACATACACTCTCAGAGAGCGTGCACTCAGATAATGACATACCTGATGCCAACAACGAAGACTCTGGCAGCCTAGGAGTAGCACTGCCTCCTGGAAGGAGATTCCCCAAAGGACGAAGCATAGGCTCTAAAGGTTTGATGTCTTGACCAGACTTTGAGGAGGTAGTGGAGGAGGATGATCCCGTATCGCCATCTTGATCTCGCGTGGGTTTTTTCTGCTGACGATGGTAAATCTCCCAAGCCACTCGTACATGAACAGCACACCATCTACCTTGTTTCTAGGATACAAAAATTACAAACATGTTTCTAGGATACAAAGTTGCAAACATGTTTCTAAGATACAAAGTTGCAAACATGTTTCTAGGATACAAAGTTACATACATGTTTCTAGGACAAAGTTACAACCATGTTTCTAGGATACAAAGTTGCAAACATGTTTCTAAGATACAAAGTTGCAAACATGTTTCTAGGATACAAAGTTACAAACATGTTTCTAGGAAAAAAGTTACATACATGTTTCTAGAACACAAAGTTACAACTATGTTTCTAGAACACAAAGTTACAACCATGTTTCTAGAACACAAAGTTACAACCATGTTTCTAGAACACAAAGTTACAACCATGTTTCTAGAACACAAAGTTACAACCATGTTTCTAGAATACAAAGTTACAACCATGTTTCTAGAATACAAAGTTACAACCATGTTTCTAGAACACAAAGTTACAACTATGTTTCTAGAACACAAAGTTACAACCATGTTTCTAGAATACAAAGTTACAACTATGTTTCTAGAACACAAAGTTACAACCATGTTTCTAGAATACAAAGTTACAACTATGTTTCTAGAATACATAGTTACAACCATGTTTCTAGAACACAAAGTTACAACTATGTTTCTAGAACACAAAGATACAACCATGTTTCTAGAACACAAAGTTACAACCATGTTTCTAGAACACAAAGTTACAACCATGTTTCTAGAACACAAAGTTACAACTATGTTTCTAGAATACAAAGTTACAACTATGTTTCTAGAATACAAAGTTACAACTATGTTTCTAGAATACAAAGTTACAACTATGTTTCTAGAATACAAAGTTACAACTATGTTTCTTACGCTGTTTCATACAAGCCATTCATGATCCAGAAAATGAATCTTCCTTACACATAATCTTCAAGGTATAGACATGCAGATAAATCAATGTTCACACACAGTCATACAAGACTTCTTACAGACAATTGCTTCCTTAGTATGGGTTTAAAGCGTTCATTTTCCGATGCACAAGACTTTCAACACAAGACCGGAAAATAATTTGGTTACATTAAAGTATAGTTGGCTTTAATCTGTCTGTAACCTTCTCCATCATTCTGTGTGCTATTGTTACTAAAGGACATTCACTGTGCTAAGCAGCGTCGTCGTTGATGAGAACAAGTTGTAATTATGCTTCATTTAGGGAATAATTCAATCTGGCATATACAAAATATATGTACGTTACATGGGGTGGGGGGCATCAGAATTTTAGAAAGATTTGGGTGCGGCATGGTAAGAAAAATGTTGTGAAACATTGGTGTAAAGAGATTATAGTCCTATACAGAAATGGTGGAAGTCTTGCTGTTGTGTAGTTGTCTTGTTGTTGTCTAGTTATCTTGTTGTTGTCTAGTTGACTTGAAACACTAAAAAAGAACAGGTGGTCCTCTTGAGCTGGACCTGGTATGATCAGATACCACCAGTCTGTAGATTATCACTGTGTTAGAACACTCATAAAGACACTGTATGTTAGAACACTCATAATGACACTATCACTGTATGTTAGAACACTCATAATGACACTATCACTGTATGTTAGAACACCCATAATGACACTATCACTGTATGTTAGAACACCCATAAAGACACTGTATGTTAGAACGCCCATAAAGACACTGTATGTTAGAACACTCATAAAGACACTGTATGTTAGAACACCCATAATGACACTATCACTGTATGTTAGAACACCCATAAAGACACTGTATGTTAGAACACTCATAAAGACACTGTATGTTAGAACACCCATAATGACACTATCACTGTATGTTAGAACACCCATAATGACACTATCACTGTATGTTAGAACACCCATAAAGACACTGTATGTTAGAACGCCCATAAAGACACTGTATGTTAGAACACTCATAAAGACACTGTATGTTAGAACACCCATAATGACACTATCACTGTATGTTAGAACACCCATAAAGACACTGTATGTTAGAACACTCATAAAGACACTGTATGTTAGAACACCCATAATGACACTATCACTGTATGTTAGAACACCCATAATGACACTATCACTGTATGTTAGAACACCCATAAAGACACTGTATGTTAGAATACTCATAATGACACATTTTTCTATGGATATATGTGCTCCGATCTATATTGCACAGGAATATCTCAGTATCAGTGTAAGGGAACTGTAGCATCGACAAAGATCTTCTCCGTCGGAATTTGAATAGACGAGCCAACGTGGGGAAGATATGACCAGAGGACATTAACACCATTCTTCAAATTGCCTGCCCTGAGAATGATGCACTGTCACCTCTGCAAAACTACCATAACATTTCTATGTCAACCATATACGTAAATTATAATGTACAATTATCTGTGTACAACAACATAATCAACAATTAGCTCTGTACAACAACATAATCTACAACTAGCTCTGTACAACAACATAGTCTACAGTTAGCTCTGTACAACGACATAATCTACAATTAACAATGCAGTAAATTTAGATAACGTTACTCGGGCGCTAGAATATGTCTACCATTGCTGCCAGTGAATGTCAAAGAAAACCGGTACTGCACTTAGAGTACAAATAAACTACTTGAATTCTCAAGAGCCCACGTCATGAAATGTTAATAAGAAAATCTAGATACTTCTCAGTAGATTGCCTATAAAATGTAGAAAGTTAGAATACGTGCCAGGCAATTAGTGTGGCAGCTTAAAAAAAAAAAAAAAAAAAAAAAAAAAAAATGCTGAACTCCAACTCTGGCCTACAGCCTGTGGTATTCCTGACAGATGCAAGGTCAGTGCTTCAAGCTCTCCAGTCTGGAAAACTAACAGACTTAAAAAAACTACTTAGCGAATTGTCTTACCAGTATAGGGTAACCATGCAGTGGATACCCTCTCACTGTGGAATACCAGGAAATGAAAAAGCAGACCAACTGGCTAAAGAAGGTTCTGCCGAAGACCAACCAGATATACCAATCACCTACCATCAGAAAAAACAGATGATAAAGTCAATAAGAAAACCACAAACACCAACACAAGATGACTATCATATTATGAACAGACCAGAACAAGTTATAATTCTACGTCTCAGAACAGGACACAACCGACTCCGCAGTCACATGTATACAAAGTTCAAGATTGGCAACACGGCCATGTGTACATGTGGACAGGCAGCACAGAGTGCCAAACATATACTTCAAGAGTGTTCTGAGCATGAAATGCTGAGGCAGACATATTGGCCAGAGGAAACAACACTGGAATCAAAGCTCTATGGGACACTGTATGAACTACAAAAGACAGTGAGTTTTATTAAGGAGACAGAATTACAGATATAGACATGTTTCAAGTGAACGAAAGAAGAAGAAGAAGAAGAATACGTGAGAGCACATACATGAGATAAAATAGAGACTAGTGAACGAATGTTGTGAGGAAACGGAATGTGTTGAAGGTAAGTGGGTGGAAGGAATAGAGGAGACAATTGTGGGGACCAGTTCTATAAAAGTACTTCATATAGCTGACTGTTTTACGAGTTTCTTAAGTTCCTCCTCAATTATACAGTCCCTTGACAATATAGGAATGTCTAAATTACGTCTTTAGAAAGAGTGATCTTAAAAAAGTTTGGCAGTTGTTGATATGGGGACTGGTAAAATTCATTCATTCCTTCATTTTCCTTTTGCGCTGAAGTTAGCGCATATGGCAAAGGTCAGATCTCTCCAATTCTGTCTGTTCAAAGCTATTCTGTGCAGTTCTTGAATAGTATGAATATTGGTTGTTTTACTTTCTCTAAGTATTGTTCTTCTGAGTCGTTTGGTCTACCCCTTGCTCTTTTGCCTGTAGGTATCCATTCAAGATATTGATGGTGTATTATGTTGGTGTCTGCGCTTAGGATATGCCCGATGTAGGACCAACGGACTGGTAAAATATTGTTGACATAATTCTTTAGTTGTTAACCAGCTCCTGTAGTGCAAAGAACTCTGAAATCATCGGGTGTAAAGTAGCGCGATTTTACACTCCCTATAGTACAAGGAAAACTAATATCTCAGGAAAATCACAAACACAATTACAAAGACTTTAAGTCAAACGAGACACTATAAGAATACATCACAGATGTTATTAGAAAAAGGCGTTGGGCATACATCGGTCAAGAACTCAGAATACATGAAGACATAATTCCACGTCAAGTCTTTACATAGTCAACGAGTGGCAAGAGAAAAAGAGGAAGACCAAAAACAACACTGAAAAGAACTATTGAAAAATAAATCACAATTAGCTGGTATGAAAATTTACGATCTGGAACAACTGGCTGTTGATCGACAAGCATGGAGAGCTATGACATCTGCCATATATGTAACTAGCTTGGCGTAAGAGGAAAATAATGATGAGGATAGTACAAAGAACTCTGCAATCTATCTATCTATTCGCTAAACACTTTTCTGTCTTTCAGCGTCAGAAGAGTTTTCTGGAGATGGCTCTCGTGTGTGCTGAGTATATTGCGGAGTGTGTCGCCTCTTTTATTTCGGTATTCCATCGTTGTAGTGGTCGGCCAATAGGTCTGCCTTGACTGCATCTGTGTAGTATAGCTTGCTGTAGTATGTTGTCCGATGGTAGTCTGATGATATATGCAAACCATTTTATCTGTTGTCTCTTAATATATTCCAAGATTGAAGTGGTACCGGTTCTTTGTCTAATGTCTTCATTTCTATTAGCGATATTACTAGGATTCTGCGCAAGCATGCCATTTCAATAATCTGTAATCATCAGGTGTAAAGTGGCGCGATTATACTTTTTCCGTGATGACACATCTAGAATTTTCCGTCAAAAAGGAGTCTGTCCGTGATGACACATCGAACATTTCCGTCATCAAGGAGTCTGTGATGACACATCTAGAATTTTCCATCACCAAGGAGTCTGCCACAAAAGGACTAAGGTGCAATGCCCGTATCGCAAAACACGATAGTTAGCTTATGTATCGTGATCATCTAGGTGGATTATTTGATAGAAGACAAAAGTAAGAAATGAAGACAAGATGTGCCAATGAAGACAAAATGTGCCAATGAAGACAAGATGTGCCAAAGAAGACAAGATGTGCCAATGATGATTACACAGACATAATACACACACAGACACGATGAGTGTAAGAGAAGCGATATATGGGGTTTACAGGAAATCTATAGAAAGATGGGCACTGCGAGATGTGAAAGAAATATAAAAATTGTCAGTGAAAAGATGTATAGTTGCCAGGTATCTTCAGTGGAAGTTTGAGAACAAACGCAGAAGGAAACAACGAAGAAGAAGAACTGCAAGAGAATAGGATGATGACAGTAAATCATAGACACAGATGTTGTATTAACACATACAGCAACAATTGAATGGTGAGAATACAAACACGATAAACAACATGGACATGCATGTGGCTGGTATTTTACAATGTTCATCCACTAGTGTATAACTACAACGATCCCTCATGTGGTTGTATAACTACAACGATAGCTCATGTGGTTGTATAACTACAACGATTCATCGGTTGTAAGTTTATATGGTGGTAAGCAAAGAATATTCTAACATCTAAAGTTCTAACATAGTGATAGTGTCTTTATGAGTGTTCTAACATGCTGATGTTCTATATGTGTTGTCCTAGCAAATTGTATTTCGGCTTGCCTTTATTTATAAATATAAAACTACACCGGAATTAGGACTGCCTATTGCGCTTACAAAATTGTTGACACAACGCATGCCATTTCATTGAATTATGGAAATAAGCTGGATTTTTTGTAGGACCATTGTCTTGCTACAAGAAAGATCCAGCGGGTATGTGAGAGTAAACGTTAACGGCAAATATAAAACAAACGAATAAGATGAACAACAGCGGAGAAAGAAGCAGCCCCATACACAAACTTGACATGAATCATTGCGTTGACACTCGTGTATATTCTCTTCAATAACCTGCAATCAGCTACAGACACAAGCACTTACAACATCTCCACAAACATGTTGGACATTTCAAGAGTTGGTGTTTCAAGTACATGGACACACTTGTTACAAAAATCCAATTCATCTTGAAAAAAAAATTATAAACATAAGTACATGGACTCTTGTGTGTAGCTACACTCAAGGAATAGCAATAAGCAACAGAACAAAGCAGCCTCGAAAACAGAAACACTTCCCCTTCAGGCACACTAGAACAACCACAAGAAGACTAGGCCCTAACAAGTTTCTCCAAGTGCACCCTCGACTTCAACCAGATATGACAATGACGATTAAAGAGCGCTCCTTGAGATACTGAAGTGGAGGCCATTAGCGGGTGATTTTATGGGCGTCGCTCAAGTTAGTGTTGATATGTTATTATGTGAAGTGGGCTGACTCACCGCTGGGATATGTCACTTTCAACATACCTGGCAATACACTGTTGTGTTATCATGTATTTTAAACACAGGACCTTATGCTTGCATGACTTGAACTGTTGTTATCGCCATCCTTTTTTTTAACGAAGAAAAATCAACAAACATAGGCCGAAGTAGCGCGGTGCATTAACTTCATATGTGGGCAATGAGAGAACGTAGATAGATAGCTAGAGAGAGAGAGAGAGATAGAGTGGCAGAAGCGGACCGGGTGTAAGAGAAGCACTGTGGGGGTGTACAAGCAAGATCTAGACATAGAAAAGCATGATCCATGACTAATTTCCCATATAAAGATATCAGACTGTTAATCTGGGGGGTCCTGGTGACTGGCTGGTTAATACTGTAATCTTCACATTTTTTAATGATTGCAATCTCTGATATAACCAAATTGGAATAACATCAAAGGTTCAATGAAGTCTGCTTCATCACAAGAGATAGATTTTGTTTAACCATAAACCAAACAAATCCAACATTAAGCAAGTCTCATGAAACTGGTATCATAACACATCTGAGAAATCACAGGCGGCAGGTGTGAAGTCTACAAATAACACAGGAAGCAGGTGTGAAGTCTACAAATAACAAAGGAGGCAGGTGTGAAGTCTACATATAAGACAGACGGCAGGTGTGAAGTCTACAAATAACACAGGAGGCAGGTGTGAAGTCTACATATAAGACAGACGTCAGGTGTAAAGTCTACAAATAACATAGGCGGCAGGTGTAAAGTCTACAAATAACACAGGTGGAAGGTGTGAAGTCTACAAATAACACAGGTGACAGGTGTAAAGTCTACAGATAACACAGGTGGCAAGTGTGAAGTCTACAAATAACACAGATGGCAGGTGTGAAGTCTACAAATAACACAGGTGGCAGGTGTGAAGTCTACATATAAGACAGGCGGTAGGTGTAAAGTCTACAAATAACACAGGTGGTAGGTGTGAAGTCTACAAATAACACAGACGGCAGGTGTGAAGTCTACAAATAACACAGGTGGCAGGTGTGAAGTCTACAAATAACACAGACGGCAGGTGTGAAGTCTACAAATAACACAGGTGGCAGGTGTAAAGGCTACAAATAACACAGGTGGCAGGTGGAAGTCTACATATAAGATAGGCGGTAGGTGTGCAGTCTACATATAAGACAGGCGGCAGGTGTAAAGTCTACAAATGACACAGACGGCAGGTGTGAAGTCTACAAATAACACAGGTGGCAGGTGTGAAGTCTACAAATAACATGCGGCAGGTATTAAGTCTACAAATAACACATGCGGCAGGTGTGAAGTCTACAAATAAGACAGAGGGCAGGTATGAAGTATACAGATAACACAGCTATTCTGCTGCTGAGACACATACTCGTATTGCCTTCAAACAATATATTTCCCTAATGCATTCACAATCTGCGTGACAAATGAAACCATTCTGTTACCATTAAAAACACACACACATTCACACACTCTCGCAAATACTTTCCCTCTCTCCGGTCCCCTCTCTCAAGTTGGATTATTCAGTTGAACCATGCATCGTTAAATACATCACAAAATACGATTATTGTGTCCTCTGATCAACTTACGTTTTCACCAAAATAAAACAAGGCACCTTACAATTTACACCATACAACTTATTTTGTGTGTGTGGTCCACAACGAAACAAATACAGGAACCACGCTGGATACACTCACATCACAATTATATGGATACACTCACATCACAAATATATGGATACACTCACATCACAATTATATGGATACACTCACATCACAATTATATGGATACACTCACATCACAATTATATGGATACACTCACATCACAATTATATGGATACACTCACATCACAATTATATGGATACTCACATCACAATTATATGGATACACTCACATCACAATTATATGGATACACTCACATCAGAAATATATGGATATATTCACATCAGAAATATATGGATATATTCATATCATAAATATACTACACGGCAGAAAAAAGAGGCATAAGGTACAACTGGAATTTCATCAAAGTGGTTTATTCCACAGTTTGGTTACACAGGGCTGGGAACCAATTTCACTAGTTGGTTAGGCGCAGCTGGGAACCAATTTCAATGCTTGGTAGGCACTAATGGGAACACAATTTATAGTGACCCTCACCATTATAAGACCTATTGGCTAATGGGAAAATAGCCTTCTAAAATGACACATTAAAATTTGTCCGTGATGTTCATTGGATGTCGACACAAAGTATAATCATGGTGACCAATCATTTCTGGTCGTGACTGAAACAAGGTTGTGAAGCACTGTCATATTTTTTTTTAAACCAATTATCCAAATATTTGCATATCATGTGAATTAGATCTACATATTTCAAAAACAAAATCACAAACTAAACCAAGTTATTTAGATATTGGTTTTATTTTTAAGAGTTAATAAATATGTACCTGGGAAATGACAGAGGATGAAGTCTTCGTGTGCACAAGACACGACTGTTCATGTTAATTCAGCGCATCTTAACACAAAAACTCTGCTGCTCATGTCCAACCCAACCCATGTAAACACAAACTACTATTTTGTCAAAATACTCTAACATCACCGAAATCACCGAATATGATGCTTAACAACTAACAATTTAAATCAGTATACAGCAACAGCAACCTGGAATCCTCCACTCACACAAAAATATCACAGCAACCTGGAATCTTCCACTCACACAAAAATATCACAGTAACAGCAACCTGGAATCCTCCACTCACACAAAAATATCACAGTAACAGCAACCTGGAATCCTCCACTCTCATAAAAATATCACAGTAACAGCAACCTGGAATCCTCCACTCACACAAAAATATCACAGTAACAGCAACCTGGAATTTTCCACTCACACAAAAATATCATAGCAACCTGGAATCCTCCACTCACACAAAAATATCACAGCAACAGCAACCTGGAATCCTCCACTCACACAAAAAATATCACAGCAACAGCAACCTGGAATCCTCACATGCATAAAGAAATAAGTTTTCGAATATGAAATAATAACACACATTTTGGTAAATTATCAAAAACAGCCTGGAACAACAACAAGAAGTTGACATTGAAGACCAAAGATCTACCAGGCATGCGTACTCAGTGTGTTCTTAATGAGTCTGAAACCTGGACACTATACTCACAGCAATAAATAGTTTGAACATGGGCACCATACTCAAAACCAGAAATAGTCTGAAACATGGACACTATACTCACAGCCAGAAATTGTCTGAAATGTGGACACTATACTCACAGCCAGAAATTGTCTGAAATGTGGACACTATACTCACAGCCAAAAATTGAACTATTTAAGTTGTCTATCAAGGGGTAGGATAAGGCTAGCAAAAATGAGGTTGGCTCCTACACAGGGTTAAGTCTTGAACAATAATCGCCACATAACTTTCAACTTGGTCAAGTTCAGAGTGAAACAACAATCACATCCCAAAATGTGTGAACTTTCACATAGTTCTAGAAGAAGAGGCATGCCAACGTTGCCATATAAATATGCATACAAGTCACCATGAATAATTTTGTCATCGCTTGTGAGAGATGTAACAAGCTGGCAGAAGATCGAATGACATGGAGAATAATCCTGTGTGGTGGCGATGCAACACTTTAGAATGCAGAACTGAAGCACCAAAGCTCATACAACAGAATGCAACAGTCCAGCGAAGGCATGTTTCCATGCTTATTCTGTATCAGACCAAATTGACCAAAGACTGACATGTTTAGTTATGAAAAGATGTTGGACTCGTGCCAGCTTAACTTGATGTGGTACATGATTGCTTCAGACATTCTGTCAAGATGAATTAAGTCATAAAAACATTGTCTACCCTATACGGTTCGCATGGTGTTTAGGAAGATAATGATGGAACCCAGAGGTAGTAGGTGCTTGTCCATCTTATTCACATTGCAAGACGGTAGAGTTTGATTTCCAGTTCCAGATTAGTGGTTCTCTATGATTCCTTATTAATCTAGAGCTGATGTTCCAGCTGTTTTCTAGTTATACTGTCCCATTTGTTCTATAGATACGCTGTCCAGGCTGTTCTCTAGATATGCTGTTTCAGCTGTTCTCTAGATATGCTGTCCCAGCTGTTCTCTAGATCTGCTCTTCCAGCTGTGTTCTAAATCTGCTGTCCTATCTGTTTTCTATATCTGATGTCTCAGGCATTCTCTAGATCTGCTGTCACAGCTGTTCTCTAGATGTGCTGTCCCAGCTGTTTTGACTATATATGACTGTAGGATGCGATGCAACAAATTGTACAATCTTCTACTCTGGGGCAATCTTTGGCATGACTTTGTTGCATGACTTTCTTGCAGGCTTACAAGCGAAGACGCAGATAAAAGAGTTGATTCCAACAGTACATGCAGATTTCTCCAGTGGTCTTTATCACAGCGGCAACAACGGGCTGGGGTAGTCCCCATGATTTCCACTCCATTTTCTTATGCCTCATTTCCATATGCCGCAGCCTCATTTCCATATGCCGCAGCCTCATTTCCTTAGCTAGGTAGGACAACAATGATCTATCGAAGAAGCTGGATTTTATAGCGATGTGCAGAGTAGAACACTCGTACACAGTACATGCACTAAGAAGATCCAGCAAACAACAAGAAAAAAAACAAGAGGAAAAAACCCAATCAATTTTAAGGTGAGCAACTGCTAAATGGGCTACAGGTAATTAACTATCATTATTCAATAAAAGAAGCAACATAGTTCACTGGGGTTATCTCAGTGCTAAAACGTCTTGACAGACCACTTTCTATTCCCCGGGACAATACATTTAATTTATACCCAACAATGCACGCTGGCATGGGGGACACGATATTTCACCCCGACACACTGCAAACTTCCTGGCAAGACAAGAGTTATGACGGTGAATCAAACATAGATTAGATATTTAAGTCTCATCAGTATGTATGAGATTCGGTCTCTGCTGTGAGTGTGTGTCAATTTGCTACGGCAGCTGTCAAAGTGACATTCTAAAGCTCTTAGTAATAAGCAATATGTATGCAGTGATACATGAATCTGGGGGTCAACATACGAGGATAGTCTTTTCTATAATATTTTTTTTTTATTTGGTCTCTGTAAGAGAAGCTTAATCTCTCTGTCTCTATCACAGTCTGTGTGTGTGTGTATGTGTGTGTGTTCTCTCTGTCTCTATCACAGTCTGTGTGTGTGTGTGTGTTCTCTCTGTCTCTATCACAGTCTGTGTGAGTGTGTGTGTTCTCTCTGTCTCTATCACAGTCTGTGTGTGTGTGTGTGTTCTCTCTGTCTCTATTACAGTCTGAGTGTGTGTATGTGTGTGTGTGTTCTCTCTGTCTCTATCACAGTCTGTGTGTGTGTATGTGTGTGTGTTCTCTCTGTCTCTATCACAGTCTGAGTGTGTGTATGTGTGTGTGTGTGTTCTCTCTGTCTATATCACAGTCTGAGTGTGTGTATGTGTGTGTGTTCTCTCTGTCTCTATCACAGTATGTGTGTGTGTGTGTGTTCTCTCTGTCTCTATCACAGTCTGAGTGTGTGTATGTGTGTGTGTGTGTTCTCTCTGTCTCTATCACAGTCTGTGTGTGTGTTTCCATCTGGACAATGTCTTTGATTATTAAAATTAATAGAACTTCACCAACTATTTGTCAAACCCCCCTCCCCCACAAACATGATTTGAATATAGTAGAGAAATCATCATCATGTGCCATGCCGGCTGGCGTAGGTGGTCATGGCTCTCCACAGCTCTCTGTCGACAGTATTATGTGTCAAAGTCGTTGTTGTTTCCATGCCGTGCCCGGTTGTCAACTGTCTAATATTTTCTCACGTTGTCGCCCTCTGTCTCTGTTGCCTTCAATTTTGCCTGTTGTGACTATGTTCTCTAAACCTGCCTTTCTCATGACGTGGTAAAAAAATAGAAGACTGCCTTTTTCTTAAGGTCCATTTCGCATTTGACTCTTTCAACACCTCTACATTAGGTTTTTCTGGCAGTCCATAGTATTTTCAGCATTATTCTGTAGAACCACATCTCTGTTGCCTCTAATTTTCCACTTTCCAGTTTGTTTATTGTCCAAGACTCGCACCCATATGTTAGTATAGGGGTTATATAGCACTGCAGACCTCTCTTTCTCACATCTAATGACAAGGTCATATTACACAGTCTATTTTTCATTTTACTGAATGTTGTTTTGCCTGTCCTATTCTGCATCTTATTCCAGAGAAATGCAAGATACAAAAAACAAAAATTGATATCAAATAGCGTTAGATTTGGAGATATTGGTAGCATATTCTATTCAGGACGTAGCCATCAACTCAACATTTTTTAGCTGTGCTGATTTTCTATGAAATATTTTCTGGATTAGAAACTCATTCCCATAAGTGCTCCGCTCTCTGTTTCAGCAGAGATCCCAGTGTGTGTAGACTCTGAGTACCGGTCAGGTGTTGATTGTGTGATCTTCCGGACTTTCCAAAATATTTACTTTTTCTTCCCTCACCTCTAGATACTCCCATTTCTAACATTCTCTGTATGTGTACGTTCAAGCCTCATTGACATTATCTTCATCTTGAAATGAAATTATTACTGCATTCATTAAGTCTGCTTTATCTATTCTCAGCATTGTGCCGTCTATCGCCGCATTGCCTGCTAATAAGTCGGCTCTCTCGTTTCCTCTGACCCAGCATGACCAGAGCAGTATATCCATGTAATGCTCCAGACAACTGAATTGTTTAAGTCCCACCATTATTTTCTTAGCATGAACTTTTCTATTTTGCGCAGCATGCTATGAGAGTCTGTGAGTATTATCCAATGTGTCGATGTATCAGTTTTGAACCAATTACGTGCTGCTGTAACTCCCTCTATCTCCATCCTCATGCTCAGACAATATAAATACGTTCAGTAGTTTGCCACTGCTTTGTGAGCGGTCCAGATGATCAAATGCCTGTGGCGGGGATCGAACTCGGTACCTTAGCCGTCACAGACGCGCTAAATTCTGAGATGTATGACTATAAAATAGTAACTGAAGCAATTTAAGACAGTGCTTTAATTCAGATACTCTTTATTTCTTTCCTGATATCTTCATCTCTCCGTCTATCTCTTCTGGTGACATTTATAGCTTTCTTCAAACATCTCGTTTCACATACCGTGATCTTTTTTCGCTATTGTCTTTGTCAATGTGTCCATGTTTGACATTGATAACACAGAGTTGGTATAAAAATAATGTTTGTCAATTGTCGCTATTGCATATTGATGGATGTTTGAGCATTCAAGACAGCTAGTATGTCACATCATTGGCTTTCTGACATCCTATTTCGATCTCCTTCTCGAGTTTACCCTCCTCTGTAATGATATTTCCTTATAATTAGAACTCCTTATAATGTCAACTGCTTTAGTTTTATGCCACTGACATACAAATTTAACTGGACATGCTTATCTTCACAGTCTCTTTCTTAGATGTGTTTAGTTGCATGTTGTATTGTTAGCATGCTGTATTGTTAGCATGCTGTATTGTTAGCATGCTGTATTGTTAGCATGCTGTATTGTTAGCATGCTGTATTGTTAGCATGCTGTATTGTTAGCATGCTGTATTGTTAGCATGCTGTATTGTTAGCATGCTGTATTGTTAGCATGCTGTATTGTTAGCATGCTGTATTGTTAGCATGCTGTATTGTTAGCATGCTGTATTGTTAGCATGCTGTATTGTTAGCATGCTGTATTGTTAGCATGCTGTATTGTTAGCATGCTGTATTGTTAGCATGCTGTATTGTTAGCATGCTGTATTGTTAGCATGCTGTATTGTTAGCATGCTGTATTGTTAGCATGCTGTATTGTTAGCATGTTGTATTGTTAGCATGTTGTATTGTTAGCATGTTGTATTGTTAGCATGTTGTATTGTTAGCATGCTGTATTGTTAGCATGCTGTATTGTTAGCATGCTGTATTGTTAGCATGCTGTATTGTTAGCATGCTGTATTGTTAGCATGCTGTATTGTTAGCATGCTGTATTGTTAGCATGCTGTATTGTTAGCATGCTGTATTGTTAGCATGCTGTATTGTTAGCATGCTGTATTGTTAGCATGCTGTATTGTTAGCATGCTGTATTGTTAGCATGCTGTATTGTTAGCATGCTGTATTGTTAGCATGCTGTATTGTTAGCATGCTGTATTGTTAGCATGCTGTATTGTTAGCATGTTGTATTGTTAGCATGTTGTATTGTTAGCATGTTGTATTGTTAGCATGTTGTATTGTTAGCATGCTGTATTGTTAGCATGCTGTATTGTTAGCATGCTGTATTGTTAGCATGCTGTATTGTTAGCATGCTGTATTGTTAGCATGCTGTATTGTTAGCATGCTGTATTGTTAGCATGCTGTATTGTTAGCATGCTGTATTGTTAGCATGCTGTATTGTTAGCATGCTGTATTGTTAGCATGCTGTATTGTTAGCATGCTGTATTGTTAGCATGCTGTATTGTTAGCATGCTGTATTGTTAGAATGCTGTATTGTTAGCATGTTGTATTGTTAGCATGTTGTATTGTTAGCATGTTGTATTGTTAGCATGTTGTATTGTTAGCATGTTGTATTGTTAGCATGTTGTATTGTTAGCATGTTGTATTGTTAGCATGTTGTATTGTTAGCATGTTGTATTGTTAGCATGTTGTATTGTTAGCATGTTGTATTGTTAGCATGTTGTATTGTTAGCATGTTGTATTGTTAGCATGTTGTATTGTTAGCATGATGTATTGTTAGCATGTTGTATTGTTAGCATGTTGTATTGTTAGCATGATGTATTGTTAGCATGTTGTATTGTTAGCATTTTGTATTGTTAGCATGTTGTATTGTTAGCATGTTGTATTGTTAGCATGTTGTATTGTTAGCATGTTGTATTGTTAGCATGTTGTATTGTTAGCATGTTGTATTGTTAGCATGTTGTATTGTTAGCATGTTGTATTGTTAGCATGCTGTATTGTTAGCATGTTGTATTGTTAGCATGTTGTATTGTTAGCATGCTGTATTGTTAGCATGCTGTATTGTTAGCATGCTGTATTGTTAGCATGTTGTATTGTTAGCATGTTGTATTGTTAGCATGTTGTATTGTTAGCATGCTGTACTGTTAGCATGCTGTATTGTTAGCATGTTGTATTGTTAGCATGTTGTATTGTTAGCATGCTGTATTGTTAGCATGCTGTATTGTTAGCATGTTGTATTGTTAGCATGTTGTATTGTTAGCATGTTGTATTGTTAGCATGTTGTATTGTTAGCATGCTGTATTGTTAGCATGTTGTATTGTTAGCATGTTGTATTGTTAGCATGTTGTATTGTTAGCATGTTGTATTGTTAGCATGTTGTATTGTTAGCATGCTGTATTGTTAGCATGTTGTATTGTTAGCATGTTGTATTGTTAGCATGTTGTATTGTTAGCATGTTGTATTGTTAGCATGTTGTATTGTTAGCATGTTGTATTGTTAGCATGTTGTATTGTTAGCATGTTGTATTGTTAGCATGTTGTATTGTTAGCATGTTGTATTGTTAGCATGTTGTATTGTTAGCATGTTGTATTGAGCAGGTGTGTGTGTGCTGCAGTTTATATTCAGATTGGTATATTAAACTTTGATCATCTGTCAAATAGCAGTTCGTTTAGTGAGCTGTATTATTCAATTGATGTCTCTTGCAAAAGGTGGATTTGTTTATAATGAAAAAATTGTCTACATTGTGGAATTTTCTACATATAGGAAAAATAATCTTCATAACTTGCCACATATCCTACTTAGTGGAGAGCGGGCTTATCACGTAGTGGAACTGGGGCTTATCACTTAGTAGAGTGGGGTTTCAGTGCTGTATCACTTAATCTCACGATGATAAGAAACCGTTTGGGCATTGTTCATGAGGTGATATACGCAATCGTCTTGCGAACATGGATCAAAAATTGAGGAGCATAACTCAATCATGAGTTGAATCCTGCAGACTGAGGCACATCTTTAGTTCCAATTTTACATTCCTTAATTGATGTAAGAGAATTGGTGCCATATCCTATTCAAGAATCAAACCAACATTTTTTGGCTGTGGTGATTTTCTAGGAAATATAAATACGTACAGTAGTTTGCCATTGCTTTCTAAACGAATGTATGCATAAAAATACAAATATTACTTAAAATATTGTTCTATATTGGTATCCTCACTTTTCCACACATTTTATTCTGTAGGATCCATTGTTTGTAGAATAACGAGTAAGATATATGAGAAAAACGATATGGGATAGTGGTAAACAGCTGGAGTAGAGGTTGTAGTTATATCAATATCTATACGAAATATGGGGAAAACGATATGGGATTGTGTTAAACAGCTGGGGTAGAGGGTGTAGTTCTGTGATATCTATACGAAATATGGGGAAAACGATATGGGATTGTGGTAAACAGCTGGGGTAGAGGTTGTAGTTCTGTGATATCTATACGAAATATGGCGATGGCTGGACGAATGTTGGAGAAACACTGCTCTTAATGCGCTAACCAGAAATGATGAAATTGTCTTCAGCCACACTTTCATTGTTTACTATGATATTGTGTTTTGTTCATATATTTTGTTGTTGACAGGATTGTGGAGGAAATGTTCATTCCCCTCTCTAGCTATACGTATTTATGGAGTAATATCAAATATACTTATCAAGCAATTGTTGAATAATTTCAGTCACATAATGAGGTTGTGTGCACGAAGTCCCCCAGTCACATAATGAGGTTGTGTGCAGGAAGTCCCCCCAGTCACATAATGAGGTTGTATACACGAAGCCCCCAGTCACATAATGAGGTTGTGTGCACGAAGTCCCCCAGTCACATAATGAGGTTGTGTAAATGAAGCCCCAAGTTACATAATGAGGTTGTGTACATGAAGCCCCAAGTCACATAATGAGGTTGCGTACATGAAGCCTCCAGTCACATAATGAGGATGTGTACACGAAGCCTTCAGCCACATAATGAGGTTGTGTACACGAAGCCCCAGTCACATAATGAGGTTGTGTACACGAAGCCTTCAGCCACATAATGCGGTTGTGTAAACGAAGCCTTCAGTCATATAATGAGATTGTGTACACGAAGCCCCAACTATCGGTAAAAAAAACACAGAAGAAAAGGTTCATTTTAAACTAGCAGTTTTAAATACAATCAATATTGTGGTTATATTTTCCCTTCTAACTGCAGAAAGCCACAACAATACCACACAGAACAGTGTATCGTGGAAAGTAAACATAAATTGGGTGGGTATTGTTTGCCACAATGACAACCAATTCAGAAATTTGACTTTGTCTTCCTGTCTCTTCTCTCCTTAATCTTTCCGGTGATTCAAGTTTTACTTTTCTCATCACGTGCCATAAAAATCTTGATTGTTTGTTACTCGCCATAATTTGGCGTTATGTCTCAGCATCTCTGAGAAGTTCTACGTTAGTTTTCTTGGCTACCGATGGAATTTTCATCATTCTTCTTAAAAACTACATCATAGTTGCCTTTCGCTTATCTCTGGCACTTTTCTTTACTGTCCATACTTTACTCCCATAAAGAAGTATTGGCTCAATATAACATCCTAGCACTCCAACTCGTGTGTGTATTATTATGTGTATTGTTAGGACAAATCTTATATAAAAATACACATAAGAACTAACTTTTTGCGGCGGAGGAAGACCAGGATGTGGAACAGCTTTCTCTCTGTCGCGGAACGGCACAATCATCTGTCCTGCTGTCATCAAGCTCTGGAACAGGGACAAGACAGCCATTGAATTCATTAGCAAGGGTGACAGCACGGAATTCTAGATATAATGATATGCGCAGGAAGTGTGATGTCACGCCAAATGTTGGTTGTAAACATACATTTCTGGGAATTCCTTTACAGTACTATAGACTATATAGACTTTTGATACGATTATGAGATACACTGGTGAAAAATTTATAAATATGGTTGCAATGTCCTGGAGACCATTTTCACCAGAATATAATGTATAATAGACCTTACTATAATGGAATTCACGGACATGTTCGTGTTTACAACCAATCTTTGGCGTGACGTCGCAAATCTTTTAGCATATCCACGTATCTAGAGATCTGTGGTCAGCCACAACAATAGGTCACAACACCAAAATAGTCATTCAATAGAACAAACAATATCAACAATTGTAATATGACTCATGAACACACATGCAATGTATAGCACTACCTGTCGTCGCCTTGTGACCATTCGAACGTGTTCATTGCTTCTAGACAGTGTAGCCAAACAAGCTCTGAACTACATACAAAACATCAGAGCACACATAACAAGTTATGAACCGTCAATACGAAATGTTACAGAATACAGTGTCGTGCTCTGAATAATATGCACAAATGATCAGAGCATACAATACAGTGTCGTGCTCTGAATAATATACACAAATGATCAGAGCATACAATACAGTGTCGTGCTCTGCATAATATACACAAATTATCAGAGCATACAATACAGGGGCGTGATTAACTTCAGCAGTTGCTTGTGTAACACATCTGCTTCTGTATTGAAAAGGAACCTAGTATGCCGTGTTGCTTGTTCTATTGAAGTGTTCAATACACTTCCACCAAGAACGGGAATGTTCTGCAGGAATAAATATTCCAGTCTAAGAAACACTTATCAATTATCTATTCACTTTTACCATCTACTCATCGAATGTTTTTGTGTGTGTGGAAATGTAGGGTGTGTGGGTATGCTTAACTACAATAGGTAAAGGTTAATATTTCTCCCTTTTTGACGCCAATCAGTTAATATGAAGAAACAAAATAATTCAATTAAGCAGTATTTTTATTCAAGCTTACGTCCATTGTTTCATTTTGTGTTCAATCTTGCAACAGTGGGGCATCTCATTATTGTTGCACAATAAAGCTGAAATATATTCTTTGATGTGACTTAAGGATTACATAGTCGTACAAACTATAACCCATTTGTAAACAGAGTATTTCTGTGGATAAAGTGCCTCTACCCTAGCTTCACATTTGTGAATCAATCAGCCAATACACCTACTTATCTATACGAACTATTTACAAATTTTACATATCAATGTGCATTTTTGTGCCTTTATTGAGCAAAACGTTTCATCTCAAAATTTGTAAATTGAAGTATACTTTTTGTGACAGTGAAACATTTGCTGTAGTGCCGCATGTTTCCGACAGGGTTCTCTCGAGAAAACTACAATATTTTGGCCATATCCAAAGACATGACAGTCACAACAGGCAAGATGGCAGGCAACGGAGACAGACGGCGACAACGTGAGAACATATTAGACTTTTTAACAACCTGGCACGGCAGGGAAACAACAACGATATTGATACATAATGCTGGAGATAGAGAGCTGAGGAGAGCCATCATCGCATACGACAGCCGGTATGGCACCTGATGATGATGACGCTCTGATATAATCCACCATGGAATATTACAACTAGAAAATAACACAACAACGCACACATGTGTTGTTTGGAGGTAACACAATATTGTACATATGTGTTGCTTGAAGGTAACACATTGCACACATGAGTTGTTTGGAGGTAACACATTGCACACATGTGTTGCTTGGAGGTAACACAATATTGCACACATGTGTTGCTTGGAGGTAACACAATATTGCACACACGTGTTGTATGGAGGTAACACAATATTGCACACATGTGTTGCTTGGAGGTAACACAATATTGCACACATGTGTTGCTTTGAAAGTAACTGCCTAAACATGACACTCCCATCTGTATTAGACAAAGGTAATCTGTATGTATTTTTTCTGTATTAGACAGTGATAATCTGTATTATATCTCTGTATTAGACAACGGTGATGTGCGTACATTTTTGTCTGTATTTTAACAAAAATAATCTGTATTTTATCTGTATTAGACAAAGGTAATCTGTATGTATTTTCTCTGTATTAGACAACGGTGATGTTCGTGCATTTTTGTCTGTAATTTAACAAAAATAATCTGTATTTTATCTCTGTATTAGACAAAGGTAATTTGTATTTTATCTCTGTATTAGACAAAAGGTAATTTGTATTTTATCTCTGTATTAGACAAAAGGTAAACTATATTTTATCTCTGTATTAGACAAAGGTAATCTGTATTTTATCTCTGTATTAGACAAAGGTAATCTGTATTTTATCTCTGTATTAGACAAAGGTAATCTGTATTTTATTTCTGTATTAGACAAAGGTAATCTATATTTTATCTCTGTATTAGACAAAGGTAATCTGTATTTTATCTCTGTATTAGACAAAGGTAATCTGTATGTATTTTCTCTGTATTAGACAAAGGTAATCTGTATTTTCTCTCTGTGTTAGACAAAGGTAATCTGTATTTTATCTCTGTATTAGACAAAGGTAATCTGTATTTTACCTCTGTATTAGAAAAAGGTAATCTGTATGTATTTTCTCTGTATTAGACAAAGGTAAACTGTATTTTATCTCTGTATTAGACAAAGGTAATCTGTATGTATTTTCTCTGTATTAGACACAGGTAATCTGTATGTATTTTCTCTGTATTAGACACAGGTAATATGTATGTATTTTCTCTGTATTAGACAAAGGTAATCTGTATGTATTTTCTCTGTATTAGACACAGGTAATCTGTATGTATTTTCTCTGTATTAGACACAGGTAATCTGTATGTATTTTCTCTGTATTAGACACAGGTAATCTGTATGTATTTTCTCTGTATTAGACACAGGTAATCTGTATGTATTTTCTCTGTATTAGACACAGGTAATCTGTATGTATTTTCTCTGTATTAGACACAGGTAATCTGTATGTATTTTCTCTGTATTAGACACAGGTAATCTGTATGTATTTTCTCTGTATTAGACACAGGTAATCTGTATGTATTTTCTCTGTATTAGACACAGGTGATTTGCAAGTATTTTCTCTAGAGTAATTTAAAAAGATGTGTCTGTGTTTTCAGAATGCCAGACTGAGTAATCTGCATGCGTTTTCTGTGTACTAAATAAAGATAGTTTTTATGTACTTCCTCAAGTAACACATCAAAGAAACGTTCTTATGTTTCTGCAGCTGGTATCTATCTTCTGTTGTTGATAACCACGTTTAGAACTCAAAACGTTTGTGTTTCCAATTATTCAATTGTCAAATTCAGTATTTTTTTCCCCATTATAAATACTACAAAGCGTATGAATTCGTTTCCGCTCAACAGAATATTACTAAAGTTAGAAAATATTTTAAGCAGAAATTCTGGTCATTTAGAGCTGCGGAATAGCGAATAAAATCATAAATCATCGCTAAATAGTACATAATATTTATAACTTGCATCCCACCAGTTATTTTTGACTATACTATATTCTACTAAAGTCGGCATGGAGCAGAGTTAATATTGAGCTGGCATCACAAACCCAACATGTGGAACTAGGTGACCATCCACATTGTACTGTGGATATGATTGGATGTATTAGTGGCGCCTTAATATTCAACAACAGGTGGATAACAATGTCCCTTACAGAGAACGCTTCAATTACTTATCATTTTACTTATCGAATACTATACAATCATAAAATAGTACTCTGCCAAAGTCGCACATATCGGGCCATATGCACAAATGAATCGGCGGCATATCTTAACTCCGTTCTCTAAATTATTTTCCAGCTACAAGATAAATGTAGTAGGACCATTTCCCTGCTACAACAGAAACATTAGAATGATCATTTTACAGCTACAAAAGAAATGTAGTAGGACCATTTCCATGCTACAAGAGAAATGTAGTAGGACCATTTCCATGCTACAAGAGAAATGTAGTAGGACCACTTCCATGCTACAAGAGAAATGTAGTAGGACCATTTTCCAGCTACAAGAGAAATATAGTAGCACCATTTCCCTGCTACAAGAGAAATGTAGTAGGACCATTTCCATGCTACAAGAGAAATGTAGTAGGACCATTTCCCTGCTACAAGAGAAATCTAAGACGATCATTTTTGTCTGCTACAAGTGATTCAGTGTAATTTTTATAATGAAATTTTACAAATAAATACAACTATGTACAAACTGCATACAGTCAACCTTTACCATGGATGATGAGTTAAGGCTGATATTTCTGGACATAGGGCAGTATACGAGCTTAAACTAACCTGATATGGGGCCAGAAAGTTGTACATTTAATGCTATGGAGCTCCAAGTAGTATTTCCAGAGCTCCGAGTAGTGTTTCCAGAGCTCCGAGTAGTGTTTCCAGAGCTCCGAGTAGTGTTTTCTGAGTTCCGTGTAGTATTTCCACAAGTCAGAGTAATATTTCCAGAGCTCTGAGAACTGTGTATGTATATCAGCTTTGTGCGCCAAAAAACAATAGCATGACAGGCCGTATTTTTCCCACCACTGGTTTAAGGAGACGAGAGGCACAATGTGCGCAGATGGGTGATATTACTTCTGTGAGGGCGAGTCATCTCATACAGAAATATTACGCCAGATTGTCTGGTGTAGTTGATACTCTTATCTTTGATTGAGATACTTAAGGTTTGAAGTTTACTAACACTAGCATACAGGGCAGCATTTGATCTTTCAGCCGGCACCATGTTATTTGTATATGCCTACAGTCTGTCCTACGAATAGCAAGGACAGAGAAAAAGAAGTACACTGAAATTGTGAAATTACTGAAACTAATTGTAGGGTGGCTTCTAAGTATCATATGAAGGAAGCTACAGTATTTTGCACACTTAAAGCGACATGATGGTATCGAAAGGATGATTCTGAAGGACAGAGTACCAAGCGAGAGAAGAATGTATACACATGTCTCTGGCTAATGCTTGCCCGGGACAGAGAGGCGTTCAGAGTATCCACAATGAAGAAAACGTTCTGGAAAGAATATGTCACTTGTTATATATACAATTAATTTTGTGCAGAGGTCTTCGAAATTACACGTTCATGCTTGTACTCGTACATACGCCGACCAATGTTTATTTTATACTGTTCGTACTTTATCCATCACACATGCTCCTATTCGGTTGATACAACTAATATATTTGTGGTGTATACTCTCTATAACGCTATCTGTATGTATTACCCAAAAAATGATCACACTTCCTTGCTGTCCGAAGTGGACATTCTGTAGTCTGTTTTACTACTCAGAATTTCAGGCACTGTGTCGGAGAGGTTGAGAGAGTGTCTCTGAAAGTTAAGGTACCACGTTCAAACCGAGCAACAAGCAACTGTGCATCTGCACCGTTCAGAGAGCAATGGCAACATACTAAACGTATTTATATTGTCTAGATAATCATTACAGCTAAAAACGATGTTGATCCGTGACCGTCGTCGATATAAGACCTTTCAGATGATCTTCATTGGCTATCGACATAAAGTATAATCATAGTTAGGGGACTGCGTAGCGCAGTGGTTAGCGCAATGGTTCGCATACGAGTGTGCCTGTGTGCATTCCCCAGCAGAGGCGGAAACAGTTTTCAGATCGTACGGCTCCTGTGTCGACCAAGCATTAAATGGGGTACCGGATTAATCCAGGAAGCAACGACTGCGAGGGTGAGGAGATGTCTACCGCCCACATATAGCAGAGACACTGAAATGTGAGACCGCTAACATTTCACACCCCTACGGCGTTAATAAATCCTTATAGATTACATTTACTTTTTATAATCAAAGTGACCAATGAAAATGACTGGAAAAAAAATCAAATTAATCATTTTAGAAGGCAGTTTTTTCATTAGCCATTAGGTGTTATACTGTCGACAACCTCAGTTTATGGTTACGTCCACAATTAAATAGGATATGCTCCCAACCATTCCAAAGTATACAGTACGTCAGACTGTTTGCTACTTAAGATATAGATTAATGTGGCTTTTCGGCGGCCGAGCTGATATTGTAGTCTTTGATCATAATTAAAACATATTCCATACCTGTCCCCCAATACACCTTTTCTCGGGACATTCGATGAACTACACATCAGAACTAAAACATATTATATATCTGTCCCCCATACATATGAGCTATTTTACCAACCAGTGCCTGCTCAGTGTCTTCATTAGGAGAGAATTAATTAGAACTTCATTCGTTAAGTTTTTGATTATTGTCGTGGATTCGTTGGTCACTATTTGTATACTTGAAGTCGACTTGATTAGTTTTGGCATGCGACTCCAAGTATAGAAATAGTTACCAACGGAAATCACAACAATAATCAAAAACAGTTACGAATGAAGATCCAATTAATTTTGTGCAGAGGTCTTCGAAAATAGACGGTCATGCTTGTACTCGTACATACGCCGTACATACGCCGACCAATGTTTATTTTATCTGTACATACGCCGACCAATGTTTATTTTACCCGTACATACGCCGACCAATGTTTCGATACTCACTGAGAAGTTATAAATGAAATTGCCGTGTGATTGCATTTCTGTACTTTGTTGTGGATACTTTCACATTTTTGTATGTTACTGGTTGAAGCAGCATTTTCTTGGACATTTCTTTGGAAAGTTTTCAAACATTCCACTTTCCAAAGTTCACTGTAATTCAAATGGGTTGTTTCCAAAGTTCACTGCATTACATATGGGTTGTTTCCAAAGCTTTCAAAACAGAGAAAAATGATTGGTTCAGTCTGACGTAGAGTTAATGCCGCGATCTGTGCAATCTTCTACTCCTCGGAAAGGAACAGGGGGAATAGGCTGTCGTCATGGAACTCTTTAACCCCCTAAAAATGTCAGGGTTAATTCTGTCATATCATTCAAGCATATGACATGGGCAGACTTCACGTCGGTGGGGAACACAGTGATCCTTGATTTCTTAAATTGGTAATTAAATTGCTGTCAGACAGTTCTTAAGTGGCATTTTTGTACGGGGTTGTGGCTGGAAAGCGGGCGGGAGAAAGAGAGAGAGAGAGAGAAAGAGAGATACAAAAAGAGAAAAATGATTTTAGAGTAGGGTGACCTCGCCTGAAACCCAGACATATAAATGATCACCGTGACCCAACATGTTAAACTTCAATTATAATCACATCTAAACCAATGCACATTTTTTTCCCTCACCTATTTTGTTTCTGACAAGAGAACAAGCAATCCAGATCTGGCTATAATTATATGAAAACATGACACTTTTTATTATCAGCTCAGTCGTCTGAATGCACAAACCTGATTACTATCTCCCCAAAAAATAGTGTAGCTTTTATAGTTAGCCAAGAAAACGTATGTAAAGTACTTGAACGTGCCATTTATCAACTCTCACGAAACACACACACACACCGGGTGTAGCTTGTTGCTATTGACACCAAGTTAATCTTAATAAGTGGAAGTCTCATGTGAGAGATCTTCAAGTTGACGTGAAGATTATTCAAGAGATAACATACGAATATTTTGTTCATTGTCACGAGTTATTTTCTTTTAATGGGGGGACTAGCAACCCATAGAAACTAACGTTCTTTATTTTGTCTTTTGTTCTAAATACACCTACGCAGTCTATAACCTTCTCTTAACATACACTGACTCTCTCTTACACTGAAACACTACCATATATCACTGACTCTCTCTTACACTGAAACACTACCATATATCACTGACTCTCTCTTACACTGAAACACTACCATATATATATATATATATGGTAGTGTTTCAGTGTAAGAGAGTCAGTGATATATGGGAGTGTTTAAGTGTATATATATTCATTAGAGATTACGCTGATAAGAGAACTTGTGACCGAATATATATATATATTTGTATGTGATGCAGCAGCGAGGCACCCATAGAAGAATTGTAAGCATTGCTTATACATTTCACTATGATTTGTATGTTCCAGAACTACAGTATTTTGGACACGTAAAGCGACATGATGGTATCGAAAAGCTGATTCTGGAGGACAGAGTACCAGGTGAGAGAAGAAGAGGACCAAGAAAACGGTAGACCAGCCAAGTCGAGGAATGCATGCATGTCTCTGATTTGTAATCAATACAAAACAATACAATTATATCAGGCTTAAATCTCTAATGAATTGTCACAATTCTGTCACGTCTTTCTGTCACAAGTTCTCTTATTAGCTTAATCTCTAATGAGTTGTCACAATTCTGTCGTGTCTTTCTGTCACAAGTTCTCTTATTAGCGTAATCTCTAATGAATTGATAAGTTGCTTCTTTCTCTGCGTTCGTTCTTAAACTCCTGCATTTTATCAGGGTGTAGTTTGAAGAATGGAATTCATTGTGTCAAGGTTTACAGCCTAGCTCCTATATTTGTATCTATTGACCGGACACATCCGACAACAGCATAGCCTATGGATAACTTTAACTTTCTATGGGATGGGGCAGCCAACTCCATTCTCCAAATCTCTTTAGTCGCTTCCTACCACATGTCTGGCATGTAACATTATTACTATTCTTTACTCCCCTTTCAGCGCCGGCACCTCACGGGTAATCGTCAACAATAACAACAACAATCTGTGAAACATAAGCAGAGGTCAATTAAGAGAAGACATTACAAATGTAAGTGATGGCACACATCAACGGTGTGGGACATCAGCAGAGTGAGACATCAACGCAAGACGAAGCGATGGTCCACATCAACACAAGACTGAAGCGATGGTCCACATCAACACAAGACTGAAGCGATGGTCCACATCAACACAAGACTGAAGCGATGGTCCACATCAACACAAGACTCAAGCGATGGTCCACATCAACACAAGACTGAAGCGATGGCACACATCACCACAAGACTGAAGCGAAGGTCCACTTCAACACAACACTGAGCGATGGTCCACATCAACGGTGTGGGACATCAGCAGAGTGAGACATCAACACAAGACTGAAGCGATGGTCCACATCAACACAAGACTGAAGCGATGGTCCACATCAACACAAGACTGAAGCGATGGCACACATCAACACAAGACTGAAGCGATGGTCCACATCAACACAAGACTGAAGCGATGGTCCACATCAACACAAGACTGAAGCGATGGCACACATCACCACAAGACTGAAGCGATGGCACACATCACCACAAGACTGAAGCGAAGGTCCACTTCAACACAACACTGAGCGATGGTCCACATCAACACAAGACTGAAGCGATGGCACACATCACCACAAGACTGAAGCGATGGCACACATCACCACAAGACTGAAGCGATGGCACACATCACCACAAGACTGAAGCGATGGCACACATCACCACAAGACTGAAGCGATGGCACACATCACCACAAGACTGAAGCGATGGTACACATCAACACAAGACTGAAGCGATGGCACACATCAACACAAGACTGAAGCGAAGGTCCACATCAACACAAGACTGAAGCGATGGTCCACATCAACACAAGACTGAAGCGAAGGTCCACTTCAACACAACACTGAGCGATGGTCCACATCAACACAAGACTGAAGCGATGGTACACATCAACACAAGACTGAAGCGATGGTCCACATCAACACAAGACTGAAGCGAAGGTCCACTTCAACACAACACTGAAGCGAAGGTCCACTTCAACACAACACTGAGCGATGGTCCACATCAACACAAGACTGAAGCGATGGCACACATCACCACAAGACTGAAGCGATGGCACACATCACCACAAGACTGAAGCGAAGGTCCACTTCAACACAACACTGAGCGATGGTCCACATCAACACAAGACTGAAGCGATGGCACACATCACCACAAGACTGAAGCGATGGCACACATCAACACAAGACTGAAGCGATGGCACACATCACCAGAAGACTGAAGCGATGGTACATATAACCACAAGACTGAAGCGATGGCACACATCACCACAAGACTGAAGCGATGGCACACATCAACACAAGACTGAAGCGATGGTACATATAACCACAAGACTGAAGCGATGGCACACATCAACACAAGACTGAAGCGATGGTACATATAACCACAAGACTGAAGCGATGGCACACATCAACACAAGACTGAAGCGATGGCACACATCACCACAGGACTGAAGCGGTGGCACACATCACCACAAGACTGAAGCGATGACACACATCACCACAAGACTGAAGCGATGGCACACATCACCACAAGACTGAAGCGATGGCACACATCACCACAGGACTGAAGCGATGGCACACATCACCACAAGACTGAAGCGATGGCACACATCACCACAAGACTGAAGCGAAGGCACACATCACCACAAGACTGAAGCGATGGCACACATCACCACAAGACTGAAGCGAAGGCACACATCAACGGTGTGGGACATCAGCAGAGTAATATTGACACTAGTTTTACATTAATACAGAACTCAAACGATGGCTGACATTACTATGGGCATACAATAAACTAAAGTATACTGCTTATTTTGTAGATGTCCTCACATACATTTTCCTTACTATACTACAATAAGTATGTAACAAGGGGTGGCAGTCTATAAAGCATACTAACCTTAGGCTGGAAGGCGCCCTGTAGACTAGAGGTTAAACTTGCTCCTGAAGGCCCTGGTGGGAGAAGTGATGAGAAGGCTGCACTGTAGTTGGGCACGATCTGTCAAGAGTGGTAGAACAAACAATGTGTGATTACACTCCACGAATACAACATTGATCAGAAATTATTTCTCAAACACACCTATCTATCTATCTATCTATCTATCTTTCCTTCCTCTTTTACCCTTTACGAGTGTCGACGGAGCTACACTGTTCTTGTTCTCGTTTTTCTGGCAGCATCAGATAATGTTATTTGGTGTTCGTGTAATGTCTTTTTGATGTTGTCGATTCAGCGTACTCTAGGTCTACCCTTGGCTCTTCTTTCTGCTTCTCCTCTCTTCGTATATGCTTTATAAACTAATGAATCACACGGCATTCTTTCCAGATGACCGAAATATTCTATCTGTTGGTTTTGTATGTATTGTAGAATTGATATATGACACTCACTCTTTCTCTTATGACATCGTTTCTAATTCTGTGTCTTCTGGTCACTCCTGTGACTTTTCTCAGACATTTCATCTCTGTTGTAACCAGTTGTCTCTTATGTTTTGTTGTTAAGGACCATACCATGTTTGACATTGGTAGCACAGGGTTGGAATGAAGATACTTTGGATATGATGTTTTTTTGTTGTTGTTATTGGTAGCATTTTGTGTTGCAATAAAGGAGATAATTGTCCCAATATTTGATTCGCTTTGTTACAACGAATGTCTATTTCGGTGTCCATCTTGTCATCTGAAGAGAATGTTACACCTAAGTATTTGAAGATGTTTGTTTGTTTCTGAAACACACCACACACCAATAATTACTCATCATCATGTGATATATTCTTTCCAGAACGTGGTCTTCCTTATGAATTTTCTAAACACTCCGCGATCCTGGGCGAGTTGACCAGCCGCAGCTAGAGACATGTTTAAGCAATCTGATATATCATTGCGCTACTGTCGTCTTGCGTCCTCATCCCATGTTGCCGTTAACTCTGCCTTCAGTTACTAATTTGTCCATGCTGCTATGTTTATTTATATGAAATAAAGCACAACTTTTCTTGTTATTAAGATATTGTCAAGGAGCAAACCCTCTTCCACATTTATTAAAATAATTACGGGGACATTTTCATGAACTGAAGCGAATGTGTACTATACTGCAGACTCTATCCAAAGTACGTAACATATTTTTATCCATCTAATTTCTGATGAGGATCATGTTATGGGCCCGTCTCAGCCTGTTATATCAGTTTATATAACGTTATATATTCGTATCCCTGGATTGCCATGCTGTATTTAATCCAGTTGTACAAATGAGTACCCAAGTAACAGAGTAGGGGAAGATAATCATAGAGGGAGACCACTGGTCACCTTAAGCAGAAAAACAATGAATTAGTACTTTGAGGAACAACATATTTAGTGGTTATGGGATTCTTCTTCTACTTTTGCGATCAGTTTCCTATGCTCATACGTCTATATAGGAAATTGGGCCGCCTCTATAAATTCAGTCGTCAGCAGGAAGACCTCACGGTTGCTCCACAAATTTACCTTCAGGTTATGAGGTCACGTGCTACTCGCGAATTTTTGGCGTAACATACTACACACTCTGGTAAGAAATCAAACATCTATGAGAACGTCAGGAGTATGAGAACTGACGCAGAAGAGCAACTGTCTTCTGAATCTATTACAGGACAAAACTTACAGAACTAAACAGAGACAAATAAAACTTACACTTGGTCTGAAGACGCCAGCGTCGAAGGACTTGGGAATTTTCTCAAACTGTAACAAGAGAAAGCATAAAATAGAGTCAGTGGTGATTACGAGTGTGATTCTAATCGTTACCTCCAGACAAGACACACACACGCGCGCGCATATATATATAAATATATATATCTGCCATATTTTTTGTTTAATCAATCTCTATTCCTAATACTGCCCCCCCCTACACATTCAAACTTCACTCCCCTTCCCAAATTCTCTAAATTGCTTATTGGTAGCCCCTACTCTGTGTTTGTCGACGTGTGACCTTTCACATACACGCTATTTGGAGTGTTTGTGTGGTTCATGTTTTCAGTTATCATTCTTGAAATGGAATTATTCTCTTGATCTGATGTAACACTTATAACTTCTTCAACCTTTGACATCTCTTTATATATTGCTATTTTTATCCATTAATAGTGTGTAGGATTTTGCGCACTGTTCTAAACATAATTGAACGTGTTTCCCCTAATATTTATTCCTTTCTGTTCATGTACATAGGTATCTTGGTATAAACAACTCTGTACAATAAACACACAAGTTTGAGTTAATTCCGTGTGTTTTCGTTTCTTGAGAAAGGCCCTGTTTGAACCGAAACGTGGAAACAATCCTTGTTATTGTGATTTAGTTTTTACATTTTTATTTGGATAGTTAATCTTACAGTAACATTATTAACTTAATATAATTTTGATCTCTAACTGACCCCTAACATGCCGCACGATCTTATTGACCCCCCCCCCTAACATGTCAACACAGCTGTTAATAGTTCACCTAGTTCATCATATGTTTTGTAGTTCACCTAGTTCTTCATATGTTTTCTAGCTCATCTAGTTGTATATTCTAGTACTAACCAATTTAACCAGTTTGTTAGAAGATCACGTAACAGTTTTTTTCAACTGTCAAACTATGCAGTAAACATGGGAGAACTGACTGCACTCATTAGCACCAAATGTAGATGTGATTTGTTGTTACTAGCAATGTTGAGTTATCGCCATTAGCTGCCGATCTTGCAACTAAATCATTTTCCTAGTACATAAATAATCCAGATGTCATCACTCGCTGCATGCTCTTACATTTATTTCCCCGGAATAATATTTGTTTTGATGTGCAAACATCGAACGCACGTGGGACTATTAATTTGATATATTTTGTTTGTGAACTGTACGGGGATGTGTATATAACATTTACTGCTTGGAGATGTAACAACAAGGAACTCGATAGCATACAATGTTGGTAGTCTTTCCTTTCTGCATCTCCGTTGCGTAGAGGTCAAATCGTTTGTCCTTGCGTTTTCCAGACTGGGGATTGAAAATAGAGCCACGGAAGTTTTCAAATGCATTTCTGGTAGGCTCCATTGGATTATCACTTGTGTTGCAAGCTCTAAACTGGATTATCACTTGAGTAGCAAGCTCTAAACTGGATTATCACTTATGTTGCAAGCTCTAAACTGGATTATCACTTGAGTAGCAAGCTCTAACTGGATTATCACTTGAGCAGTAAGCTCTTACTGGATCATCACTTGAGTAGCAAGCTCTAACTGGATTATCACTTGAGCAGTAAGCTCTAACTGGATTGTCACTTGAGTAGCAAGCTATAAACTGGATTATCACTTGAGTAGCAAGCTCTAAACTGGATTATCACTTGATTAGCAAGCTATAAACGAAATACTCGGCATAACAGCATGTTGTTCCGCTATGAGAAACACACGTTCCACCGCAAAGTTTTGATGTGGAGAGGTATAACATCATATTTGACCTTTAGTGGTCCTAGAATCAAACCAGATGATAAGTTATTGGTGTACTTGTCAAATTACCATCGTCATGGATCTTCTTAACCTACCACAAAAATAAAAACTATCTTGACAGACAAAAATGTCACAACAGGCAAGATTGAAGGCAACAGAGACAGAGGGCAACAACGTGAGAAAATATCAGACAGTGTGACAAACTGGCACGGCAGGGAAACAGCAACGATCTTATTACATAATGCTAGAGATCTGCGGAGAGCCATGATCGCCTACGACAGCCGGCATGGCACCTGATGATGATCTGATATAATCCACCATGGAATAGTCCTTGGAATAACTCAACACATCAACACACACACACGTGTTGCTTTGGAAGTAACACTAACGCACACATGTGTTTCTTGGAGGTAACACAATACGGCACACATTTTTTGTTTAGAAGTAACACAATAACACACACGTGTTGCTTGGAAGTAACACAATAACACACACGTGTTGCTTGGAAGTAACACAACAATGCACACATGTGTTGCTTTGAAGTAACACAATAAGTCATATACCTGTTAAGTGGAACCAAAAGTTGAGAAAAGAATAACAACAACATGATCTGCCATGCATGTTGTAAGAAGCGATTAAGTACGTAATACGGCATGAGTTGCATCATTTACATCATTTTTGCAATATCTGAGCCTGTCGGCCGGACACATCCAACTTTTAGCAACTATGGGACAGCACACGGCACCCACAATCTTTAGTCTTCTCTTATATGGGAGGTCACAGTTTTGTCATTTTTTTAACCCTTTGGATGCAGGCACCACACGGGAGTCGCATTCACCGTGTAGTCACTATCTATGGTGCTATCTCTTCATGCATATAGTCCCTATCTGTCCGAACAGTGCTAGTTTTCGTCTTTTCACTATTGAAAGCAATGGCTCCTGAACACCTGCATACATCTCTACTTTATTTCTTACGTACACATTTGTCTTATGTTCCCTATAGGAAATTCGTAGAATTCGTCTGTAGCATTTGTACTCCAAAGCCTGTAATCTTCTCTCCATGTCCGCAGTGAGTGTCCAACTCTCACAGCCATACAGCACAACAGAAAGCACCAGCGACTTATATATAAATATTGACCGACGAAAACAAGACAATAATAGAAAAAAAACAAATTAACAATGAAGTCCTAATTAATTCTGTACAGAGGTCTTATAGTACCGTGAAGGTCACGGGACAGGCCTAAAGGATCCCGAGAAGCACGGTCACACACAATAATAGCCATAATGTGAGATACTTACCGTTTGATTACTAATCTGTACTAGGAAGAACTTAGGGGCATTATTGTACAAAAACAACATAGTTTAATTGACAGATATGCGAAAAACTCACATACTACAATCATTCCTTTTATTATATGGGAAAATCTCATATACTACAATAATTCCTTTTATTATATGGGAAAAACTCACACACTACAATCATTCCTTTTATTATATGGGAAAAACTCACACACTACAATCATTCCTTTTATTATATGGGAAAAACTCACACACTACAATCATTCATTTTATTATATGGGAAAAACTCACACACTACAATCATTCCTTTTATTATATGGGGGAAAACTCACACACTACAATCATTCCTTTTATTATATGGGGGAAAACTCACACACTACAATCATTCCTTTTATTATATGGGGGAAAACTCACACACTACAATCATTCCTTTTATTATATGGGGGAAAACTCACACACTACAATCATTCCTTTTATTATATGGGGAAAAACTCACACACTACAATCATTCCTTTTATTATATGGGGGAAAACTCACACACTACAATCATTCCTTTTATTATATGGGGGAAAACACACACTACAACCATTCCTTTTATTATAGGGGGGAAAACTCACATACTACAATCATTCCTTTTATTATATGGGGGACAACTCACATACTACAATCATTCCTTTTATTATATGGGGGAAAACTCACATACTACAATCATTCCTTTTATTATATGGGGGAAAAACTCACATACTACAATCATTCCTTTTATTATATGGGGGAAAACTCACATACTACAATCATTCCTTTTATTATATGGGGGAAAACTCACACACTGCAATCATTCCTTTTATTATATGGGGAAAAACTCACACACTGCAATCATTCCTTTTATTATATGGGGGAAAACTCACACACTACAATCATTCCTTTTATTATATGGGGGAAAACTCACACACTACAATCATTCCTTTTATTATATGGGGGAAAACTCACATACTACAATCATTCCTTTTATTATATGGGGGAAAACTCACATACTACAATCATTCCTTTTATTATATGGGGGAAAACTCACATACTACAATCATTCCTTTTATTATATGTGGGAAAAAGTCACATACTACAATCATTCCTTTTATTATATGGGGGGAAAAAGCAAATGCTTTTGTAATAATATGAAAAGACTTACCAAAGGACGAGCTGGTGGTACCAGGGTGGCAGCACTCAGTCCCCCGTAGGTATGCTGATGCATATGGTTATGAAGATGTTGATGCTGATGTTGATGTGTTTCGTTTCGGACAAAGGGGGAAGGAGAGAGACCTATGGCACTGGAGTCACGGTGGGCCAGAAGTCGATTATTGAGATCCTGGTGTAGAAAATCTTGACCTGCGATAGACAAGACACATTACTCAACAGACGTCTGTCTACACGATTAACACTGATCTGAGATAGACAAGACACATTACTCAACAGACGTCTGTCTACACGATAAACACTGATCTGCGATAAACAAGACACATTACTCAACAGACGCCTGTCTTCACGATAAACACTGATCTGAGATAGACAAGACACATTACTAAACAGACGTCTGTCTACATGATAAACATTGATCTGAGATAGACAAGACACATTACTCAACAGACGTCTGTCTACACGATAAACACTGATCTGCGATAGACAAGACACATTACTCAACAGACGTCTGTCTACATGATAAACATTGATCTGAGATAGACAAGACACATTACTCAACAGACGTCTGTCTACACGATAAACACTGATCTGCGATAGACAAGACACATTACTCAACAGACGTCTGTCTACACGATAAACACTGATCTGCGATAGACAAGACACATTACTCAACAGACGTCTGTCTACATGATAAACATTGATCTGAGATAGACAAGACACATTACTCAACAGACGTCTGTCTACACGATAAACACTGATCTGCGATAGACAAGACACATTACTCAACAGACGTCTGTCTACACGATAAACACTGATCGTGTACTCAACAATCATATACGTTTAGAACCTCAAACAACTTCTCTTCTCGTTCTCATAATCCTGCGGGATGTAATCCGGAGAACGGAATGAGTTGTGTAACGGTTTCATATAAGGTAATACTGCAGTGAAATGGAACAACAATAGTACTTACGTAAAACACAGGTTTTTGATGTTTCGCTTGAGCACAACAGGTGGACTATCACTACGACTAAGGGGTTATGAGATGTAAACACGAGAACATACAAATTACACCACACAAGACATTTTCGACGTTTCGAACCGTTAGGTCTACATGGTTTACAGCTTTGTTGCAATATCTGCACCTCTCCACTTGATATTTACGACTTCAGCACGGCTTCTGGGTCACTTTGACCCTATATGGGATGGGAAAAGGCAACTCCACCATAACATCATTAGTCGCCTCTTACGAAATGCGCTGAAAGTAAACAGTGCTATTCTTTACTCCCCTTTCGGGCTCCTGAACCCAAGTGTGGTTTTCACAACTAAATATAAGAAGTAAAACCTGCCATAGATTGAACTACAATGATTTATGACAATTTTCCGCTACGGTCAGGTATGCGCTTAAGGCGCGCTATGGGAAATGTAACAAGAGACATGTATGTCTGTCTATTGTCATCTCTAACTGTGCCGTTAAGCTGTGTAAAGTGGGGGGGGGGTGGAATTAGCTGGCTTTAACCATGGTCAGCTCGTGTCTCTTTAAGACAGTGGTTCTCAACCTTCCTAATGCCGCGACCCTTTAATACAGTTCGCATCTTGTGGTGACCCCCCAACCGTAAAATTATTTTCCTTTCTACTTAATATGTATTGTATTTTCCGATGGTCTTAGGTGACTCCTGTGAAAGGGTTGCGACCCACGGGATGAGAATTGCTGCTTACGGTTTCTTTGATTGTTCCCACCCATCTAGTTTTTAGGCTTCTTCCTCGTGCATTGTAGCTCAATCTTATAATGTTGTGTGCACGAATGACTTGTTAAGTGGGTCTCATGACTTGTCTCATGACGTGGCAAACAACTTGTTTGCTGTCTTTCGATGTAGTCTTGATAGTTTTTATTTCTTTCCTGATAGCTTCATTTCTCTGTAGGTCTCTTCTGGTGACATTCATAGCTTTCATTACACATCTTATTTGACATACTGTGATATTTTTCGCTGTCTTTATGAAGGGCCATTTTTTGACATTGGGTAACACAAAGTGGGTATAGAAATACCGTTTATCAATTATCGTCGTATAACCCTGCATATTGATGAGTGTTTGAGTATTGGCGACAGCTGGTACTGGCTGCAACATTGGCTTGCAAGTAACATAGATAAATAAAATAATATATATTAGTATTATCAAGTGCTTAATGATACTAATATTGAATACATGCAAACACTACACTGTAAAGCACGTTATTATTCCCTGTAGGCGGCCATTTAGCTATAAGAAGAAGCAATCCGCTGAATATTTATTTCCTCAGGAATGGGGTCTTATCAAGCGATCATATCTCAGCAATGGAAGATTTGTGTTTGTGTCTTTCTCTTTTTTCTTTCATACCTCACACACGCAAGTTCTGTCTACAGATATCCAGAGTTTCGGCCGTGTTTTCCCAATTGTTTTGATTCACGTGGAGGCCTTTCATTAAAAATTTACATAGATCTTTATATCTCATCATTGGCCTACCGCGGGCTTGACAGTATTCAGCTAGTTCCCCGAATAGTACTTGTTTTGAGATACGGCAGTTTGGCATTCTGCGGACGTGACCCAGCCAACGCAGTCTATTTTATATTACGTGTTTCCATGGCAAATGGTAACTTAGTGCGGTGCAACACTTCCATTGTGCTGATTTTGTTGTGCCATTTAATGTTAATGTTCAAGATCTTGCAGATACATCTTAGATGAAAGATGTTATGTCTCCTGTCATGTTTGATGTAGGTAGTCCATGTTTCATATCCGTAGTATAGCATACTCAGCACGCACGTTTGATAGATCTGTATCTTTGTTTTCAATTTTAAGTTATGGTTTTTCCAAACTCGCTTTGACAGACCGCCAAAAATGGTAGCCGCTTTCCTTATATATGTGTTTATTTAATTAACCAGGAAAAGGGTGGATGTAATTGTGGATTCTAGGTAGCAAAAGTTGTTGACTTGCTTTATATGGGTGTTGTTTAAGTTGATGTTTGTTGTTACTGTATATCCATGAGACATTGTAACAGTTTTAGTGAATCCATAGAGAACAGATGGCAGGCCTATGTCATGTTATCAATTTAGACCTTATATGGCCTACATTAAGAAGCACTTCTTAAACGCATTGATTACAAAATCTAACATTTCGGATTCAACCGACAGTATTGTATTATACAATGCATCCCACACGACAATAAATCGTGCACCTATTCATCTAGACCACCCACACAACTAAAATGTCTGCTGTAAAATGCATAATCTGATAATCTCATCAGCCGTACTTAGCAGCACGTGCGTAAGTAAGCCAGACTGAATATATATTATTTCCTGAGACCATTAGCAAAGTGGGGTCTCTAACACATGAAAAACCCAGATCTGTCGGGATTATTTATCTACATATATCCTAGAAGGATTTGAAACAGATGCCTAAAATATTTACAAACGCACCACTTCAAATAAAATTCATAATACAAGTATTAGACATTTACATATGATACATGCACGTTTTATATGTATTCACATGGAATAGATGAGATCAGTAGATTTGTGCTTCAGTGTTCTTGGGGTTAAGTGGATGATTGATCGCTCATGTGGTTGCGTCTGTGGGTCTCACCAATGGCTCACTAAACAAACCACCCAAGCAACAGAAAACCTTAGTAGATGACATGTCTTTATATTGAGGTTATCTTCTTATAGAAACTTCATGTCACGTCATCTATACAATCCCGTAGTCGTAACCTTCGATAACAGTTACCATGTTGTTCCGACAGACCGACGTTGTGCTTGAACTAGTTACGGGCGCGGCGTGGGTGGGCGGAACAACAAAGAAAACTGTCACAATGGCCAGAGTTGTGCCCTGATGTCGACGTCTGTTTCGGCTGCATTAGACTCGAAACAATCGAGTCGGATTACTGCTGAAACAGAGGTATTCCTGACAGATGCAAGGTCAGTGCTTCAAGCTCTCCAGTCTGGAAAACTAACAGACTTGAAAAAACTACTTAGCGAATTGTCGTACCAGTATAGGGTAACCATGCAGTGGATACCCTATCACTGTGGAATACCAGGAAATGAAAAAGCAGACCAACTGGCTAATGAATGTGCTGCCGAAGACCAACCAGATATACCAATCACCTACCATCAGAAAAAACAGATGATCAAGTCAATAAGAAAGCCACAAACACCAACACAAGATGACTATCACATTATGAACAGATCAGAACAAGTTATAATTCTACGTCTCAGAACAGGACACAACCGACTCCGCAGTCACATGTATTTAAAGTTCAAGATTGGCAACACAGCCATGTGTACATGTGGACAGGCAGCACAGAGTGCCAAACATATACTTCAAGAGTGTTCTGAGCATGAAACGCTGAGGCAGACATATTGGCCAGAGGAAACAACACTAGAATCAAAGCTCTATGGGACACTGTATGAACTACAAAAGACAGTAAGTTTTATTAAGGAGACAGAATTACAGATATAGACATGTTTCAAGTGAACGAAAGAAGAAGAAGAAGAGGGCGGAACACTTATGGGAATGCCCCCACTTGCTGTGAGGCCTGTTTTCTAATCAAGAATTGATATGTGAGCTTCTTTCTTTCGTGGCTAGTGTTTGTTGTTATATTTAGCGTCAAATTAACTATACTGCAGCCAATATATTGAGGAACATCTATGGCTAGACTGTCTTCTTCGCTTTTTAAAACTCATATCCGGTTATAAGGAAGTAGTCAGAAGAACAGAATTGAATTGCGATGTGGACAGATTTCCTGCAAGTGTCTGTGTCTTTAAACCCGCCACTTTATACTTCAGAATAACAACTGTGTATACTTTGATGTACCTCTTAGACCCAACATATCATACTTCAGCATGGTTATTGTACTTACCGTGTTATTCTTCCTGTTCGATTCTCGTACGTGTGTTTGATCTGTTACATCAAGTTACTAACGATCATTCACTATACAAGGATTTGATCACTGAAGTCCGGATAAAGTGTTTATAATATTTTACATACAATAATTTACAGACAAGTGTTTGTGTGGCCAATTCTGAAAATGTTGCCAAAAAGGGAAACTACCAAGGGTTATTTATCTACACATATCTACAATCACAATATGACAGTAATGAACCATATTGTAGGATTGCATACCACAACCTGTTAGGTGATATCATTTTGCATTTAATGTGCGCACATTAAACACAGACTTGTATAATTTAACAAAATCTGTTTAGATACTTCTTCTTCGTTCATTCTCAAACTCCCACTGGATCTCTCTTGTAGCAGGACAATGGTCCTACTAGATTTTCAGCAGCATGTAGTCCAGAGAATGGAAATGAGCTGTGTCGACATTTTATCTGCGCCATTTTACATGCGATGTCCCCGGCAAGGATTGTATATTTACACCAACATTGCATCTTGAGGCCCATTTACAGTACAATGATATTTTTCATATATGTTTTTCAGCTTTACATGTGAAAAATTGTATACCTGGAGACAATGTGTACATGATTATCTTGCAAATGTTATTACTGTGTACAACTCCCAGAAAATTGTGTATTCACAACCAAACATTGTCATGACATCGCAAACCCCTAAAGGTTATGGGTCTTATTATGGAATTAAGTGTTCTGAGTGATGGTCTCGACGGGAGGCGTGCCGCTTTGTCGAGAGAGACTGAGTACCTATGGGGCAACCAAAGTATAATGTAATAAACCATCCACTGCTCTTCAACACTTTCTACTGTTCAACTATGAAATACCATAACCACCAAATTATCATCATCATCATTCACTGTAGTTTAATCATCAACTAAACAACATCACGTTCAGCTTCATCATCTTCTACCCATTGATCTCACACTCCTGCAGATTGTCAGCATGTAGACCGGAGAACGGAATGCACTGTGCAATGGAATTCCAGCACAGCTGCGATATATGCGCAATTTGATCTGGCACATCCGACTTTACCATGTCTTCCGGATTACATTGATCGCAATGTGATGGGACAGCCAACTCAGATTCAACCCCCGTCTAATCTCATGATTAGCATGGCAGGAAACTGTGCTGGTATTCTTTACTCCAATTTCAGGGCCTCGGCTTTCGAGGGAGGGGTGGGGGTAGTTTCACAATGAAGCAATGAGGGAGGAGTTAACCTGACTTATTGATATTTGTTGACAATTTGTGAGAGGGTGTGGGGTGGGGGGGGGGGCTACCTGTTGTCGTGATGTATGCACATCCCTTTACCTTTTGTTCTGTATTGATAGTGCGACGTTTCCCTGATCTTTTCACAGACACGGTTATCGAAACCTTATGTCAACGCACTAATAATGTACTATGTCTTATGTGCAAGCTTGTATGCGTGTCTGTAACAAACGTTAATCTGTTGCAACACTTGATGACTGTCACATTTATCTTACTGCGATTAAGTGTGACATATAATCATCTAGCATGTGACAGTTCACATTAAATGTCATTTCACATTTATGGAGTCACGAAATGCAATAATGTCCATTGAATATATAAATACAAGCGCATGAACATGGCAGAAACTGTAACCCACTTTCTATTTAAACAGCTAACAAGAAAACTGTGAGTGGATAACATCCCCTGTATGGATTATGGGGCCTTTCACGTAGCCTGGACATAATTTGTTAACACATCGTAAGGGGTTTATTGAAACAAGAGGATTGTTAATCGCCGTCACTTATCTTGGCTGATCTGATAGTTTCTGCTTTTACATTGGTTAGTGGCACAAAGTATACTCAGTGACTAATGATCTGTCGCGTCAGCCAAAATGAATGACGCTGTTTTGAATATGCCACAGGTCGATTCTGGAGAAGGACATCACTGGAGAATATGGTGTTTCGTACGTATGTGTATCGATAAAGTAACTAACTCTATACCCAAGTATGAAGTTGTAAGCAACCACACCCGCCTTCTCTATACTCAAGTATGAAGTTGTAAGCAACCACACCCGCCTTCTCTATACTCAAGTATGAAGTTGTAAGCAACCACACCCGCCGACTCTATACCCAAGTATGAAGTTGTAAGCAATCACAACTTCCGACTCTATACCCAAGTATGAAGTTGTAAGCAATCACATCCGCCGACTCTATACCCAAGTATGAAGTTGTAAACAATCACACCCGCCGACTTTACTTTCCCTGCATATCGGTTATCAATTTCCTATAGCTCTGGGTGAACATATAAATTGCTGACCGTGCAATAAATTCCATTGAACTGCAATTGGAATATGAACTCATTAATGTATATTTATTACTCCATGAAATACGATGAAAAATTGTGTTCGTTCCTGGTGTCACTTAGTCCAAACATCATTGTATGGTTTCATGGCTAACCTCGCTATTTTAGCTTTTCGAATAGACGAATACGATTTCATCGCGTCATTTCATGTAAGATTTGCGTTTTCCTTGCGTCCCTCAATAAGACAATCATATGGAACATGGTCTTCTAGATATATAGAAAAGTGACATCACAAGTGTCACATAATTAAATTGTGATGTTGTTACAAACAACCAGGATTTCGCTGACAATATTTATGATGCATAACATATTGATTAAGTCCTCCTGCAGATAACCCTACCTGCTGATCTCATAACATATTGATTAAGTCCTCCTGCAGATAACCCTACCTGCTGATCTCATAACATATTGATTAAGTCCTCCTGCAGATAACCCTACCTCCTGATCTCATAACATATTGATTAAGTCCTCCTGCAGATAACCCTACCAGCTGATCTCATATAACGTCACTCGTCTTGGCTGATTAAACCGAGCATTTGTCTCTCTGTGTATACAATATTTTGTGCCACCGGCCGATAACAAGCACTGGGAAAAAGTCGGATATATCAAGATTAGTCTAGCTGAATGAGATCCGTCGCGATAAATCGTCAGAATGTAAGACATGCTGGCATCGTCCCGTGATTTTACTTGGTGACTGTGTCGACAGATATTGTCACGGGAAAAAAACAAGTGTCGTCACTTTAGAAGGATGATTCCTGATAAATCCTCGGGACTGTATTGTCGAAGGACAGGGTTCCCCCTACCCCCGCGACGGATCGGCAGTAGAAGGAAGACCTATTGGATAGAATTATCACGTGATCGGTCAAATGCCACATTGTTTGTAAACAATGTCCACCAACGTGATCTGACGTGTCAGATTGTGTCTGCTGTGTGCTGATTAATCTTTTTTTGTTTTGTTATTGTATCTTTAATAAAGTCTGTTTAATTTCTCCTAAAACTCATATTAATATATCGCACAATAATATTATAAGAGAAAGGCAGCGGATATGCATCTAAAGTGTTGTATTCCTAGCTGCACATCTACCCATCGTGCATCAAAGTTTATATGACTGTATGTCCATGTGATATTGAACAATACAAGTGGAGTAAATGTATCCGACGATAGGATTGGACACCAACTGAATCAATTGTGGTGTGCTAATAATATGTAGGAAGCATTTTCTGTCCTTTGAACTTATAAATTCAGACGAATACATAGTCAACCATGGTGTTGGACATGTAATCCCATGACAAATTCCTGCTTTCCAAAAACATACCCAGCAGTATTTCCTGGTGTACCATCCTACCTTTCAATAAAATAAAACCACAGCTTCGTGAATATCCTGAACAACGTACAGCACAAATTACTAGTATCCATGAACACTAAGTTAATGAATGGATGTCTTTTAATGTTATTAAAGGTTTTCCAGATCTACAGTGACAGATATCAGACAGGGATTAACTAGAAAGAACTAGTAATTAATTATTATTGCAACAAGTTAGTTGCATGCATCCGCATGTGCGCAAGGTGTCTTGACGTCAGATACCGGAAACATACTCTGCGCAAATGTCTTCTATAGTCGACAGTCACAGTTTCCACTTACACCATCATCATTATAATCAGGTGCCATGCCGTGTGGAGTAGGCGGTCATGGCTCTCCACAGCTCTGTCCACAGTATTATGTATCAAAGACGTTGTTGTTTCCTTGCTGTGTCAGGTTGTCAAACTGTCTAATATTTTCTCACGTTGTCGCCCTCTGTCTCTGGTGCCTTCAATCTTGCCTGTTGTGACTATGTTCTCCACTTACATACTACTACTTATAGCGGTGTTTTATTACAAAAACTGAATCACAGTTGTACGTTATCTTGCTACTGGAATGATGTTTGTTTGTTAAATGGGGGATTAAACCCTCTTAGCTGAGGCACGACACTTTCAACCAAAGACAGAAGTCTATTTTGGTTATATCAGGCCGTATTAGCTTTTATCTAAATGTGACCTAATGGTCTGGGTGTTTAGAAAGCCATGCGTGCTATTGCTATAAATTATCTATATTGCTAGGTTTACTGTAATGATGGATTCAAAACTATTGTTTATACTTACTTCGAATGAGACTTTCCGCTGAGAATTGACTTGATGCTGTTTGATGTGTCGACAGAGGTGGAGCTGAAGGTAAGGAAGGCGGCGTAGGGTGGATGGGAGGAGCAAACATACCTGCTGATAAATTTGGGGTCCCTGCAGCGAGCAGTGGGGGTGGTAGGGCGAGGGGAAGTGTGAAGAGTGGGGAGCTGTGCGTTGTCACAGATGACGGGGACTGATGAGGACCAAATGAGTGAATAACTGAGGAGGGTGTGAGAGGACTGGGATGGTGGAGTTGAAGTAGATGGCTGTACAAAGGTCCGGGTGTACTGTGGACCACAAAATAGTTAATATTATCATTGTTATCTGCTACTTTCTTGCAGTTTAAAAACTTTACACATATTCACTTCTTTACCTCTGATCTTCTCTCACAGAAGGTGGATGTGTCAGACAAATGGCGCAGATACCGCAGCCAAACTTTAAACAGTAATACACAACATGCCGTTTTCCGGACTACATTATTCTAACCGGTAGGAGTGTGAAGAACTCATCTGCCATGTACATGCCGGTTACTTTAATGACACCAGACCGTAACACCAACAGTAATAATATTGGGCTACGGTCACGAGTCATTGGTGGGTCCAAGTCATGAGTAATATATAATGGATGGCTGAAGTCATGAGTTGTATATAATGGATGACTTGTCATGAGTTGTATATACTGGGTGGTTAAAGTATGAGTAATTGTTGTATTAAAGTCATGCGTCATATATATTATGTGGGCTTCCGCCATCAATCCCGTACAGTAGTGGGCCGTATCCCGTACAGTAGTGGGCCGTATCCCGTACAGTAGTGGGCCGTATCCCGTACAGTAGTGGGCCGTATCCCGTAAAGTAGTGTGTCGAGTCCCCTACAGTAGTGGGCCGTATCCCGTACAGTAGTGGGCCGTATCCCGTACAGTAGTGGGCCGTATCCCGTACAGTAGTGGGCCGTATCCCGTACAGTAGTGGGCCGTATCCCGTACAGTAGTGGGCCGTATCCCGTAAAGTAGTGGGCCGTATCCCGTAAAGTAGTGGGCCGTATCCCGTACACGAATCTACAGATTTATGATCTCATACACCTTAAAGATTTGGTGATATAAATCTCTCTATATAAATGTTTTATTTTCGTAACTCTGTACGTTTGTTTTATGTATAAGGCTCCTCGAAAACAGTGTGCAGACGGACCACATTTGGCTCCTTTATAGTTTGGCTTACTGGCTCGCAGAAAATATGAAATGTTCTCCTGTGCTCCGGAAAGGTTGGTCAATAATATGATTTGTTAACCTTTTACCTCTGACCGGTATACAAAGATCAAACTGTAAACAAATCCATAGACCTAGAAAATATTCTTTGCATTTCGATCAAAGTTTACTGGGTTTTAAATAGGTAAAGGTAAGTCTCGTGGCAGCAATATGCCGTCGGAAATAAAGATAACTCTCCGTGTATTAAGCCGCAGCAACTATTAGGTGAGGTGGCTAGTTCCTTTCCTTGCTATAATCCCTGAAATATCTGAGATTACCGTATTCAATTGTATAAGTCTGCATCCAGAAATCTTCGCCTGATCTTCATGAAGCAAGATTGGGAAAAAATAGACTCTTTAGAATAACTGATTAAATAGATTTTAAGATAGCTAAGAGTAATAGTATTCGATGAGTAGATAGAAGCATTATCTGGGAGATATTAGAAATTTATAACATCAGAGGACAGCTATTAGAAAATATAAACGCCATATATCAACGAAGACAAAGCTCAGTAAGAACAACAGATGGAATGACTGAACCTTTCGAAACAAGATCTGGAGTAAGACAAGGATGCATGCTTTCACCTTTACTTTTCATCATATTCATGGACAGAATAATTGAAAAAAAAAAAGATCACATCAACAAAGAGAAAAACATTACAAATAAACCTGATGAGCAACGTAATAATGAATCCAACAAACTACAATTTGCGGACAATCAAAAGCCTAATTAACAAAGATGAAGAAAATATGCGAAACCATATTAATTGCATTTATATTAGTGTGTAAGATGTACAACATGAAAATTAACGTAAAAATCAAATTATGAAAATTAACAATTCTCTAGCACCAATGGAAATAATAGCTAACACTAAAGTGAAACAAGCCAAAGAATTGAAATATCTAGGCCGTATTGTTTTCGAAAACGGAAGACTAGACACAGAAACAGAAACAAGATGCCAGAAAGCAAACACACTGGCCTACCAACTTTAACCATTACTTCTTTACTCAAAGATCAAGATGGAAATCAAAAGACATAATATCTACAATTTTTATACCAACACTCTGCTACCAATGTCAAACATGGTCTTTAACAGCCTCGCAACAGAGGAAAATCGTTACATGTGAAATGAAGTGTCTGAGAAAAGCAGTAATTGTTACTAAATTAGATAAAATACGAAAAGACGAAATTAAGAAAAGAGTTGGTATAATATCATGTGTTGAACACATCGAAAGATAGCAAGTAAAATGACTCGGTCAATGTATGAGAACGAACTCACATCAAATACAATTAAGAGCATATAACAAAAGAATATCAGGACAATATCCAAAGGTAGACCAAGAAAGCGGTGGATAGAAAACATCAAAATAGCAGTGAACAAACATGCTAATTGTTTAATTCAAACAAGGCGTCTAATCTGGCTTGGAACGACAGCCGAATCTCCTACCACTATAATTAACGGCAAGTGTGAATACGATCAACCATCACTCATCATTCACCACAACAGACGAGTAATTTGGAGTACAATGGAAACAATCACTACTAATACCCACTCCAAGAAAGAAATTTGAAACATGCAAGAAATTCAGAGCCATTAATTAGCCTTATAACAGACCCAAGTAAAGGTGCTCAAAATATTCTTGAACATAATAAAGTACATATCAGAGGAAATAATTGCAGAAGAACAAGCTGGGTTTAGAGCAAACAGAAGCACCGTATAACAGATTTTCAATATTTGAATGTTAATTGTAAAAACATATTCAGCATCATAGAATGACGATCAATATAGAAGAACCTGGGGATCAAAACACGCAACAAACAATAATATTGGTGAATATCTGCATGGACAAAATAAATCAAAACAGAAACTTACCTCGACCACGAGGTTTTAGAACTTGGAAAGACTGAAGAAGCTAGAGATATACTCAGCGACACTGGGGTTTTCTGCTTGTCTCTGTCCTCTCGAACTTTGTCTCTATCTCTGTCCCGATGGTACTTCTGCTGACCGGTGTGGCTGCTACTGTGTGGGTGAACTTGACCAAGGATGCCTGTTTTGGATTTGAGGTCAGTATGATCCTTACCTCGTCCAGTACTAGAATGATTTATGTGCTCCGGTTTATAATTTGCCGGTTTCAGACAAGGCAAGGCAACATTTTTGGAAGAATCATTCAGCGATGAGACGTTACTAGTGGTCGAAGAATGTGCTGCAGATGGTGAAGTTCGACTGCATGCACGTTTCGGTGGGTGTCCAACTGGACTTATTGCCCGGTTGCTGCTGTCGTGCTGGTGACTGTGTTGGTGATGTGGATAGGTATTAGATTTTCTAGAGGATGATGAAGAGGACCGATGGTGGCTGCTGATGCTATTATTGTCGTGATGATGTTGGTTATGAGGGTTTGAGGTCAATGTTGAAGATGTCGCAGTAGTCGATGTATATGTCCCACTGCTGGAGACCAGTGACTGAGAATTGCCAATGCTGCATTGTTGTTCGATCCTGGACTCACTAACCGTGTGTGGATTATTATAATGGTTCGTGTAGGGCTCAGGGCGTGTGTGTGATATATGTGATGGATATACCGATGGAAAACCTGACGCAGGTTGATAACCTTGCACTGGATAATGGCTTGATTGATGAGAATGCAATGAATTAGGAATTTGGTTATGTGTGCTATTTGACGCAGTGTGATGATGATGACGATGATGAGGTTGACTATTTTCAGAACCTAACACTAACTCTTGTGAGTTGGTTTGATGGGGGCTGTTGCCTTTATCAAAATTTGCTGGAGAATGACACGGAGAAAGCCCTTTGGCAATTTGACTATATGGTTTGTGTGTTTTTGAATACTGCAATGATCTTGCACAACTTGTGTTGGTTGGATTTGCGTTATTGTGGGGATGTTGTTGGAGATGTTGAGAATGTGGCGACAACGACCCTATATGACTTTGTGAAAGAAAAGGCCCAGGAGACAACTGGGGGTGTTTCGAACCGTGGTAATCTGAAAAATATGATGTGGACTGTATCACAGACTGGGTCGACAGCGCTGCTGGTGCAGCTGTTGTGACGGTTGTTGTTTTTGTTAAAGCGTCGCTGAAACCAGGCCTGCTGGTGGTGATAGTTGTAGTAGTTGTGGTTGTTGTTGTTGTAGCAGTTAGGACGTGAGACACTGATGTGAGAGATAGATTTGAAGATCCCACAATTCCGTTACACAATGACGTTGCTGCTGCTGTGCATGGTGTTGCTGGTGTGGCTGTCACTGGACTAATGCAGTTTTTAGTACAGAGATCTGCAGGAAAACAAAAATATACAAGATACAGCGATGGACGTAATTACACAATATTTATTTAGTTTAACTACAGCTTCACTAGGACACTGATTTAACTAATCACAGATTTTCAAATATGACTCGGGTCGTGGCAAACACAAATGCACTAATATATATATATATATATATATATTAAGAATATAATGTTAAGAATACTGAAAAATACCAAAAAGAATACTGATATATATATATATATATATATATATATATATATATATCAGTATTCTTTTTGGTATTTTTCAGTATTCTTAGCTGTCGAGGGAGGAAGAAGCAGAGGAGGACAAATATTGGCATGGACAGACAACATCAAGGAATGGACAGGGCAAGATATTTCAACACTTATCCGCATCGCTGAGGATATAATTCGCTGGATGACTCTGTGTGCTGAGGCCTCCAATATGGTAGATAAAGGATTTTTAACTTTACAACCTGTTAAATTTGATTTAATAAAGGATTGTTAAATTTACAATGCTAAATTTGATTTCAATAAGGATTGTTAACTTTATAACTGGTAAATGCCTGTTGCCTTCTCCTGCGTTCGTTCCCAAACCTGCTGCAGATTATCAGGGCTTCTCCTGCGCTCGTTCTCAAACCTGCTGCAGATTATCAGGGCTTCTCCTGTGTTCGTTCTCAAACCTGCTGCAGATTATCAGGGCTTCTCCTGTGTTCGTTCTCAAACCTGCTGCAGATTATCAGGGCTTCTCCTGTGTTCGTTCTCAAACCTGCTGCAGATTATCAGGGCTTCTCCTGTGTTCGTTCCCAAACCTGCTGCAGATTATCAGGGCTTCTCCTGTGCTCGTTCTCAAACCTGCTGCAGATTATCAGGGCGTATTCCGCAGAATGAAAAGTGTTGGGCTATTGTTTACAGCTTGACTGGTAATTTTGAGACTACAGATCTGACTTCAGCATATCTTCTGGATCACTTTGACCCTTATGGGGTTGGTAGCCAACCCAACACATAAAACCTGTTTTGGTTGCTAAATGTTCACTAAGTTCATTGTTTATGTCCTCTACTAAATGAACTGTTTACTTCCACAACTGTTGGGCATCACCCACTGAATATACATTTATATAATTTCTTACTGAAATCTGTTAATGTTGACACTGTAGAGACTGAAATCTGTTAATGTTTACTACAACTGATATGTACTTACCATTTAATATTGCTCCAACTGATATCCCAGAAAATAGATCTGAACCAGACTCGGAAACCTGCAAATAGAAAGATAGTGTCAATTATTACACCTGGCAAACATTTCAGATATTTCAAGATGGGTCACTAGCTGACAGATGCATTTCACTTAAATATCCGTCAATCACAACTTCAGTATCTAACTGTTCTAACAGTATCTAACTGTAGTAAATTTAATCTTCACCTCATAGGAGCGAGTCGCTTGCGAGGGAGGAATATCATCATCACCAGTCTATTTAACACTAAGGTTGGCTTACGGATATAGGCAAGTTCTGCACTAATAATATTGAAAGGTCTTTGCGAGACTATTCTATCATGAGTAGAAGTGCCGAGGTACGCCAAGATGAGTTATGTTACTAATCAACGTCATAGTACTCATGCTGAGTAGGAACATACACAACGTCATAGTACATGCTGAGTAGGAACATACACAACGTCATAGTACATGCTGAGTAGGAACATACACAACGTCATAGTACTCATGCTGAGTAGGAACATACACAACGTCATAGTACATGCTGAGTAGGAACATACACAACGTGATTAGTTTCGCCATCGGCACCTACTCTGTCATTCCGACATTAAGCTCGACTTTCACTAAACACGATTCAAGCTGTGTCGTCGAAAATCTAACCTTACTCGGTTGGTCAACGTATCAACACTACATCAGCTACAGAGAAATGTTCAATCTCAAAACAATGAATTCTGTTATAAGCAGAAACCTTCACCATCGACAGAGCACTACATAATAGTTACTACGGCTTCTAAACATGAAGAGTTATCTTCTTTCCCGACGGCAGATTGTTGCCATGGGATCTACCTTTACTTTACTCTAACAAATTAGTCTATTCTTCTCGCTCGCAAGCATATTCAGAAGGGGCAGCTGTAAGACTCAGTGTGTATGATCTGGCAGGGAACACCGTTCTAGGTTATTTACCCTGACTTATAGAGTTTTTCCTTGGTCACTGTGTGGGAGTTTTTCCTTGGTCACTGTGTGGGAGTTTTTCCTTGGTCACTGTCTAGCAGTTTTTCCTTGGTCACTGTGTAGGAGTTTTTCCTTGGTCACTGTGCACGAGTTTTCCCTTGGTCATTGTGTAGGAGTTTTCCCTTTGTCACTGTGTAGTTCATTTGAGGTTGAAGATGGTTAACTTCTAAACAACATTATCACAAGAAAACTTAATTTTGTAGCCACATAAAGAAACGTAACAGCATAGAAAAATTAAATAATGGATGGTACAACATAAAAACAATTCAAGTCGTGATTTTCTTCACTTCTGGAAAGTATGGTCACTGGTAACATGGTCAAGGGTCGCCCAAGACGACAATGGACAAGAGACGCAACAGATTATTTAAACATGCCCTTGGATTCGGAAGGTTAACTCGACCAGAATCAAGAGCAGTTTATTGAACATATATTTAAGAAAACTAAGTTCTGGAAAAAATGTCTACCTATCTGATTATATCTCAATTTGTACACCATATTTGTTTGCCACCCTGTTTCCCTAAACCCCACATTGACAGTGCGTCGGGTTATTTTCCCAAACCTCACAATGACAGTGCGTCGGGTTATTTCCACAAACCTCACATTGGCAGTGCGTCGGGTTATTTTACCAAACCTCACATTGACGCATGCCAGTGCGTCGGGTTATTTCCCCAAACCTCACATTGACAGTACGTCGGGTTATTTCCCCAAACCTTACATCGGCAGTGCGTCGGGTTATTTTCCCAAACCTCACATTGACAGTGCGTCGGGTTATTTCCACAAACCTCACAAAGATAGTGCGTCGGGTTATTCCTCCAAACCTCACAATGGCAGTTAATTGTTATTCCTCTAGGGCCAAAGACGGCACATAGGGCGGATGTCATAGATTTCCATGTCTCTCGTTTCATTGCTTTAGATCTTCATTGTTTCTGATATCGATGGTGAAACGTTCTCTTGTAATAGTTCTACGTAAAGTTTGTTTTTGGTCTTCCTTATTTTACCTTACCCTTTCGTGATCACACCAAAGCTTAATAGGGGATTCTTTCAGTATCCATTCGTAGAGAGTGCCCGATGTAATTCCAGCGACGCTTTCTAATATAGGTGGATACATATTCTTGTTTTCATTCTCGATTTTAAACACAGTTGTGGAATGAAATAAGGTCGAACGAATTGTGATATAAATATGGAAACCCTTGAATCCGTTTCAGTAACACATATATTTAATTTTAGGATATTAATGTGTTAAATGAATGATCAACCAGCTGTTGATTCAGCAAGAAAGAACGGAAAATAACATTGACAGTGCGTCAGTTCCTGACACTGAATGTTTATCTCTTTATCTATTCGTAAGCACTTGAAGTGTAGTGCACTATGCGTGGAGGAATATATGTATTATCTAAACCACTGGTTCTAAACGTAGACCATATGAACCCATGGATGCCATGAATACTTGTAAGGGGATAACGGAATTATTTTTGTTAATTCAAGATCCGTCCGGGGGAGGGGTATAGGTAATCGCGTGAATGATAAACAACAAAAAGCATAACGATGAAACTGATAAAAGGTAACTAGAAAGTCAATGTACCTATTTTAGGCACACGGAAAGCCACAGGAGAAAATGTTTTCCACCAGGGATGCACGAGCCACAAAAAGTTTAAGAACCACTGATATAAGCGGTGATTGAAGTGTGTAACAGGTTCTTACACTGAGGGGAAAAAAACACTCAGAAAGGTCGGCCGATAACCAGCTAGACTAATCACATTATCGGTAAGTAACCGCCCACTGGCAAGTAATTCAAGTAGAAAACAGGAACGGCGATTAAAGGGAAAGATAGAAAGATACAAGATTGAATTTAACATCCCTGCAACTATACTTGTCAGGCCAGAGTGGATGAAATTAACACTCTGTTCAAACAGCTAATGGTTGGCTAGTCATGTTTACCAAGGTTTATCTGTGAAGTCGTCTGGATTTAACGGGAAAACTATATACCTGGGACTTTCTAGTGTGAAGGTTGAATCAGGCGCCACGTGTTAGAACTAAAAAAAAGGGTTTAAAAGCCGTAGAAGATTGACTTCACTGTACTCGGTTTCCAATATGTACTCCGTCCCTCTCAACGAAGCGGCATGCCGCCTGCCGAGAGTACTACTCATAGCACGTAACTCCGTAGCTTCAAGTGATAATCCACAGGGATCTCCGAAAAAATAAATCCACCTTATAAACAAGACGACACGAGTCAGATTCGAACCCGTGACCTCTTGAAAACAAGGCGAACCACTACGCCAGGGAGATCCCCAAATGTTAGAACTTTAGCTGTGGACTTTAGATGGCAGATGTGAAAAATAAGCTAAAAGTACAGAATGGCTAAAAGTACTTTCACGGACACAAGGACAACATAAACATCTCATTAAATCACAGGAAAACTAAACATGAGGTATTATGAAATTCTGCAACAATTATACATTAATATGTGGCTCAGAAACATGGATAATGAACAGACCTTGGAGAGTTGGATATATAGAAGAATAGTGATAACTGCGTGGAAAAGAAGAGAACAAACACAGAGGTTCCAGGTACACCGCGTATGAGAAAGGAACTACTAAAAAAAATACAAATCAAAGGAAAAAAAATGGACGCATTAAAATGTTTTGTTTAAGAATTTGTTAAAGATATTTCTTGAATGAAAAGTCGAGAGTCGGTGATCACGATGTAGACAGGTGAGAGGGAAACATCATGGGATGAACATTAGCAGGTGAGAGGGAAACATCATGGGATGAACATTAGGCAGGTGAGAGGGAAACATGGGATGAACATTAGCAGGTGAGAGGGAAACATTATGGGATGAACATTAGGCAGGTGAGAGGGAAACATAATGGAATGAACATTAGGCAGGTGAGAGATGAGCATTAGGCAGGTGAGAGGGAAACATCATGGAATGAACATTAGGCAGGATTTGATTGTTTCTGTGATATAATGAAGGTTTGGTTGGTTATGTGATTTTTTTTGGCAATTCTTACGCTTTATAAGACCCATACTGAAAAATTAGGTATGATCTAGAAAGAGGCGAGGTGTATCATACTTGGATGCGCCAAAGACCTGTTAGTAGGAGCCACGTGATTCTTATTCGACCCTCCAACTATTCGACCCTCCAACTAGAGAGCATACAATACAGTATTGTACAGTATGAGGTCTACCTGCAAGTTACATGGGTAAATGAATACTATAATAAAGAAACATCGTGGATTCATTTTTGTAGAAAAAATATATAAGGCAACAAACGAGATTTTAACCAGGTCTGTTCAGATGACACTTATTCGCCTCGCAAATCTAGTTAGCGCGCTTTACGTATTTGACCAAACAACATTTTGACGACTACGGAAAACGCGCTGACTCAAGTTGCAAGACGCACCGCACTGTCTGTCATCTGAACAGGCCTCTTTCAAATCCCAATTGCTGCCTTTATGATTTTTATTCTTTAACTTACAGCTGACAAAGACCACTCCCTGCATCTGAAATGTGAAAGCTAGTAGTCAAAAGAAAGGCATGCGATGGTTGGGGCGTGCTGACGAAGTCATACAAAGTGTCGAATGACAACATTCCTGCTACAAAATGGATACGTGCGCCAGTAGATGACCAGACTTCCCTCCCAGTAGTAACAACTCTCAATAGACGGTGCAAAGCCTGGTGCCCTATTGCTGCAGTGTGCTGGCATTGATCAACGAGAAATTCCGAGTAGGTGATATGATCATGTACCATGAGCACTGCTTGAGCCTTCCGAGTTCTGTGTGATAGTAACACCCAAGGAAGTGGAGAGTGACTAGTTTATGTGACTACAAGCAGCATGACCATGGAGATTATGGCAGTGGTCAATGCATTGAGCTGTCATTAGTACACACATGGGGATCTCCCCTAACGTAGTGTTCGCCTTAAGCTGTTCGTCTTGTGTTCACGAGGTCATGGGTTCGAATCCGGCTCGTGTCATCTTGTGTACAAGGTGGATTTTTTCGGGGAAACCTATTGGTTATCGCTTGAAGATACGGAATTACTTGCTATGAATGGTACTCTCGGCAGGCGGCGTGCCGCTTAGTTGATAATGACGGAGTATGGGAATATGGGAATCAAGTACAGTTAAGTCAATTCTTTACGTCTTTTGAACCCTTTAGTAAAAACATGGCAACTCGTGTCTGCATGCTAAGTGATTAGATTAGCGTGATCAGAAACATACAATTAGGATGCGATCGAGAACAGTGTCATGTCGATATAGGCGAGGTCCAAGTCGGAACACAACACATTTATTTCCGTGCCTGGTCATGCGGGTTTTCAGGGCAACCAAAGAGAGCAGATCAGCTTGCGTGCGCTGCTACTGTGTCGGCAGGTAGAGCAATGCATCCGGTTGACATATTGAACTGCTATGTTTAGAATAAAGGAACTGGGCTTAATATGTCCAGATTTAAGGAACTGGGCTTAATATGTCCAGAATAAAAGAACTGAACCTAATATGTCCAGAATAAAGGAAATTGCAGATTCGTGTATGCGATCCGTATATCCTTCAAGGCAGACTCGTTCCTGACAACATGGATCTGTCCGCTAGTAAAAGACAATGTTGCAGCTTAGACTATGAATCATAATTACTCTACAAGGTGGCGTCGCTGCTGAGAATATAGGCATATCATACAAATAACCCGCTGATAAAAGCATAGACTTGAACTGAAACATAAACATTTCTGAAATGAAGCCTACCTGAGAAAAGCTGCACATAAGCAGTAAAATAAACCAATATACATTGAGGATTTTTTTCCTTAAGATTTCATCTCTATAATTACCAGCAATTTATTAAAAAAATATTTCGTATCTTTATAACAACGGCGACTGGATGGCTTGATAACAACCATAATGTTCATATCTCATAATTCACCTGTGATTTACTGAAAGACGTTATCTCCGTAACATTATCTCAGAGCACATAAAAACACCACCAGTGAAGTGGGCTGTTTTACCTGTAACCACAGGTAAATATGTGTAGTTTATCAAGTAGGTGTACTTGTAGGCAAATATATGGATGAGGAGCGTGTGTGTCAGTGTGTATTTATGACTAAACTGGGGATTTTATTGAAAACAGATGTACTTTTAAGTAAACATTACGAGTAATAAAATGATGAAAGAAACATTTATAATAACAAGAATAAGGATGAAATCGACTGACGTTTCAACCTAAGATCTTTGTCGGAACAAACATAAAAATAAAACAGATTCACACCGGGAAAAAAGTAATTTAAAAGGTGTTTAAACAGAAAATAAGACTAATATATAATGAAATATAATATAAACAAGATAATAGCAAACACATCGGATAACGAAAACTATAGGTAGCTGCCAAAGTGCAGATATATCATTACCAAAAAGGAAGAAGATCCAACAATCACGTATTGGCCATTGTAACACAAATACTAAGTTAAATATTGTCAATAAGTAAACATGGTGTTACACTCAAACCTACGACTACTACTAATGCAGAGATGATATAAGCGACAGATGTTTCGATCCAATATCTTCGTCGGAACCTGTGTAGCCTGTTGGGCCTTCGTCGGAAACTGCCCATACCTGGTAGTTGCATATTCTCTGCGTTTCTGGTATTACATTTATACTTTTTTTTGTTGCTACATATTGTTTCTATCTATTTTCGTAAATGGATTTCTCGGTCTAATAAAATCGGACTATCAATCTGTATAACATACACTTATTCTCGGCGTACCTTAGACACAAGCTAGTTTTTCAGAGTTTCCAAGTGGTGAATGTTTCTCTATTCGTCCAACACGCAGTTAATGTTTATATATTTCAGACCTTCGGAGTGGTCAATGTTTATTTCACGTGGTCGATGTAGTGATTGTTTATTTATTTCAAGTGTGTAATATGTAATTGTTTATCTATTTCACGTTTAATGTGGTGAATGTTTATATAGCATTGTTAGAGGCACGCATTGTTCAAATTTCTGACCGAAGCAGTTCTGAGACGCAGACGTAAGACCCAGACACTGTTTTTGTCTTCGAGGGCATTCGACTGTCGTCGTTGCCGAATGCGACTCATACAGAAAAAATATGTTTCGTATCAAGGGGCCGATACTGTCATCTTTCTTACACGAGTATTTATTCGCCGGCTGCGAAGTTACTCGTACGAGATGTTTGTTTGTTTGAGAACCCCTGGAATTACGAGCGATTAGCTCTTACTTCATATGTGCAATGGGGAGGTTTCTGAGCTTTCTTTCATACCAATGAGACTTCACCGTTCGGGTTTGTGCAAGGACTATTGGAGGAGCCTTCTACTCAGGGAGGAGGTACATGTTACAAGACGAGCTGGTAGTTTGCTTGGGTCACCAATTGTTTGTCTATCCTCTGACGAGACGCTTCGCAGTAAGCGACCATTCCATTACCACCCTTTATGTCCTCTGTCCCAGACCTAATTTCTTCCGTATGGGCCGTGTTGGGTAACGGCGACGGTCGAATTAGATTTCGGGTAGATACACCTTCATAGACGAGGTGCTGCTGTGTCAAACACTTATGTGGTCTGGGATTACTAAGACAAACCGTCTCTGTTTCCAATGTACAACGACGAGGCACTTTTAGGATATTGGTTATCTGCAAACTCTGGGTGCGAACGAGAGCAATGAGAGACCATTTGCATCTCACCCGTACGAGAGAGACGTAATCTACCCACTTCTTTGAGTGATAAGCGCAATGGTAAAGCATAGACGGTGCTTGGTGATGGAGTGGAAGACCATCAGAAGTTGTCGAGGCGAGTGCGTTAGAAATATACAGACATGACCTAAGATCTCTGATGTATTTGGCGACACAGCAACTTGACTAGGAAGGTGCATCACCCCAAAGTCAAATTCGACTGTAGCTGATACCCAACACGGCTCATGCAGATGATGTCAGTCTGGGGCCTAGGGTCACAGAGAGTGGTAATGGAATCTCCACACGGCGAACTATAGTGACCCAATCAATATACTAGCTGGTCTTGTAACATATTCCCCGTCACGTATAGTGCTTCTTCAAAAGGAATTACATTACATTATAGTTACGTCTTTGATTTTTTTCCCTTGCTTTTCATTGTCTGCCGACACAAGTATATGTAAAGTGACAAATTAAACAGTCCGTCCTCTGAACAATCTTCCCCTACATTGCAGTACATGATCTTACCCACTAGAGAGATGAATCAATGGACAAATAAGGCAAATCGTGGAACTGGGTAAAATATTTTGCTAATTACTGGGGGAAAAACACACACGCACAAACACACACAAAGCCCCCTCCCCTCCAAAGTTTTCGGCCAAAAGACCGTTATCAGGATTGTGTGTAAAAAAAAAAAAAAAAAAAAAGCAGCAAGAATGGCGCAATAGACGTTCACATTGAAGAGTTTAATGTGGATTAGAAAAACTGCATTATCCTGTTCCAAGCTTTTCCTCTTGGATTTCAGTTTTGCGCAGGAGTACATACTATCAATAGACTTAATATGGCTGTTCCTTTGGCTTAGAAACAGCACAGAAGATGATTAATCACGTAGGGATATCTCTGAATAAGGACTTGCAGACATGCAAGAGGGAGGAAAATACCAGCAGTCTTCTTCATGGGCAACTGTGTGGAGAGGTATAACTCACACAATCCACAGTCACAACAAGAGAAAATATACACAAAAACAATCGTGCGAAAAGATTCATTTTGACAATTTGTTTGATACCACAGAGACGTATAGGGCTGCACAGTTTGAGGCAAGATACGAGTATTTATGCACACACACGCTCGAGAAAGATATACATGCACACACACGCCCGAGAAAGGAGTAGACGCCAGTGAAATCAATATTATAAGGAAAAAAATAGTTGATGTAAAGAAAGAATTAGCAGATTGAAATGTGTACAAACATATCTTCTGATTTACACACAAAAACCTGTTCTAGAAACTGACTGGATTAAGTACAACCAATCGCAGCGAATCCGACTAATCCAAAGCTAATCTTCCTGTACATTGCAGCGATCATCTTGCCGACTGGGGGTATAAATCACTGGATTAAGCAGGGTTTAACTTCATATACGGTTAGAGCAGTGAGAAGTGCTTCAATTTACTTAATATGGCTGTTGCTCTTACTTAGAAACTGTTGCTAGGCAATGAATACATAGCATTAATTTGTTTGTTAACAGTTGCTAGGCAATGAATACAAATCTGTATAGTGCTTGTTACAAGTCCATTAAAAAAATTGTGAGAAGGAATGCATATTTAGAAGGCAGAACAATTCTCATGGATGTCCCGAATAATGAAATGGTGGGGGCACACAAAGTAGGTAGAGAGAAAAAAAACTATAAACCAAAAAAAAACACACTATGCAGAAACCAAACTAGAAACAAAGACAACAGTCAGAGAAACGAAACTAGAAACACAAATGTATATGAGCTAAAGAAGCACAGTCAAGTTTATAGAAGAGACAAAATTGCAGATGTATGCAGATTTCGAGTGCCTGAAACTCTTGCCACATGGTTGAGATAACTGTTTGGTACATGATCTAGAACTGGGAGTTTGCCTTCAAGATATGTGCTTGATACATGATCTAGAACTGGGAGTTTGTCTTCAAGATATGTGCTTGGTACATGATCTAGAACTGGGAGTTTGCCTTCAAGATATGTGCTTGATACATGATCTAGAACTGGGAGTTTGTCTTCAAGATATGTGCTTGGTACATGATCTAGAACTGGGAGTTTGCCTTCAAGATATGTGCTTGGTACATGATCTAGAACTGGGAGTTTGTCTTCAAGATATGTGCTTGGTACATGATCTAGAACTGGGAGTTTGTCTTCAAGATATGTGCTTGGTACATGATCTAGAACTGGGAGTTTGTCTTCAAGATATGTGCTTGGTACATGATCTAGAACTGGGAGTTTGTCTTCAAGATATGTGCTTGGTACATGATCTAGAACTGGGAGTTTGTCTTCAAGATATGTGCTTGGTACATGATCTAGAACTGGGAGTTTGTCTTCAAGATATGTGCTTGGTACATGATCTAGAACTGGGAGTTTGCCTTCAAGATATGTGCTTGATACATGATCTAGAACTGGGAGTTTGCCTTCAAGATAATGTGTTTGGTACATGATCTAGACTGGGAGTTTGCCTTCAAGATAATGTGTTTGGTACATGATCTAGACTGGGAGTTTGTCTTCAAGATAATGTGCTTGATACATGATCTAGAACTGGGAGTTTGTCTTCAAGATATGTGCTTGGTACATGATCTAGACTGGGAGTTTGCCTTCAAGATATGTGCTTGGTACATGATCTAGACTGGGAGTTTGCCTTCAAGATAATGTGTTTGGTACATGATCTAGAACTGGGAGTTTGCCTTCAAGATATGTGCTTGATACATGATCTAGAACTGGGAGTTTGTCTTCAAGATAATGTGTTTGGTACATGATCTAGAACTGGGAGTTTGCCTTCAAGATATGTGCTTGGTACATGATCTAGACTGGGAGTTTGCCTTCAAGATATGTGCTTGGTACATGATCTAGACTGGGAGTTTGCCTTCAAGATAATGTGTTTGGTACATGATCTAGAACTGGGAGTTTGCCTTCAAGATATGTGCTTGATACATGATCTAGAACTGGGAGTTTGCCTTCAAGATAATGTGTTTGGTACATGATCTAGACTGGGAGTTTGTCTTCAAGATAATGTGCTTGATACATGATCTAGAACTGGGAGTTTGTCTTCAAGATATGTGCTTGGTACATGATCTAGACAGGGAGTTTGCCTTCAAGATATGTGCTTGGTACATGATCTAGACTGGGAGTTTGCCTTCAAGATAATGTGTTTGGTACATGATCTAGAACTGGGAGTTTGCCTTCAAGATATGTGCTTGATACATGATCTAGAACTGGGAGTTTGTCTTCAAGATAATGTGTTTGGTACATGATCTAGAACTGGGAGTTTGCCTTCAAGATATGTGCTTGGTACATGATCTAGACTGGGAGTTTGCCTTCAAGATATGTGCTTGGTACATGATCTAGACTGGGAGTTTGCCTTCAAGATATGTGCTTGGTACATGATCTAGAACTGGGAGTTTGCCTTCAAGATATGTGCTTGGTACATGATCTAGACTGGGAGTTTGCCTTCAAGATATGTGCTTGGTACATGATCTAGACTGGGAGTTTGCCTTCAAGATATGTGCTTGGTACATGATCTAGACTGGGAGTTTGCCTTCAAGATATGTGCTTGGTACATGATCTAGACTGGGAGTTTGCCTTCAAGATATGTGCTTGGTACAGGATCTAGACTGGGAGTTTGCCTTCAAGATATGTGCTTGGTACATGATCTAGACTGGGAGTTTGCCTTCAAGATATGTGCTTGGTACATGATCTAGGCTGGGAGTTTGCCTTCAAGATATGTGCTTGGTACATGATCTAGACTGGGAGTTTGCCTTCAAGATATGTGCTTGGTACATGATCTAGAACTGGGAGTTTGCCTTCAAGATATGTGCTTGGTACATGATCTAGACTGGGAGTTTGCCTTCAAGATATGTGCTTTGTACATGATCTAGAACTGGGAGTTTGCCTTCAAGATATGTGCTTGGTACATGATCTAGACTGGGAGTTTGCCTTCAAGATATGTGCTTGGTACATGATCTAGGCTGGGAGTTTGCCTTCAAGATATGTGCGTGGTACATGATCTAGACTGGGAGTTTGCCTTCAAGATATGTGCTTGGTACATGATCTAGGATGAGTTTGCACACAAGACATGTATTAGGTGCTAGTATATACTTCTTCTTCTTCTTCTGCGTTCATTATCTGTGGTCATGATACAAATTTTCAACAGTACGAACAAATAAACGGAAATGACAGCTACCAGCTTATGAATGATATCACCAGCAATGAGAAACAACAACATCATACTTTAAAATCTGGCAAGTAGAGTTCAAGTATCAATAAAACAAAGTTCAAGCGCCGATCAGAATAAGACAACAACCTAACAGAAAGCTACTCACGAGATAACTCACACTCGTCGAGATTCACGTGACATCACTCTCTCATGATAATTGTCGGACATGACGGAGAGGTTTACCTCAACTGACAAAGATAATTATCATTCACGAGTAAGCGTCAGGGGATGATAACGGCGAATGTTTATCATCACGTGAGAGTTTGCGCCAAGGGCAGTTGACAAACAGTGACAATAACATATTGTTTATGTGTTCCCTGGACATAAAATGAACGAGATTCCACGAAATAATAACGCAAATACGAAATACTCATATTTCAATGAATGATATAGTAATTAACTATCAAGTGCTGTCTCTGCATCGATGGTTAGTTGCAACGGACTTGCAACAAAAAGTTGTTCAAGAGCCTAGGTGATGCACTCTGACAGATTATATCTTTCTGTTCATATCATGATGGTTCCCTACCACTTGTATTTCTTTCTACGTCAAGCTTGCCGCCCCTCAACTCTACATTCAAATGAGATCTTCAACAAAGTATCATATGTTTTAATGTGCAAAAAAATATTTTATGTGTTTAATTTTTATTTTCTTGTTCTTTTTATACATACAATGTTGACTGAACTACTTTGGTTTGTTTTCAGGTTTTTTCTATGTTGTCTCCCTATTCTTATGTACATATAAATGTATGTTTTAAAAAATGTCAGTACTGCATTTTTCCGTTATGGGGTTGAAGGGAGGTTTTAAGTGGCTTGTGTGATAAGTTTTGAGTGGCTTGTGTGATAAAGTTTTGAGTGGCTTGTGTGATAAAATTTTGAATGGCTTGTGTGATAAAGTTTTGAATTGCTTGTGTGATAAAGTTTTGAATGGCCTGTGTGATAAAGCTGTGAGTGGCTTGTGTGATAAAGTTTTGAATGGCTTGTGTGATAAAGTTTTGAATTGCTTGTGTGATAAAGCTGTGAGTGACTTGTGTGATAAAGATTTTAATGGCTTGTGTGATAAAGTTCGGGAGTTGTGATGTTTTGAGTGGCATGTGCCTATAAAGTTCTGGAGTTTACGTGAGGTTTTGAGAGTCCTGTGTAAGAAAGTTAGGGAGTTGAAGGGAGGTTTTTAGTGGCGTGTGTGATAAAGTTTTGAGTGGTTTGTGTGATACAATTTTGAGTGAAGTGTGATAAAGTTGTGCCAAGTCGGTTTATTACTCATTGCGCAATCATGACTGTCGGGGGTGGGGGGGGGGGGGGTAAATACGTACTTGGTTGACAGAATCAGTGGTAGAAAGAAACGATACGACGTTGGCTTGTATCGAATACGTACGTAGCTATCGACATTATTGCAGGCATTATAGCTGAATTAATTTGAACCCCGACCGTTATGATTTTGATTATTGTTGGGCTTTCCATAGGTCGCTATTTACATACTTGGAGTCGCATGCCAAAAATAGCCAATGCCACCCAACAGATTTCACGCAAATCCGAAAGTACTTCATGTTTACGTTTTAGTAGACAGGTCTCCTATATAGCAAATCGGTCAAGAATAGGTCTATCTCGGACTAATTGCTCCGCTGCTACTAACTAGTCTCGTGCAATTATATGCCATACTGCCCCCTTTGCTGCCACATATATTCGTCTTCTTACGTTAGTTCTCAAACTCCGACAGTCATAGGTTGCCATCCAGAGAATGGAATGTTGTGTGTCATGGTTTATGGTTTAAGAACCGTACAACAGTGATGTGTCTCTGATTCTAGTAATTACACTTTGGCCCATGTTAATACGAACTACATATAGTTTACACACACACATACACACATACATACACACATACATACACACACATATACACACACAAACCCCCAAAAAACCCAAATACCTTGAATCTGTGAAGTTTTCTTCGGATATGGACGGATTCCATGAAGCTATGCAAATACCACGCTGTCTTTCCGGCAGAACACCGCAGGTTTTATGTATACTAGAAGTATTGTCTAATATTGCGTACAGAAAGTGTACATAGAAATATGGGACATGGTATTCTTGTGCGAAATGCACTCTCATACTTGAAACTTTCTGTGTAGTTAGTATACAACCTAGTCCACCTCTCGTTAACAGAGTATATGAATGGTGTCGGAATGTGCATTTATATGATAATATAGAAATGGTGTGTAAAGTTGGTCCGTGGCAAAGAAAGACACCGAAGTCAATAGGCCAATGAAAATATGTCATCATCATCAAGTTCCGTCTCCGCAACTAATGTTGGCTGCAGCAGACCTGTCTTTTGTTTTGGTGGTGCACTCTGCTAGACTGTACTATGTCCATCTTGAAGGGGTAAATATATACGCAATTCGGAAAATAAACGAATATAAACAATACCATGAAAACATAAGCTTTGATCAAGACAGGGGGTCAAGTATGTGTAGTATATCAATCACTAGAACAGAATACAATCACACTACGTTCCAGGGTGCGCCAACTGTCAATACATTCCTACCAAACTATTCACCTCTCCCTTTAAATTCTCAGTGGATGCTGATGTTGATGATTTGTTGGAAACGTGTATCTTCATAAACAGGTTACATAGTCAGGTTACAGTCTAGCAGAGTGCACCACCAAGACAGGAGATGTTGGAGATACGTTGCAGCCAATCTTCGTTGCGGAGACGGCAATTGATGATGATCTTCATAAAAAAGCCATACACTTGCAACGAAATCAGTGTTACCACTTTAAAAAAACCGCCCAGATAACTCCATACTATATAAATCATATTTGATATAAAATATATAATTAAATATAATAAATAAATATCTTCTTCTCCTTTCGTTCACTTGAAACATGTCTATATCTGTAATTCTGTCTCCTCAATAAAACTCACTGTCTTTTGTAGTTCATACAGTGTCCCATAGAGCTTTGATTCCAGTGTTGTTTCCTCTGGCTAATATGTCTGCCTCAGCGTTTCATGCTCAGAACACTCTTGAAGTATATGTTTGGCACTCTGTGCTGCCTGTCCACATGTACACATGGCCGTGTTGACAATCTTGAACTTTGTATACATGTGACTGCGGAGTCGGTTGTGTCCTGTTCTGAGACGTAGAATTATAACTTGTTCTGATCTGTTCATAATGTGATAGTCATCTTGTGTTGGTGTTTGTGGCTTTCTTATTGACTTGATATGAAGTGAGGAACAAATAATAGAGACGGAAGTAGCAGGCTACAGACTCAGGTGCATATGCTACAGAACTAACAGACCAATCAACATACATGATGAATTAAGACTTTAGTATACATATAACGGATTTCTGAAACTTAGGGATAAATAAATATAAATATATAAATATAAAAATTTCAATATAAATAAGCCAGGAGTATAGTAAGGGAACCAAGTATACCCAAACAAAGAATTAATTCGATCATTTTTCGTCTTATCCTTAAATTCCTAGAATTAGCAAAAACACACTTTAGATGAAGGAGGCAAATTTCGTCAAAATAACCCCTGCAACCATGACGACGGTCAAAACAATACAGATCAAGTAATGTCATAGCTGAACGACATATCTGGAACAATACAACAGCTCACAAACACGCATATACTGCACATGATAGTTAAAACATGGAGCTAGAGAATTGTCAAGTGAACCAAATTACACAAACAAAACAGAAAAGGAGGGAAAATGAGATCCAAGTCCGACTTGACATATGTAACAACAACTAACTATACTTGTAAGTCATTGCAACTTGTAAGTCATTGCAACTTGTAAGTCAGTCCTAAGCAGGTACAGTGAAATGTCTACTCCTGTCAGGGACTGACTACAAACTCGGAAATGCCGTGTCTACGTTTAGAAATGTTAACAATTCTTCAGCTGTTTCAAAAGTAGGAATCAAGATATCAACAAAGAATACATTCACCAAGATTTGTCATGCTCTTTAGGGGGCACTGTCTGATACTAGTCTGGAAGCATACGGAACTGCTGTATTCTGATGTAAGGGGCACTGTCTGATAGTAGTCTGGAAGCATACGCAACTGCTGTCTTCTGATGTAAGGGGCACTGTCTGATAATAGTCTGGAAGCATACGGAACTGCTGTCTTCTGATGTAAGGGGCACTGTCTGATAATAGTCTGGAAGCATACGGAACTGCTGTATTCTGATGTAAGGGGCACTGTCTGATAGTAGTCTGGAAGCATAAGCAACTGCTGTCTTCTGATGTAAGGGACACTGTCTGATAGTAGTCTGGAAGCATACGGAACTGCTGTCTTCTGATTAAGGGGCACTGTCTGATAGTAGTCTGGAAGCATACGGAACTGCTGTCTTCTGATGTAAGGGGCACTGTCTGATAGTAGTCTGGAAGCATACGGAACTGTTGTCTTCTTATGTAATCCAGGATGTGCGTTGTGTTTGTTGTTAGTCTTCTGATGTTGTCATTTCTGATTTTGTCTCTTATTGTTTCTCCGAGGATTCTTCACAGACAAGTCATTTCTGCTGTTCCAAGTTTTCGTTTGTCTTCTGTTGTTAGTGTCCATGTTTTGACATTGGTAGCATAGTGATGATATGATAACCGTTTTATGCAGTGCATCATAAAAATATATTCTTTTTTTATTGTATTTTCTGCCTATAGACATTCCTTTTTTTTTCTTCATTATGTGTGCATCTTCATGTTGTGATTTTCATGAAAGACAACTTTCATTGAGTAGGTTTATGTGATCTTGTATCTCTTCGCCTGAACTGTGGAGACATGTTTCATATCTCTCTTTAATCTATTCATCTTACCATCGCTACACCATATGTGATTCCTTATGTTTTGTGTACTGCTTATTTTATGTGTTGTCTTGCGTCCCGATGAAGGATTTTAGTCGAAACATCATATGTGGCTGTATCTCGTTGCTAGTATGTTTAATTTACAAAATTGTCAACGAACACTTGCACCTTTTCCGTTCATTCACTGTCATAGTTGGATGGATGGATAGATAGATACATAGACAGACGGACAGACAGATAGATAGATAGATAGATAGATAGATACATACATAGACAGACAGACAGACAGATAGATAGATAGATAGATAGATAGATAGATAGATAGATAGATAGATAAGTGAAATGAAACTTAGATAAAGATATTACTTCACGATAGAGTTGAGGGGAAGACAGCACGAGGTAGATAGAAAGAAGGGAAACATCGAGTGATGGACATTTCTGTCAGGCAGCACCACCAAGGCAATAAATATAAGATGTTACAGGTCAGCAGCAGCATAGACGAGATATGATGATGATGAAACAACATGACGACTCATTAGTTCATCCAAATACACACTGCGCTACAAGATTCCAAACGAATACAACCCTTGGAATAAATGCCCTGACTATAAATAAACAAAACCTAAATTATTTATTTGGTTGTAGTTGCGTAACCTGCAACCAACAGTGATATCTTACACGAGATCAGAGGGCAACACCCAGCCAACAGCTCTGAGTCACGGATTGACCACAAAGAAGGGGGCTGAGCCGGTGCAATCACCGTAATCAAACACTAACAGAAAGAAACTTGGCAGGCGTCAAGAATGACTAGACCAGGCTTAGCAACGCAATGAACGACGGGCTAGGTCGAGACTGCTAGCTATGCGTGCAGGTTTCTGCCGCGTTAAGTGTTACTTTTGTGAAGGCGGTGTAAACATGATCTTGAAAGGGACGGGATCACACAAAAAACAAGCCCAGGAGTGTAGACTAAACAGACTTCATTAAGTCGGCGCATCCGGCCTTTCAAGAAATGACATTTCTGATCCGCACATACTGATGTTAACTGATTTGTTCAGTGACATAATACATTTTAGTACTGTCTGCACACATAGTCTTTCAACTGGTACTGCCTGCACAGGTAGTCTCTGAACTAGTACTGTCTGCACACGTAGTCTTTCAACTAGTACTGCCTGCACACGTAGTCTTTCAACTAGTACTGCCTGTACACGTCTTTCAACTAGTACTGCCTGCACAGGTAGTCTTTCAACTAGTACTGCCTGTACACGTAGTCTTTCAACTAGTACTGCCTGCACACGTAGTCTTTCAACTAGTACTGCCTGTACACGTCTTTCAACTAGTACTGCCTGCACAGGTAGTCTTTCAACTAGTACTGCCTGTACACGTAGTCTTTCAACTAGTACTGCCTACACACGTAGTCTTTCAACTAGTACTGCCTACACACGTAGTCTTTCAACTAGTACTGCCTACACATGTAGTCTTTCAACTAGTACTGCCTGCACAGGTAGTCTCTGAACTAGTACTGTCTGTACACGTAGTCTTTCAACTAGTACTGCCTGCACAGGTAGTCTCTCAACTAGTACTCTCTGCACACGTAGTCTTTCAACTAGTACTGCCTGTAAACGTAGTCTTTCAACTAGAAATGAATAACTGGTTACATTAGTGAAGGGAAGTTTTATGAATCCACAGGTAGTAAATATCTGGTTACATTTAGATGATTAAAAAAACACCCCACTGTTGGAAAACAACCCGATATTGGAAATGCGAGAGATGGGGTAAATGAACGCATATGTAGAAATGAACGGAAGTAGTTAAGATAACAGGAAGTGTTGGGTCAAGACTTAACAACTTCGCTGCTGTATCTGCTTTTCTGTCTGACATCCGAATTGTGCACTGTCTTCTGATAAACATAGACCCTTCTATGGGACAATCAAATCGAACGTGTCTTTTTACTGTTCCCTTCTAGATGGAGTAACCCGTGTGATTTGTTAAAACTATTTTGTTCCAATTTATCGTCTTTCTTAATCTCAACTTTCTCTTGTTCACCCTAACCAACCATCACGATTCATGATATGTATGTCTTATCTTACCATGCTCTATCCTTCCAGCTTTTTCTCTTCTGCATGACATGTTCCATCTACATTAACGTTGTCTTTTATCTCCGTTTGCTTGGAGTCGTCTCAGGATTGAAGCAAGATCGGTTTTCGGGCTATAGCACGTTTGATCGCTGGACATACAGTAATAATGTGACGTGCCAGAATGTTGGTAACTCCCTCAATCCATCTTATACTTTGTCTTCCTCTGTATCTTGCTATTTCCATTTTTATGTTGTATGTTCTTACCACTGGCTAATAAGGGCTCATTCTCATTAGGCTGCCGAACAAGAATGCAAATAACAATACAATTTCATAAACCTTTAATTGTTAACTTTATATCTCGTTGCATATAATCTCAATACATCGAAAGAAAAAATATTGCATTCTAACTACTCCATTTCTACCAATGTAACAAGAAATGAACTATACCAACAGTTACTGTAACATTCTAACTACTCCATTTCTACCCATGTAACAAGAAATGAACTATACCAACAGTTACTGTAACATTCTAACTACTCCATTTCTACCCATGTAACAAGAAATGAACTATACCAACAGTTACTGTAACATTCTAACTACTCCATTTCTACCCATGTAACAACAAATGAACTATACCAACAGTTACTGTAACATTCTAACTACTCCATTTCTACCCATGTAACAAGAAATGAACTATACCAACAGTTACTGTAACATTCTAACTACTCCATTTCTACCCATGTAACAAGAAATGAACTATACCAACAGTTACTGTAACATTCTAACTACTCCATTTCTACCAATGTAACAAGAAATGAACTATACCAACAGTTACTGTAACATTCTAACTACTCCATTTCTACCAATGTAACAAGAAATGAACTATACCAACAGTTACTGTAACATTCTAACTACTCCATTTCTACCCATGTAACAAGAAATGAACTATACCAACAGTTACTGTAACATTCTAACTACTCCATTTCTACCAATGTAACAAGAAATGAACTATACCAACAGTTACTGTAACATTCTAACTACTCCATTTCTACCCATGTAACAAGAAATGAACTATACCAACAGTTACTGTAACATTCTAACTACTCCATTTCTACCCATGTAACAAGAAATGAACTATACCAACAGTTACTGTAACATTCTAACTACTCCATTTCTACCCATGTAACAACAAATGAACTATACCAACAGTTACTGTTACATTCTAACTACTCCATTTCTACCCATGTAACAAGAAATGAACTATACCAACAGTTACTGTAACATTCTAACTACTCCATTTCTACCCATGTAACAACAAATGAACTATACCAACAGTTACTGTAACATTCTAACTACTCCATTTCTACCCATGTAACAACAAATGAACTATACCAACAGTTACTGTTACATTCTAACTACTCCATTTCTACCCATGTAACAAGAAATGAACTATACCAACAGTTACTGTAACATTATAACTACTCCATTTCTACCCATGTAACAAGAAATGAACTATACCAACAGTTACTGTAACATTCTAACTACTCCATTTCTACCCATGTAACAACAAATGAACTATACCAACAGTTACTGTAACATTCTAACTACTCCATTTCTACCAATGTAACAAGAAATGAACTATACCAACAGTTACTGTAACATTCTAACTACTCCATTTCTACCCATGTAACAAGAAATGAACTATACCAACAGTTACTGTAACATTCTAACTACTCCATTTCTACCCATGTAACAAGAAATGAACTATACCAACAGTTACTGTAACATTCTAACTACTCCATTTCTACCCATGTAACAACAAATGAACTATACCAACAGTTACTGTAACATTCTAACTACTCCATTTCTACCAATGTAACAAGAAATGAACTATACCAACAGTTACTGTAACATTCTAACTACTCCATTTCTACCAATGTAACAAGAAATGAACTATACCAACAGTTACTGTAACATTCTAACTACTCCATTTCTACCCATGTAACAACAAATGAACTATACCAACAGTTACTGTAACATTCTAACTACTCCATTTCTACCCATGTAACAAGAAATGAACTATACCAACAGTTACTGTAACATTCTAACTACTCCATTTCTACCCATGTAACAAGAAATGAACTATACCAACAGTTACTGTCACAAAAAATCATTGCTATCTTAAAAACGACATTCGTAGCGACTGCTGCGATAAATCCGTTTAGTCTAGAAAATAATTAAATATTTGATGTGATTATGAAATAATACACTCATGCAAAATATGAAGCCGACACGCTCAGTAATTACGGAGATAATAGACAATATCGGTGTTCAACTATTGATGAACACACTAGCGTAGCTATTTACATAAACAATATCATTCAGATTGAACACGGAAAACTGTTATAATGGCGTATACAACATTGATGTCTTGCAAAGAGGGCGTTGGCCCAAAATCATTTGGAAACATATAGTTCATCTGATTGACTATTGAATATATGCTCATCAAAGACTAGTGGTCCTCAACTTTTTATGGACAATAAAGACGGTTTGGGATAAACTTTCCTTCGTGCCTTGGTGCCTAAAATACAGATCATCATTGAGTTTCTGTACAATTCACCAAAACCTTTTTCAAATTGTATCACTATAACTATTATTGTTTATCGTTCAAGTTGTTACCTTCTTGCACGAAAATGTAGCTCCAACGTACATACAATTCACTGTGGCCAAGCCTTCAAGTCTTAGTGACCCCTGCATATGCTATATAACCCACGCTGAGAATCACTGATCTAAACATCGAAATGAGTATTTGTGAGAAAACTATCTTGTAATGGAGAGAAAAGAAACGAATATAGCCGGATTCAACGATATAGTCTCATTTGCTTGACGTCGACACGATAGAAGAAATACAGGTCTTAGTCATCGTATCCCCTTCATTCTATCAGCCACTTAAGGGTGTACTTATCAGTCCACTCGAGAACTCACTTCTCGCTAAGAGTTCTCTTGTACGACTAGGACGCATTTAGCGTCAGACTAGCTTTGAAATCACATACAAGGAGCTGTGAAGTGTCTCAGTATTTCGTGTATGCACAAATGTGTGTCTGTCCGGTACAAATGATATTCTTCTTCTTCTTCTTTCGTTCACTTGAAACATGTCTATATATGTAATTCTGTCTCCTTAATAAAAATGACTGTCTTTTGTAGTTCATACAGTGTCCCATAGAGCTTTGATTCCAGTGTTGTTTCCTCTGGCCAATATGTCTGCCTCAGCGTTTCATGCTCAGAACACTCTTGAAGTATATGTTTGGCACTCTGTGCTGCCTGTCCACATGTACACATGGCTGTGTTGCCAATCTTGAACTTTGTATACATGTGACTGCGGAGTCGGTTGTGTCCTGTTCTGAGACGTAGAATTATAACTTGCTCTGATCTGTTAATAATGTGAATAGTCATCTTGTGTTGGTGTTTGTGGCTTTCTTATTGACTTGATATGAAGTGAGGAACACATAATAGAGACGGAAGTAGCAGGCTACAGACTCAGGGGCATATACTACAGAACTAACAGACCAATCAACATACATGATGAATTACGACTTTAGTATACATATAACGGATTTCTGAAACTTAGGGATAATTATCAGGTTATATCAAGAGACGAGTTTTTATTTCTTTCGGAGGTACAACTAAAATCCTTCCTGTATATGTCGCATCGTCTGCTATGGCAAAGAAGCCTTTATTTCCACAGCCCATAGAAAGCTTTCTTGCACTCCTTCACAGGAAAACATGCAGTAACGAGAGTTATCAAACGTGTGGCAGAACTGTATGTTAACTGTTTGAGAAAGTTGTGTGAGAGAACTGTGTGAAATAGATGTGTGAGAGAGTTATGAGAGATAAGTCTGTGAGAGAATTGTGTAGGAGAACCGTTTGAAAGAACAGTGAGAAGAACTGTTCGCAAGAATTATGAGAGATAATTTTGTGAGAGATCTGTGTGAGAGATCTGTTTGAGAGAATCGTGTAAAAGATCTGTGTGAGAAAACTGTGTAAGAGAACTGTGTGGGAGAAGTGTGTGAGAGATTCCCAAAAGATTTCCCTTGTGTTCTCGAAGCCGCTATAGCCGTAACTAGATTTAATGTAGTTATCTTGTATGTGTCATAATGGGGTGACTTGGTGTTCTGGGGGGGGGGGGGGAAGATTGGCTATTCCATCACATAGTTGGAGAAATTGACCCAAACCTCATGCTGAATCAGATGTGTCATGCCGAAATGTGCAGATATCCAGCCAGGCTGTAAACCATGACTATAACAGTTTCATTCTCCGGGCTACATCCTATTCATCTGCAGGAGTTTGAGAACGAAAACTGTCATTTTTTACCAGCTCTTATATCATTAAACCTGTACTGCCAACCTAAACTAAATATTGCACTTGTGTGGAATTCTTCCTCCCACCCACGCGCTGTTCTTCTTTCCCTCTTGAGTATTATTGTTGTAAAGACTAAGTGATACTTCATTCTGTATCAAGTGGGCTAAAGTGGAGGAAGAAGCAGGAAGGAGGGAAGGGATTAGCGGGATAAATCACCCACTCTCGAAGATAAAATTATGCATATGTAGGCATGAGTCATTGTGAGCGCGCATGAGTACAGGCCATGAATATTGCGCGCCTATAGGAGGAATGCTGACATGAAGCTAAAAATAGAAAGTGTGAAGAAAGTGGCTGGATACAGCTATACACATTCAAGACAAGTAGGTGTAGGACGACCACTTCACTCAAGGAACACACTACACGGGTCAGTGGTTCCCACAATCAAATGTGAACGATTCACTTAAATTTTAAGTCTTTGCGTAAAGCGTAACTGAATCATATAACTTCCTACTAGGTGTCAATGTGGTCGGTGAGGGCGATCTTGAACCTACACAACTGCAAAGTTCTAGCAATATCTGCATGCTGTAACACATGTTGACTTTCTTGTCTCTATATGTCTCACTTCACAAGAAGATGACCTAATGTCACGTGGTTCCACCCATCACTTCACAAGAATATGACCTAATGTCACGTAGTTCAACCCATCACTTCACCAGAATATGACCTAATGTCACGTAGTTCAACCCATCACTTCACAAGAATATGACCTAATGTCACGTAGTTCAACCCATCACTTCACAAGAATATGACCTAATGTCACGTAGTTCAACCCATCACTTCACAAGAATATGACCTAATGTCACGTAGTTCAACCCATCACTTCACAAGAATATGACCTAATGTCACGTAGTTCAACCCATCACTTCACCAGAATATGACCTAATGTCACGTAGTTCAACCCATCACTTCACAAGAATATGACCTAATGTCACGTAGTTCAACCCATCACTTCACCAGAATATGACCTAATGTCACGTAGTTCAACCCATCACTTCACCAGAATATGACCTAATGTCACGTAGTTCAACCCATCACTTCACCAGAATATGACCTAATGTCACGTGGTTCAACCCATCACTTCACCAGAATGTGACCTAATGTCACGTGGTTCAACCTATCTCTTCACAAGAATGTGACCTAATGTCACGTAGTTCAACCCATCACTTCACCAGAATATGACCTAATGTCACGTAGTTCAACCCATCACTTCACCAGAATATGACCTAATGTCACGTAGTTCAACCCATCACTTCACCAGAATATGACCTAATGTCACGTAGTTCAACCCATCACTTCACCAGAATATGACCTAATGTCACGTAGTTCAACCCATCACTTCACCAGAATATGACCTAATGTCACGTAGTTCAACCCATCACTTCACAAGAATATGACCTAATGTCACGTAGTTCAACCCATCACTTCACAAGAATATGACCTAATGTCACGTAGTTCAACCCATCACTTCACCAGAATATGACCTAATGTCACGTAGTTCAACCCATCTCTTCACAAGAATATGACCTAATGTCACGTAGTTCAACCAATCACTTCACAAGAATATGACCTAATGTCACGTAGTTCAACCCATCACTTCACCAGAATATGACCTAATGTCACGTAGTTCAACCCATCACTTCACCAGAATATGACCTAATGTCACGTAGTTCAACCCATCACTTCACATGGCATGTCCCAGGATGTCGTGACTACGTGTCCATGTTTACAAGAATATGACCTAATGTCACGTAGTTCAACCCATCACTTCACAAGAATATGACCTAATGTCACGTAGTTCAACCCATCACTTCACAAGAATATGACCTAATGTCACGTAGTTCAACCCATCACTTCACCAGAATATGACCTAATGTCACGTAGTTCAACCCATCACTTCACCAGAATATGACCTAATGTCACGTAGTTCAACCCATCTCTTCACAAGAATATGACCTAATGTCACGTAGTTCAACCCATCACTTCACAAGAATATGACCTAATGTCACGTAGTTCAACCCATCACTTCACAAGAATATGACCTAATGTCACGTAGTTCAACCCATCACTTCACAAGAATATGACCTAATGTCACGTAGTTCAACCCATCATGTAGTTCAACCCATCACGTAGTTCAACCCATCACGTAGTTCAACCCATCACGTAGTTCAACCCATCACGTAGTTCAACCCATCACTTCACATGGCATGTCCCAGGATGTCGTGACTACGTGTCCATGTTTACAAGAATATTAACAAAACTGTCTCCAACAGTTGACATTCTATAAACAGTTCTATAGGTCTTACATATTTGCATGATACAATACACCGTGATACAATACACCGTGGTACAATACACCGTGATACAATACACCGTGGTACAATACACCGTGGTACAATACACCGTGGTACAATACACCGTGGTACAATACACCGTGGTACAATACACCGTGGTACAATACACCGTGGTACAATACACCGTGGTACAATACACCGTGGTACAATACACCGTGATACAATACACCGTGATACAATACACCGTGGTACAATACACCGTGGTACAATACACCGTGGTACAATACACCGTGGTACAATACACCGTGGTACAATACACCGTGGTACAATACACCGTGATACAATACACCGTGATACAATACACCGTGGTACAATACACCGTGGTACAATACACCGTGGTACAATACACCGTGGTACAATACACCGTGGTACAATACACCGTGGTACAATACACCGTGATACAATACACCGTGGTACAATACACCGTGGTACAATACACCGTGGTACAATACACCGTGATACAATACACCGTGGTACAATACACCGTGGTACAATACACCGTGGTACAATACACCGTGGTACAATACACCGTGGTACAATACACCGTGGTACAATACACCGTGATACAATACACCGTGGTACAATACACCGTGGTACAATACACCGTGGTACAATACACCGTGATACAATACACCGTGATACAATACACCGTGGTACAATACACCGTGGTACAATACACCGTGGTACAATACACCGTGGTACAATACACCGTGGTACAATACACCGTGATACAATACACCGTGATACAATACACCGTGGTACAATACACCGTGGTACAATACACCGTGGTACAATACACCGTGGTACAATACACCGTGGTACAATACACCGTGATACAATACACCGTGATACAATACACCGTGATACAATACACCGTGATACAATACACCGTGATACAATACACCGTGGTACAATACACCGTGGTACAATACACCGTGGTACAATACACCGTGGTACAATACACCGTGGTACAATACACCGTGATACAATACACCGTGGTACAATACACCGTGGTACAATACACCGTGGTACAATACACCGTGATACAATACACCGTGATACAATACACCGTGGTACAATACACCGTGGTACAATACACCGTGGTACAATACACCGTGGTACAATACACCGTGGTACAATACACCGTGATACAATACACCGTGGTACAATACACCGTGGTACAATACACCGTGGTACAATACACCGTGATACAATACACCGTGATACAATACACCGTGGTACAATACACCGTGATACAATACACCGTGGTACAATACACCGTGGTACAATACACCGTGATACAATACACCGTGATACAATACACCGTGATACACATATAATGACGCGCCTATGTCTTATATGTCGTCCAATAGTTAAATTAGCGTAAATAACATTATTCGGGAGGCAGCAATATAATGATAAAAGGAACAAATATCAATGAAATGTGTCTATGTAAAACAATAAAAACCCCTGCATAATTTTGCATGATAAAATCACAGGGTTATATAAAATTTCACGAAAATTTCCTTTTTAAATCGAATATCGGTTATTATTAAGCCGCTCGCAAACTTCCTTCAACTCTCTAAGTAAAATTTTATACTGACAGTTTAAATGAAGTTTAAGGTAAAAGTAGTCCGAACTTTTTTTTTTAATTTGCAATTATTAATGTGTATTGTGCTTTTCTAATTGACACAAATCATCATCATCATCATTAAGTGCCGTCTCCGCAACGAAGGTTGGCTGCAACGTATCTCCAACATCTCCTGTCTCTTGTCTTGGTGGTGCACTACGTTAGACTGTAAAATTGACACAAAGTATACACACACATAGTTGCATGATGAGGACGAGTGATGCAGTTTGTGAATGATTCTTGGCTGGGAGAGGGTTGTTTTTTTGGGTATATACATATTGTAAGACTGAAAAGGAGAACTGGTGTAGGGGTTAAATGGTGGGGGTTATATGGGAGAGTTTAATCATGTATCTGAATTGTTGCAGATCAAGTGAATTAAACTTGAAAATAAGAATCACCAAAACAAAAGTAGAAGAGAGAAAGAATGAAAAAATAGCATGTTAAAACGAAAAGAAACAGAGTTAAAGAGTGAGTGAGATGAAACGAATGGTATTAAGCCAAAAACAGCAGGAAAGGGTGAGACAGTAAATAGAGAAAGGAACTATAAAACAACAGAATCGCAGATGGAAATAGCCGCAACTAAGGGTTCCTGGAATATGTTCGGGGAGAAGAATATGAGCTGAGGTCAACAACCAGGTCGTTTCTCTTTTATGTGGATGATTTCATTTCTTCTTGAAATCCGATGATCACATGGTTACAAGGATTTCCTAATAAAAACACATCATTTTGTGAGATGTTGTAAGAAGGGGTGCTATATATGTTGTGAGTGATGGCATGCGTAATATGTTTACATAAGAAGAAGGATGTATAATATGTTGTAAAACAGTATGTTGTAAAACAGTACGTTGTAAAACAGTACGTTGTAAAACAGTATGTTGTAAAACAGTATGTTGTAAAACAGTATGTTGTAAAACAGTATGTTGTAAAACAGTATGTTGTAAAACAGTGTGTTGTAAAACAGTATGTTGTAAAACAGTATGTTGTAAAACAGTATGTTGTAAAACAGTATGTTGTAAAACAGTATGTTGTAGAACAGCATCAATAAAGGCGATTCCGAAAGGTGTCTACCAAGGAGTGCCTCCTGCCTGTAGTGGCAGAAGCTATGGAATAATTATACACGACCGCAAGGAGACTACTTTGAATGAGGTAGAAGCCAATAATCTGTAAGTATAACGGGTTTCCGATACAAAAATAACATACACTGGGGAACATATTGAGCAGCACTCGTATTACATAAGAATGTTGTTTAACTAACATAAAATACACACAGTCTACCTAACACAAGAAGCACAATTTAACTAACATAAAAAAAACACAATCTACCTAACACAAGAAGCACAATTTAACTAACATAAGAATAAGAAGCACAATTTAACTAACACAAGAAGCACAATTTAACTAACATAAACACGCATCTGTGGGTCTCACCAATGGCCCACTAGATAAACCACCCGTGCAACAGAAAACCTTAGTAGATGACATGCCGTTATATTGAGGTTGTCGTCGTATAGAAGTTTCATGGCACGTCATCTATACAATTATGCTTCTCATGCTTTTGTTTTATTGTTGCAATGTGTTTTAATATTTGTATATATGTATGCACCATCTGTGGTTGGGAGGGAGCCAGAGATGTACTGCGCAGCACTGGGGATGCTGTTACTGTTTTTTTTCCTTAGGCTGAGGCCCATCATAGAGGCACAGTGACTCAGGACGTGACAATCCTTTTGACTTGAATATTTGGTTGCATGCCTGGAACAGTAGAGAAGTACGAAATAACTAGTAGTCATCTGGTGGCGGGGAATGAGCACAGTGAACCCTATCTTGGCTGCAGTGGCTCGGTGGTGCATGGGTTGAAACCTACCTTCCTGGTGGTGTGATAGTTATTCTCTGACTCTAGCCCGGGGTGGGCCGAAAATCCACAGACTTCCCAGCAATATAATGCCATTTTCATGGCATTGGGTCAAAAGACATGAGCAGATGGACCTCTGGATCAGCAACCAACCAATCAACTAACATAAGAAACACAATTTAACTAACATAAGATGCAAAATTTACCTTACATAGCAAGATTCAACTAACCTAAGAAACAACATTCAATTAACATAGAGAAACAATATTTAACTAACATAAACAAGATTCAACTAACATAAGAAACAAGATTTAACTAACAAAAACAAGATTTAACTGACGACATAAACAAGATTTAACTAACACAAGAAATAAGAATATAACTTGACTCACATGTCAAAACTCTATAAAGCCAAAGAATGGCGTCTGCAAATGATAGTCTAGCTTGCAACATGTGTGTACAGAATGTTTCTAAGTCGTATAGGCCAGAGTTCTCTTAATTACAATACACCTCTCCTAAATACGATATAGAAGTCGAACGTTTAATTACACTTGTCACGAGCTGGCACAGTAATAACAGGGTCTCTCATTCCTGCATGTCTCATACACACTGACAGCATAACAGAAGTAACAACATAATCACACAGAACATAGCCAATTACTAAGCCCTAGATGCGTGTATCTATAATAGTGTTGATACGGAGATAGCTCAAGACAATTATCGGGGAAATAAGAATATAGTTACCATGATAGCAATCGACAGATTTCTAGTTTGTTGTATTCTAAATGTCTAGTATTGTCTCTACCAATACATGATTAACGTACACATTCAACAATGCAACACAAAAACAATGATGCAGAGAGTACCTGGAATGTGTATAGATTAAGTTATATTTGTTGTTTTTATTTAGACAAGTTTTTATTTAGACAAGTTTTTATTTAGACAAGTCACACTTCTCAGAGACGCCTTCATGTTGAAAAATGTGCAGCAAATAATTAGATACAATGTTGTTTCTTCATGAATTATGTGCAAGCATCCAGAGAGGGGGGAAAGAAACAATGCGACAGGTCTACTATTTTTACCTCTAGCAAATTACTCTGAAAGATGGTATCTGAAACTTGTTGTTTGCAGTTCGAAGACGATCATTGTGCTGACGATGCGTTAGGTGTGTTTGTGATTAGAAACTAGTATCATGATCCTAGATGTAGGTGAATCGATAACATCAAAGACATTTGAAAGAGACACACCGGCATACAAGGCTAGACAAGAAAGAAAGAAATATGATGACAGACTAGACAATGCCACAAGTATCCTGCTATCCGTTTCAGTCCCAGTCAGACGTTGATTAATGTGACTGTCCAATCTTCGTAATCTTCGTAACTGTCCAAGAGGACACACTTTCTCCTCTGGTTATCCTGATGTCTGTCATTATTTGTATGTGCATATATCACCTCCAGAATTGTTGTTTCCATTCTGTAGTAAATCAATGGACGCCCTTGCTATGTGGGTCCTGTCGTTCTTAAATACAATGCCATCAATCACAGCATTGCCTGTACACGAATCTGATCTGTCGCTGTGTCTGACCCCCACTTGACCAGGGCAGTAAATCTATGTAATACTTTGACAACCGAGTTGTTCAATGACGAGATCCAATCATTTCTCAATCTTCCGCAGCATTCTCTAGGAGTCAGTGAATCATCGTGTAAGTTGATATTTCGGTCACTGAGTGCCGTATTCATTGCTTCTATTTTCTATTTCATGCTGGATGGTGTAGTGGGGTAGACAACTTTTCAAGCACCTGGTTTTACATTCTTGTAGGCAACAAAACCACATCCGCACTTATTCGTTTCTCTGTTGACTCAGCCATTTGTATATATGATTGTATTCCTTGTCAAAAACAATACTGCAGGGAACTGTCGAGGGTGGAAGAAGCAGAGGAGGGAAAAAATAAAGGCATGGACAGACAATATCAAGGAATGGACAGGGCAAGATATTTCCACACTCATCCGCATCGATGAGGATAGTATTCGCTAGAGGACTCTGTGTGCTGAGGCATCCAATGTGGTACCCCTACGACCCTAAAGGATTACGGGTTTATTGATTGATTGATGATGATTGTGCCCTGCGGTTGTGTCTGCATTTAGACAAGTTTTTGTAACGCCGCCTCTGTCCTGACAACTGTCCATTTTCAACACGATTTTATCAGTTGATTTCAATGTTTTCATACTGACACATTTTCTCTTTGTCCACCTCTAGCCATTCACTGTTTTAGTTGTTCCACCTCAAACACTGTGACCAAGGGGCCATCTGATTATGCCAGCCATGACTTTCCGCGTTTCAAATCGTTTTTTGTTTTGCCTCATCTAGATGTTAGTGTAAGGGATGGTGTTCATTTTTGGCTACATTAATGTATACCTTTATCTGCGTCACTTGATAGTGTACCTTAATGCTGGGAAAATCTGACAAGAACATCATGGCCTTGATGGAAGTATCTTTAGTACATCCTAGCCAGGGCCGGTCCTAACAATTGAGGGGCCCAATTACTATGACTGTCTACGAGTCAAGGTTAGCTAACTCCCTTAGTGGCCTCCTTGACGATGCATGACTCGACTACGCAGATTGTTATTCTTATTTTCTCTCACTTCGGGCCTAAATGATATACAGTATATTCCTACCAACACTGTGTTACCAGTGCCAAACATGGTCTCTCGTATCTTCACATTACAGAAAGATAGTGACATGTGAGTGAGATGTTTGAGGAAAGCTGCATGGGTCACCAGGCTTGACAGATTACGAAATGAAGACATCAGGGAAAGAATATGTATAACACCTTGTACATAATACATAGAGAGAGAACAGATCAAGAGGTTTGGCCACATTATGAAAATGCACCACGAAAAGTTGTCCGTACAGGCATATAACCAAATGAGATCATGGTACAAAGCCAGAGGAAGGCCGCGGAAAAGATACATAGAAAACGTCAGGGACATCCTGAACAGACACGGTCATAGCACAGCCGAGGCCACACTTCTAGTTTTAGAATAGTTTTTTTTTGTGTGCATCGCCTATGTCAAGATCACATAATCATCGACATTCACACATTTCAAGATCACATAATCATAGACATTCACACATTTCAAGATCACATAATCATAGACATTCACACATTTCAAGATCACATAATCATCGACATTCACACATCTCAATATCACATAATCATCGACATTCACACATCTCTTTTTTTCGTGTTTTTCCCCCGAGATATACTCCTTTATTGCTTGCAGTGTCATGAGCAGAAGTGTTCTCTGGAGATGGGACTTTTTGTGTGCTTCACATGTTTGTTTTCTTTGTTTCTTCTATTTCTGTGATCACACATCTCAATATTACATTATCAACAATGCCTCCGTATTATTAGCATTTCTTGTTGCTATGAATAGTTCTTAGCCTACCATATGCGTTTTCTCATGTAGTGTTGACGTATGCCGTCCTTAATTATCTTGACTTATTGATCAAACAAACCCCTTCATATAGGAAACAATGTACTACTATCACTGGAGGAGCATGTCATGATCCCTCTGGGTGCAGCATCTCAACCTCTGAGCACAAATAATTTCTCGCGTGTGATTTCATCAGCTGTAACATGCACGGCGACCATAATCTGGAAGAACACCTCAACTGGTGGACAAAACCGAATCGACGTGAGAGCGAACGACATAATTAAGTTCGTCGCAATTAGTATTTGCTTACGCAAGCATGTGAAGACTAGTCTCGATGATGTGGGTGGATAATGTCACTAGCTGGCGCAAGGATACAAAGGTTGAACTGTGTGGACCGTATTGAGCACGGCTAAGCACTCAGAACATCTTATTTCTGCATCCTGAACTTATATCCACTCTTCTCGACTTTGTCTCGCCACTAGTGTCAAATACACAGTGTGTGTGTGTGTGGGGGAAGGATGGAGATAGTGGAAAGAAATTGGCGAATAGGGGTACTTTTTTCCTCTTTATTGAAACACAGTGAATACAGCAGTTCAAACACACGCTCAGGAGATACTGGCCAGTGATTTGACAATCACATTGTCATCTCTCCTGTCTATCACTGGCAAGATACTCGCCAGTCCTCGCCAAGATACTCGTCAGTCCTCTTCAACCTCCTAGACGAATATAGAACAAGATCTATTCCCAGAGAAGCAGTGTGGCTTTAGAGCAGGCCGTTGAATTGTCGATATAATATTTGCAGCTTGAATCTAAACTTTCAGAGATTTAACAAAAGCACTTGATATTGTCTACAGAAATGGGCTCATTAGAAAATTTGGCCTGATAAAATATATCAAGATCCAACAGTTCCACGTCGGCATGATGGTCCGCCTACTAAGCGACCGGGAATTGTTAGATGCATTTCAAGTTACAGATGGAGTCAAAATGGGCTGCGTTTTTGTTCCAACACTTTATCAACACGATGTTGACAGTTCTACTCATGCACAATCTCCAGTGTTTGTGACAATGATGAAATAAACATGAAGTATAGAACAGATAGAAGGGGCTATTTAATCTATCTATCTCTATCTATACACTGTTTACCGTGTGTGCCTTGCGGCGTCAGGGGTGGAAGAGTTCTCTGGAGATGGCCTTCTTGTGCGCTATTTGTAAGCTTGTTCCTGTGGCTTCTTTGATTTCTTTGATCAATCTTTTACATGGTCTGCCTCTGGCTTTACAACCTTTATGTCTATGTGTCCTGGCCATTTGTGGCATTTAATCATAGGACTATAAGTCTCCACCGAGGTGAAAGAGAGCTATCACAAACGAGTTTAATAATGACTGAACACTCGCTACCAGCACATAAAATGATATGAACGCCAGCATTGACAGGTCTGTCTGCAGCTTGTGATTCTTCCTATAAATACCAATGTTTTAACCCTCTCCCAGTGAACAGTACCATGGCCCACTCAATAACAATTGTCCATTGAAAGTGAATAAATTCATTTATTTTGGTAGTTCTCTTCAGGGCTGATGTCATTGATGTTGAAGTCGCCAGCATAATCTATGAAGCAACTGTACTTTTGGCAGACTGCGCGACAATGTGTGGGAACGGAATGACATTAGCTGCACCACAAAATTAAAATAATACGCGCTATTGTGCTGACTACCTTGTTATACGCTTGTGATGCATAGACAGTGTCCAATAGACACGACATAGTGTCAAATCATTTACACGTATGCTGTACCCGCAAACTTCTCCAGATAAGTACCAGATACTGGAGTCCTCACTGGATCGAACATTCCAAGCAATCATACAATATTGAAGAAGGCCCAACTGAGATGGGTCGGACATGGCTGACAGACGCATCCCAAAATAGCTGATGTGTGGTAAACTCCTGAAGGGACAACAACTGACCAGTGACAGAAGAAATGCTCCAAGGACGCTCTCAAAGTGTCTCTTCGAAATCGACGTTACATTCTGGGAGTCTGTCACCCATTATCATCCTGTGACACAGAACAACCAGCAAAGACGCTTGCATTGCCGATGAGCATGAAATCTCAGAGGCTAAGAGAAAAAGTGCTCACCGAAATGATAGAACAGCAAAGACACAGATGTCCGTTTCTATTCATATGCCCAAAATGTGGCAGGGGATTCTATGTCAGGATTGGACTTTTTCTATGTCAGGATTGGACTTTTTCTATGTCAGGATTGGACTTTTTCTATGTCAGGATTGGACTTTTTCTATGTCAGGATTGGACTTTTTCTATGTCAGGATTGGACTTTTTCTATGTCAGGATTGGACTTTTTCTATGTCAGGATTGGACTTTTTCTATGTCAGGATTGGACTTTTTAGTGCTCTCAGCACACCAGACAGATGCAACAACACACGATTGAGAAGCTGTTGTCGTGATCGACTGCGTTGGCCGTCTAGTATAAGACTAATGTTCGTACATTGTTTGTTGTCCCGATGAAGGTTTTCTTTTAGTCGAAGCGTCGGTGCTTTGTGTTTCCTTCTTAGTATTTTATGATATGGTAGCACATCGCACTTTATATATTTCCGTTCATACAGCATATGATACCGTATTAAAGTAAATCAATCATATTTCAGTCGTTAGGTAACCCTTGGAAACCAGACGATTTCTTCTGATCAGACCCCTTGATAAGTTTTATGTTTTAAAAAAAAAAAACATCAACGGCGTGGTTACTTAAAAATATTCTTCTCATGACGTGGTATTTTTGATGATTTTTTGGGGGGTAAAGTCCACGGGGAGAGGTTTATCTGCTGTTTTAATTGCATGCAAATAATAAATATATTGTAGTTTGAAATACCCAAACCCTAACCTTACCGTAACTATGGGGCATGCATGCATCTGATCAGTTTATGTTGTAATGTTACATCCGCTGTTAATGTTTCTCCATTATTCAAATATATCGCTTCTCCTAATGAAATTGGTACGGTCACGGGCTTGATAGGTGGGACAACAAAGAAACATGTCGCAAGGGCCAGAGTTGTGCCCTGATGTCGACGTTTGTTTCGGTGGCATTAGACTCGAAACACCATCGAGTCGGATGGCTGCTGGAACAGAGGGCGGAGCACTTATGCAAATGCCCCATGTGCTGTGAGGGGTAGTTTCTAATCAAGAATCACGAAACTGGTACACAAACTGCCGGGATGAAACATGGCTGGTTCTCGCTTTAACTGGAAACAAAATCGCAGATAATAAAATCTCCGTTTTTGTGAACACGGGAGTGGACTAGTCTGTAATATAGAAATAATCACCTCACCATCATTAGGTGTACATAACAGTGCAAGTCTAACAGTGCAAGTCTAACAGTACAAGTGTCTAACAGTGCAAGTCTAACAGTGCAAGTCTAACAGTGCAAGTCTAACAGTGCAAGTCAAACAGTGCAAGTCTAACAGTACAAGTCTAACAGTGCAAGTGTCACAGTACAAGTCAAACAGTGCAAGTCTAACAGTACAAGTCTAACAGTGCAAGTCTAACAGTGCAAGTCTAACAGTGCAAGTCTAACAGTACAAGTGTCTAACAGTGCAAGTCTAACAGTGCAAGTCTAACAGTGCAAGTCTAACAGTGCAAGTCTAACAGTACAAGTGTCTAACAGTGCAAGTCTAACAGTGCAAGTCTAACAGTGCAAGACAAACAGTGCAAGTCAAACAGTGCAAGTCTAACAGTACAAGTCTAACAGTGCAAGTCTAACAGTGCAAGTCTAACAGTGCAAGTCTAACAGTGCAAGTCTAACAGTACAAGTCTAACAGTACAAGTGTCTAACAGTGCAACTCTAACAGTGCAACTCTAACAGTGCAATTCTAACAGTACAAGTCTAACTAACAGTACAAGATAAGAGGTCTACCTCGCAAACGAGACAGTGTTCTCATATTTAACCATTAGCAATGTTGTATATCACACTGACATGCTACCCTCGCATATGTTATTGTATCATTGGGACGCCACGACCACAATCTACACTTCCGATAACGTCTTGCCTAACTCACTGAATGTCAATATTCTATATAATAGGTTACTAGGTTTTGCTAAATATATTCTTAGAGTAGGGAGAGAAAAAAGACGGAGGGAATGGAACAGGCTATCTTCTTCTTCTGCGTTCGTTCTTAAACTCCTGCAGATTAGCAGGATGTAGTTCGAGAACGGAATGCGTTGTGTCATGGTTTGCAGCATTGCTGTGATATCTGCGCCTTTCGGCCTGACGCATCCGACTTCAGCATGGCTTTGGGTCACTGGCCCTATATGGGATGGGACAGCCAACTCCATCCCATAACCTCCGTAGTCGCCTTTTACGACATGCATGGAAGGTAAACAGTGTTGCTATTATTTGCTCCCCTTTCGGGCCCCAGCAACACACAGGCGGAACAGGCTATGATATATATCAATATTCATACTATTCAAGAACTACACAGAATAGCTTTGAACAGACATAATTGGAGAATTCTGACCTCAAAAGGAAAATGAATGAATATATATATTCATATATATATATATACACATATATATATACCCACACACATAAATATATATATATATAGCCATTTACCATAGACACAAGACAGACAGATCACAGATAGATGGACAGGTAGAGAAATTCCTAACCAAAATAGAACAATATAAATATAGAAGGATGGGGGAGTGACGTGGAAGATAGAAACGTGTTAACTCCAGTTACGAGGCGAGTGATTGTCAGATGAGCCATCCTGGTTCAAATCCAGTTTATTGCATTATGATTATTTCGAACTGAAACCGAGTAGCTGAAATTCTCAATCTGGAGGAGATGAGAGAGAGAAAAAAGCAGACTTGAAACGTTGTTGAAAAGAGTGCATGACAACCCCAGGACGCCAGTAATGAGGAAGCAACAAGAACATGAAATTCGGTTTCTGATGTGATCGTTTCTTACAGTCATGGCTAGTTAAGTGAATTAGGACGACAGAATGCGTTGTGATTACCGCACATTAGCTGCGGCATCTGCGTCTTTCGGCTCAGTGCATCAATCTTTGTCACAAATAAATTACAGTATGTACTGATGTATAAATAATAGCAAGGGAGTGAGCTGATATATGTATAATTTTAATCTGTAGTAAACAACAACTACATATCTAGGTGAATAATAATTGAATCGTGTAAACCAAATTGCACTTTTTTCAACAAATGATTGGATTTTTTTGCCGCTACTAATACATTCAATCGTATCGCCAGTACAATGCCAATAGTTGGCATTCGAAACATCTAGTCCAACAAGTTGGAGTAGTGAAGTCAGATTACTATCAACTGATATCTGGTTTACATAGGACCATTCTACAGCAGTCATTATACCTAGGACCATTCTACAGCAATCATTATACCTAGGACCATTCTACAGCAGTCATTATACCTAGGACCATTCTACAGCAATCATTATACCTAGGACCATTCTACAGCAGTCATTATACCTAGGACCATTCTACAACAATTATCATACCTAGGACCATTCTACAGCAGTCATTATATATATATATATATATAACTGATTTATATTTTATGATTAGCACAAATGTATAAACAGGCAAGCACCTCCACACAACAAAATAAAGGTGGGCTGGCTTATGTGTTGAAATAACGTAACAATGAGAATTTGACAACTGTCACCACCACCAGGGTCACATATACAGAACGTGAAAGATAATATGGTCTTTATTATCAGGGTGGGAAGGGGCGCAGAGAAATTGCCTTAACAGAAGAAATGATAAAATATATAATTTGTAATACTTCATGTGGGTGGTATTCACAAACTGAAATCTTCACGTGGGTGGAGCTCACAATATGAAAAACACCTGAGCACTGAAATAAGAAAACTGCATATTATACAAGCCAGAGACAAAATAAGAAAGTGGTCTGCGGGTGTGTGCATATTCTGTCTGCAGGTGTGTGCATATTCTGTCTGCGGGTGTGTGCATATTCTGTCTGCGGGTGTGTGCATATTCTGTCTGCGGGTGTGTGCATATTCTGTCTGCGGGTGTGTGCATATTCTGTCTGCAGGTGGCTGCATATTCTGTCTGTGTTTCTTAAAAAAATCGTCATTTTCACAGCACATACTGATAGCATACCTTACTTGTCGACTGGCTGCCTGTTATCCTAAGCAAATATCCACAATCCAAGATTAAATGGTTTGTTGCTATCCTAAGCACATACCACAATCCAAGATTGAATTTTTGGCTATCCTAGGAAAATAACCACATCCAGATAGAAATCCCGTAAACTCCAAACTGTGAATGTATCACATTTCACCCTCTAACAACTTGTAAAATTACTCAAGAAATGATGGAGAGTATCCAACTTAACACCTAACACTGTTTTATATTCTGGAAGTCGCTGGATGAAATTAACATAATGAAAATCACGAACGGTTATAAAAATTATAGATAAAAACATCGGCAAGATCGGATGATGACAGTGTTTGAGATGAGATGCTTAAAGCAAACCACTTGAAACTTGGAACGGTAAAATGTATGATGTGAGAGCACATACAACATCAAGAGCTAGGCAGATAGATAACACAACATCAAGAGCTAGGCAGATAGATAACACAACATCAAGAGCTAGGCAGATAGATAACACAACATCAAGAGCTAGGCAGATAGATAACACAACATCAAGAGCTAGGCAGATAGATAACATCAAAGTAATAGCGTTAGAACATGAGCTTATAACAATCTCCATAACTTGTTTCCATCAACAAGTAGAGGCAACAGTTCATGCTGGAATGTTCACTGAATAAAATGTCTAGTTACATAACCAAAGGTAAGCCCTGATAATAATTATATAGATATATATATATTTATTCATCTATTACAACATATATGATAGATTATAACGATAATATTCATGGCTCCCATGTAACAAGCTAGTTATTATATATATATATATATACATATGTGTATATATATATATAAACTAGCTTGTTACCTGGCCCTCAAATGGAAGCAAAGAATAGTATCATTATAACCTACCATATATGTTGTAGTGGATGACTAAACCAGAGGGTCTCAAATGACATCACCATAAGTTTAACGCTAAGAAGGCCACAAAGAAAATGACAAAATCGACACTAAGACACATATGACACATATGGTGACACATATACGCGCCCGTGCGTTTTAGGGGTCCGAGAGGGGAGCCAAGAATAGCTATTATGTTTACCTGCACATGCATGTCGTAAGAGGCGACGAAGGATGTTTGGGAGAGAGAGGTGGAGTTAGTAGTCCCATCTTTAAAGAGGGTCACAGTCATGTCAAAAATTGATGTGTCAGGTTCACAGGTTCTTCTCTTAATTTGTGATTAGAAACTGGCTTCACAGCACGTTGGGCATTCCCATAAGTGCTCCGCCTTCCGTTCCAGCAGCCATCATAGTGTATGTAGACTCAGAGTTCGGTCAGGTGTTAATTGTGTGATCTTCGGGACTTAACAAAAAAATGTACATTGTCTTCCCTCACCTCTAGGTACTCCCATTTCTAACATTCTCTATATGTGTACGTTCTCAGCCTCATTGACAACATCTGCATCTTGAAATGAATTTATTACTGCCTTTATTAAGTCTGCTTTATCTCTTCTCAGCAATATGCCATCTCTTCTCAGCAATGTGCCGTCTATCGCCGCATTGCCTACCAATAAGTCAGCTCTCTCGTTTCCTCTGACTCCAGCATGACCAGGACAGTATACCCATGTAATGCTCTGGACAAATGAGTTATTCAATAGGTCTTAACATTCTTTTCTCAGCATGTACTTTTCTATCTTGAGCAACATGCTTTGAAACGTTGACAGGTATCGCAACCAAGCTGTAAACAGTGACATAAGCTGTATTTCATACTTAGGAGGCCTCCAGCTCTCGGTGGTGTGTTGTGAGAAGAAACACTCTACTTACATGCGATAGATAAAATCACATATTAACTTCCAAATGTTACAAAAATAAAAGAGAAAAAGAAAAAGAAAGAAAAAAATCATAGGATTGTAAATTGCATTTCTCGCATAGAACCTTGACAATATAATTGTGTTCACAACAAGAGGAAATAAGTTTGAGATCCACTGCGCTAAACTATCTCAGAGAAATGAAGAAGAAAAACATTCAAGAAAGGGTTCTGCTGGATAGAAACACATTTTCCACTATAAACCTCTTGCATTCTCTGATCAATGTTTGTTCCACATCCTTCAGAGGTAATAAACTGAAGAACTTAATCACTGTTCGCTGGCCGAATTTAGACGGATTGGTTATCACAACGGCCAGGTTGTAGATTGTTTACATGGGACACCAGGCATACGAAGAGAATTATCACATGACCATTTGTTCATAGATGTTTACCTATTACATCAGTGATACCGTCCTCACGATCCTTGTGTGCTGGCATAGAGGAGGTAGCACGGGTGGGCTTGATTTGAACATATCCTGTGTATATATATAATCAAAAGGCTACAAATAAACATGACGTTGTAAATGACCCACTATGCCGTCACTTAACCCGTGTAGCTATTTGACAACACATGTAGCTCAGGATTAGAATGAAGATTTGAGATCCAAACATATACTAACTACAATTCTAGCCGGTATTGTCACGTGTGATCTAGTAGGAAGGTATAACACAAACAAGAACATCCATAGATCCCGTAACCGCTTCTAGAATGAAATAATGTGTATCTCCCTTGAAGAAAACTGTCAATGTAACATTAATCCATCAGAAGGAATGATATCTACGCATCATCTAACACACGACGTCTGTATTCATTAGACACCACTGAAGACACGGGATCAAATACACTCCGGACGACCACACTTACAAATCTCAACAGCAGAGCACCGGCGACGATTCTGCCACTGAGGAGGACGTTAACACATTACACTGATCCTAAATCACTCCACTGAGCTAAGCTTCTTTCTACAAATAAATCTAGCACACGTTTAATTTGTATCCTGGCCATTTTTACATGTACAAGAAGTGAGAAATCATTTTCTCATACATATAATTGTATATAAAATGTGGATTCACTTTCACATGTATACATGAATTCACTTTCACATGTAAATGTTGATTCACTTTCACATGTAAATGTGGATTCACTTTCACATGTAAATGTGGATTCACTTTCACATGTAAACGTGGATTCACTTTCACATGTATACGAAGTGAGAATTCCATTTACGTGTAAACAATGTGAGAATAATGATATGTGTAGTCACTATTACTCTTATCCAGTGGTACACAAGTGAAACGTGTCGACTTTTCGGTGCGCACAAATGTGGAATCACTATAGCCCTTTACGTGTAATATCTCAAACATGGGTCCACTAAATATGAAAGTCTGTTCACACTAAGTCCAGAACGGCAACTTCCGATGAAAGATCGCTGTCGGGGAACAAATGTTTAAGTTGATACCTCCAAACGAATATTAACCACAAGTATAAATCAACTATCGTTGCAAACCTGACTGTATAAGCTTAACTGACTTGAGTTTCCGACTAATCCATAACAAAATACTTGAACTGAGGTGTGCGGTGAAAACACTGGCGGTGTGTGAAGCTGGCAAGCAAGCAAAGAGACAGCCTGCCAGCCAGCCGCTGTTTCAGTGTCCCTAAAATTGTTCCGGCTAGGCAGGCAGGCAATCACTAGGGGGGTGGGGGATTTACGCTACCAAACCGAACCTCTAGCTTACAATCTCGCAATGGTTATAAAACTGCCCTCAGCCCGCGGTTATCAACCACAGAGTGAAGATTCCTCTCCCCTGAGATTAAAGGGGTAGGAGAAGTCGCGACTTTGTAGAGGGGTGTCTACCGTTGTGATTATGCACTCAGTTAAGGCACCGTTCAAGGTTTAGTGATTTAAAAAAAAATCAAAAATCATTGTGTATGCGTTTTCCAATGTAGACATGCTTCTGGCAAATTTTTTTACCACTGGTTTACGGGAGATATAATGACATCTCATTTAAAGACAGAGTCCTTGTTAAAGATCTTACTTGAGGATAAAGTCGAAGGGAAGCAAGCAAGAGGTAGGCAGAAATACAAGTGTGAGAGTAACATCACAAGATGGAAAGGTTGCAGTCTAGCAGAGTGCACCACCAAAACAAGGGAATGTTGGAGGTCTGTTGCAGCCAACTTTTCGTTGCGGAGACGGCACTTGATCATAATGACATCTGCGAAAAAGAATTGAACGATTCCATGAACAATATAAATTCTTGGAAAGAACTGGCCGATGAGTTACCCGATGCATCACATCGTCTGAGGGAAATGTCAGAAGACAGGCGACGTAGACTACGAAAAGCGTCCGAACCCTTAAATCCCACTTTTGTTATGCATGCTCTGTTCTTGACCCTGACTCAGTATCGGATTTACCCATAAGCTAAACAAGCTATAGCTTAGGGTCACCACGTATTTGGGTGTCCCCAAATTTTTTTATCTCACTATCTATATATTCTTAATCGTTAAAGGAAGCCATACCTCAAATAGCTTAGGGTCCCATATCTCAAATAGCTTAGGGTCCCATATCTTAAATAGCTTAGGGTCCCATATCTCAAATAGCTTAGGGTCCCATATCTTAAATAGCTTAGGGTCCCATTTCTCAAATAGCTTAGGGTCCCATATCTCAAATAGCTTAGGGTCCCATATCTCAAATAGCTTAGGGTCCCATATCTCAAATAGCTTAGGGTCCCATATCTCAAATAGCTTAGGACCCTATCAAGTCTAAATCTGACCCTGGTGATCGAAAATCAGCACCCAGTCACGAGCATAGCTATGCAACAGAAGGGTTTCGTGGTAAATGTGTAACTTTTACAAGAACCGTCTGTAACGATGCAAAAGGTCACCATAACTATTATTTATTGTACATTACTATATAACCCCCCCCCCTCCCACCCAGCGCAGGCTTAGCCAGTTGTTTCACTAAACACTCGAGCTGAAACCAAACCGTGATTTAAGGGCGCCGACATGTCCCACTGCTATTCAAGAGGCCTAGTACTTGCTTGTCGTGACAGAACTACAGTGCTGGCAGCAATCACGTTTCACCACCTCTCCTTTCCTAAGTCAAGCGGGGTTTATCGATCTCTACCCACTACAGACATCTTTACAATCTGTGTGACGTTCTACCTCCACTTCTCAACCAGTCTTTCTATCCACGATGTTAACAGGGCATCACAGGACAAGCGTTTGTATTCAGCACGGAAATCGGCTTTTCTTCTTCTTATTTCTTCGGGGTTTAATGCATAGCTCAGAGGCGTAGTGGGAGGAAATGTGACAGCGGGTGTGGGACACCAGCAGCAATAAATGATGCGGGAGATTGAATGTATGGGAGGCGTTGCACGCGATATGATCACACTCCCTCGGAGATTTCTTGGCAATTTGGTCAATTGTGGTTGTCATCTCAATTCTAACCACTCAACAAACATATACAAAATAATAATACAAAATTAATAGTGACAGCCTATGTCCTAAGTGCTGTATGTTTTGAAGTGATAAATATGCTGAAAATGGATGTGCAAATAACGCAGATGCTGTGTGAAACCAGCAGTACAACGTAACTACACCAGTGTTTCCCACAGTGGGGCCCTCGCCCCACCAGGGGCAATTTGATTGTTCAGGGCAAATTGTCATTAGGCTTCATTCAGGAAATAATTCATTTTTTAATATAAAAAAATATTTATAGGGCAGGAGTGATCTGAATTTTAGAAAGACGTTGGTGGGGCATGGTTGGAAAAAAAGCGAAACGCTGCACTACACTCCCAGGCAGAAATCACACGAACTGTCTGACAGCGAACGCAGAAGAAGAAGATGAAAGTAACAATAAGAAAAACATCAAAATCAGAATGGCTATGTAATGTATCGATGAAGTCTAATAAACACACATTGACAGACACACATTGACAAACACACATTGACAGACACACATGAATGTAATAGTATGCTCAAGTAGTAGAGGAATCAACGTTTGAAAATATCAACAAAGTAAAGTGAGAATGAAATAAAGTGAAGAAAGTGATAACAATAAGAGAATAAATTTAGGGATAAATGAGACAACAAAATGTGGGAATATAAAAGAGTAATTTGAATGGGAATAATGATAATATGGGGAAATAAGAGAATAAATCGAGGAGAAAAAAAACACGAATGAATTGAGGAGAGATTCGAAAAGAACACGATAGGAAATAGAGAGAAGAAAGTCTCAAAATATGTCCAAAAGTTTTAGAGAATTGAATCACTGTATTCAGGTTTCTCCATACGTGATCAGCATGACACATGCCGAAAGTAGTACTAGTAGCATTAAGCTTCCAACATATGGATGACCTCAGACATCTTGGTAACAGATGCTCTTGTAAACAAGATGTTAACTGCCCGGTGTCGAACCATCGACCTATTCAACAAGGCAAACCACTATGACTTGGGGATCACTCGACAACTGAAACAACGGTGGGGAGAAAATGTAGGACATTATGATATAAGGAGTCAGCAATAGTGTAGGACATTATGATACAATGAGTCAGCAATAGTGTAGGACAGTGTGATATAAGGAGTCAGTAATGGTGTAGGACAGTGTGATATAAGGAGTAAGTAATAGTGTAGGACATTATGATATAAGGAGTCAGCAAGTGTAGGACAGTGTGATATAAGGTGTCAGCAATAGTGTAGGACAGTGTGATATAAGGAGTCAGTAATGGTGTAGGACAGTGTGATATAAGGAGTCAGTAATAGTGTAGGACAGTGTGATATAAGGAGTCAGCAATAGTGTAGGACAGTGTGATATAAGGTGTCAGCAATAGTGTAGGACAGTGTGATATAAGGAGTCGGTAATAGTGTAGGACAGTGTGATATAAGGAGTCAGTAATAGTGTAAGACAGTGTGATATAAGGAGTCGGTAATAGAGTAGGACAGTGTGATATAAGGAGTCGGTAATAGTATAGGACAGTGTGATATAAAGTGTCAGTAATATTGTAAAACAGTGTGATATAAGGAGTCAGTAATAGTGTAGGACAGTGTGATATAAGGAGTCAGTAATAGTGTAGGACAGTGTGAGAGAGATAATTAACGAGAGTGCAAGATAGTGTGATAGAATATAATGCAGAGTTAGTAAGAGGACCCCCCCCCCAAAAAAAGAAACAAAAATACCCCACTGATATAGAGATTGAGTGATAAGAGTTCCGACGATAGACATACAGAAATAATGATTAGTGGTGTAGTCACCAGGAGGTCACAAGATATGGCTGTTACAGTCTATACAATAGAGAGTGTATGCACAAGACATGAATGTTACAGAGTCTATACAATAGAGAGTGTATGCACAAGACATGAATGTTACAGAGTCTATACAATAGAGAGTGTATGCACAAGACATGAATGTTACAGAGTCTATACAATAGAGAGTGTATGCACAAGACATGAATGTTACAGAGTCTATACAATAGAGAGTGTATGCACAAGACATGAATGTTACAGAGTCTATACAATAGAGAGTGTATGCACAAGACATGAATGTTACAGAGTCTATACAATAGAGAGTGTATGCACAAGACATGAATGTTACAGAGTCTATACACACGATCTGACTGTTACAGAGTCTATACACACGATCTGACTGTTACAGAGTCTATACACACGATCTGACTGTTACAGAGTCTATACACACGATCTGATTGTTACAGAGTCTATACACACGATCTGACTGTTACAGAGTCTATAAACACGATCTGACTGTTACAGAGTCTATACACACGATCTGACTGTTACAGAGTCTATACACACGATCTGACTGTTACAGAGTCTATACACACGATCTGACTGTTACAGAGTCTATACACACGATCTGATTGTTACAGAGTCTATACACACGATTTGACTGTTACAGAGTCTATACACACGATCTGACTGTTACAGAGTCTATACACACGATCTGACTGTTACAGAGTCTATACACACGATCTGACTGTTACAGAGTCTATACACGTGATCTGACTTACAGAGTCTATACACACGATCTGACTGTTACAGAGTCTATACACACGATCTGACTGTTACGGAGTCTATACACACGATCTGACTGTTACAGAGTCTATACACACGATCTGACTGTTACAGAGTCTATACACGTGATCTGACTTACAGAGTCTATACACACGATCTGACTGTTACAGAGTCTATACACGTGATCTGACTTACAGAGTCTATACACACGATCTGACTGTTACAGAGTCTATACACACGATCTGACTGTTACAGAGTCTATACACAAGATCTGACTGTTACAGAGTCTATACACACGATCTGACTGTTACAGAGTCTATACACACGATCTGACTGTTACAGAGTCTATAAACACGATCTGACTGTTACAAAGTCTATACACACGATCTGACTGTTACAAAGTCTATACACACGACTTGACTGTTATTCTATATACACGATCTGACTTACATACTCTATATACAAGACATGACTGTTGCAGAGACTATACACACGACTGACTTGACTGTTACAGAGTCTATACACACGATCTGACGGTTACAGAGTCTATACACACGATCTTACTGTTACAGAGTCTATACACAAGATCTGACTGTTACAGAGTCTATACACAAGATCTGACTTACAGAGTCTATACACACGATCTGACTGTTACAGAGTCTATACACGTGATCTGACTTACAGAGTCTATACACAAGATCTGACTGTTACAGAGTCTATACACACGATCTGATTGTTACAGAGTCTATAAACACGATCTGACTGTTACAAAGTCTATACACACGACTTGACTGTTATTCTATATACACGATCTGACTTACATACTCTATATACAAGACATGACTGTTGCAGAGACTATTCACACGACTGACTTGACTGTTACAGAGTCTATACACACGATCTGACTGTTACAGTCTATACACACGATCTGACTGTTACAGAGTCTATACACTAGAAGACTTTTCACATAAATATATGGTTTGGTTAAGTCAAATGTACCTCTTATGGTGATATACGCTCCGTTCAATCGCTGACGTAAGCCTAATATGTTTATATCTGAGCTTAACAACCATCAAAAAATAGTGGAGGTCGCAGATCTGGTAATGCAGTCAACACGACCTCCTAAGATTACTGTACTATTATGGCACCTAACCCCCGCTGAAGCCGTCCCTAAATAGTAGCACTCAACTATCATCATCTGTCCTCCATGTTTGAGCAGCTGCCAGTGCTGTTTGCCCTGAAAACCCTTCAGCTCCTCCACAACCACTTCACAACCTCTCGCTTGACGTGACAGTCTCATTATCCGGCGTCCACTCGTCCCGAGCAGCTCAACTTTGCACGAGAATCCTTCCCCGGGGTACAATGCTCGACGTTTCACAATTAATACTCGCATCACAGGAAGCCCCTCCTGATGTCCTCTTAGCTGACCTTTGCCACTTACCCCCAATTCAAAAACTGGCAGTCGACCCTTCACCTCTGGTTAGTTGTCTCGACCAGAGACATAAAAAGAAACAGGTCAATTATCGTGTTTGTTTTTTCCCGATTATACAGAAGTAAATACATGCAACCTGATTTCAGATCCGTAAATATAGGAGGGCTGCAGAAACCAGAAATTAGATATGCCGGCGACACAGTGCTATTAACAACAAACGAACACGACCTACTAAACATAATTAAGTCAACCCAAAAGTTAAGCGAACAGCAAAACTTGTTCTTAAATATGAAAAAGACACAAAATAATGGCAACTGGCAAAACTAAATCAAGACTCGAAATTAATATTGAGAACTGCAATTTAGAAGTGACACATTTTGATTATTTAGGAAGTAATATAAACAATTCTGGTGACTGCGCAGTTGAGATTAAGAGAAGAACGGCAATTGCACTGTCAAAATTAAAACTGCTAAAGAAACTATGGCAGAGTGCTAACATAAGAACCAAGTTATGTTTTCTACGAACATGTGTGTTTTCTGTGGTGACATATTGATCTGAAGCATGGGCACTAAATAAGACTGTGGCCAAGAGAATAACATCATTTGAATCAAAGTGCTACAGAAAACAAACCAGAAGGTGTTAAAAACAATTAACGTCCAGGAGGCTGGCTACTGAACATATTAAAATGCTAGTTTTTTTCGGTCACATTAAGAGACACAAAGACTATGTAACAGTCAAATCGTGTGTATAGACTCAGTAAAATAAAACTGAGAAAATGTGAAACAATCGGAACTAAATATGTACCTGAATTCGTTAGGAGGTAGCTAGTGGAAGCTCGATTATAGTCTGTGGGTGAAGCGTTCATGATTTATGATTTTAACACAAATACTCGCCACTGAGATCCGGTGTCAAACAGCCAGCTCTACCGCAAAGGATCGGCAGTAGAAGACTTGTTCTCTGAATTAATTAGGCCTTCATTCGTTCCTTTTTTTGATTACTCTCGTGTTCCTGTGTTTTCCGTTGGTCGATATTTATATACTAGGACTCGCATGCCAAGAATATCCAAGGCTACTCCAAGTATATAAATATTAACCAATGGAAAGCGTAACAATAATCATAAATGTACCGAATGAAGGCCTGATAACTTTTTCAGTTATTTCTTAAAGTATTGTCGATGGTCACGGTTCTACACTATCGTTAACTGCAGATCCACATTACAATCATAAAACAATTTGAAGAACTGCAAACACAAATCTAAACATAACCGACCTTTATTTCACCCAAGAGAGCTCGATGAAGCTAACCCACAATCTATAGTGGAATTGTAAGGATTGGGGTGGGGGTGCGTCCCTCCTAGTGTACCCTCGGGAGATATATGACACTAGCGCTACCAGACAGCTCAATGTCAGAAAGATCTAGAATGAACGAGGTCATATACAACGTCTAGGAGAGGGGAGGGGTTAGAAGACAAAGTGAACAGAAGGAGGCATGACATGTCACGGTACAATCGACCTCAATGCCCCGTACACTGAAGAACTCTTGTACGGACACCAGAGCACACAAAAAGGGCAATTACTTGACCCGAGTGCCAAAAATAATCATTACCGTTTCCCGGTCTTTGAAAAACCGTGTGTGACATTTGAGCAGGTAAACGACGTCTGTTGGAGTTCTCTAATCAATCAATGATAGCTGGGAGGAAGAGTCATCATCTTCCGCACCAGAGGGTGCCCAAGACGAAAGTTGAAAGCCCAAATCTGAGAGCGACTTCAAGCCCTTACTACTATCATCTCCCGCAGTTGCAGCTTCAAATGTCCCTTATTATCAATCATTATTACAAACAGCGCTACTTTTAACACCATCTCACGGCTCAACGAGTCAGTGAAGACAACAATTCAATATACAATTTCTTCTTCAAACATCCTGTGCAAGTATTTTCCATATATTCCTCAATGAGTGCTTTCTCTCCAGGCATAGAAAACTGACAAGACCACAAAATGGCGACTTCAAAGAGAACGGGGAAAATAATACTAAACAATGTCTTTATTCTGCTGATGACATCCCAGGTTATTTCCCCCTTCAACCTGAACAAGAAGGTCCTCTCATTAGTTTTCTCTCGTTACTCGGGTTGACGAGACAACTGGTTTTCAAGTCAGCGGGTTTGCATGCTCCCGGAACGTGCTTTCTCACCTTTTGGACACACAATCCACCAATAAGCAGTGGGATTGCAGAATATCATCTTTATTAATCATCCTTAAGAACTAAACTAGCGGAAGGGGGGGGGGGCACAGAGAGAGAGAGAGAAAGTGTCTCTCCTTAACGATCCGGTGTCTACGATAAGGTAGATACTGCCTCTGTAAATGTTCACAGATAAACATGATTCGATAGATACATGAAGTGGACACACGTAAGTTATAGGCTGTAACAACAAAGAAAGTAAACAGTATATAGTTATTATTATTAAGACCTATAACACGTCAGTGTTGTCGGTGTGCCACACAATATACATCAGCAGATAAAGCTCTCCAAAGAACTATATTATGTCAGTCATTCAGAGGAGTGTAGAACAATCACACCAAGTCCATTCATTGATTTTATCAATCCAGGTGTCGTCCCCTCTTCTCCTTCCACCCTCGACTGTTTCTTGCACAATACTTTTATAAAGCTAGACGTGTCTCGTTACATGTCCAAACCAAACAAGTTTACGTTGCTTGACCAATACCAAACGTGGTTCTGGATAACCTACAAGTATGTTTATTTGCTGCTAGATAAATATATTTGTCTTGTATTCTATATTAACTATTTCTGGACAAACGTCTGCAGTACTAGATTTCAAAAGGCGGAATCCTTCTTTAGTGTCCTGTATTGAGTGCCCAACTTTCACATCCGTATAAATATATACATAGCACTTGTCACGTGACGGATTATTTCCAGAACGTAGTCTTCCTTATGAATCTCCCGAAATGCCCGCGGTCTCTGGAAAGTTGTACCGCGGTCTCTGGAAGGTTGTCCCGCGGTTTCTGGCAAGTTGTCCCGCGGTCTCTGGCAAGTTGTCCCGCGGTCTCTGGAAAGTTGTCCCGCTGTCTCTGGCAAGTTGTCCCGCGGTCTCTGGCAAGTTGTCCCGCGGTCTCTGGCAAGTCGTCCCGCGGTCTCTGGCAAGTTGCCGTGCCTCCTCTAGCGACAAGTGCATACATTTCTGAATATCTCTTGTCCAGCGACGTATTGGTCGACCTTTGTCACTACTGCCATCTATCGCCCCCAACAACAATCTTTCTATTCCAAAGTGTCTTCACATGGCCAAAAAAACTTTGTTCTTAATAAGCCAGCCTTCTTAAGCGTTGATTTTGCTTAGTAACTCTTGGTTGGCCTTCCATATTTCGACATTCCATATTTTTTGAATATACTATCAATATAAAACAGATAGAATATATTGATAGTTCAATATATTATAAATGCAACCTTTAATGCAAATAAAAGACGAAATATTGATAAACAAAATCTACATTTGTATGCTGTCACCGTGATCCAAGACATTTCCTTTGGTTTTTTTTTAAATAGTAATAATCATTATTTTTGAGTTGAAAAATGATGAACATCAATTAAGCGTTGCATTTCCACCGAAGACGGATGTGTCGGGCCATTGGCGCTAATAAAACGGCCACACAACGCATTTCCATTCTCTGGACTACATCCTGCTGAAAATCTAATAGGACCGTGGTCTTGCTACAAAGGAGATCCAGCGGGAGTTTGAGAATGAACGCTGAGGAAGAAGAATAGAATACACTATCAATGTAAAGATATATTTTCCTGTTTTTCATTTTACATTGAATCCATAGCGATTGGAATACAGAAAACATGGAAAATACCTTCTGAAGCCTTGCATTTGATACGCTTTTTTATGTAATAGTGCCGTGATTTTACTTTGTAACAAAAGCATGGACGTAAATACCAAACATAAAGAGATGTCCTGACTTGTCTTAGAAATCATGTGTTGATAACAAGGCACACGGAGGAATACAAGAGATAACCTGTAGATTGTAAAGCTAGTGACAAGTATGTCATACTCTACTTAGCGCTGGTTTCGGGGCCGGGCTGCATCTTGTACTGAACTAAGTGACTTACATATTCCCCCCCCCCCCATCATTTTGTTGTCTCGCGTGTTCTCATCCCTTGCTAAATTATTCCTATCATCATTCCCGTTATCACTCTACTCGCTCTTTATGCTACGTCTGTCTCCTCTTATCTTGCTGGACCCTCCCAACTCTGTCTCCTCTTATCTTGCTGGACCCTCCCAACTCTGTCTCCTCTTATCTTGCTGGACCATCCCTACTCTGTCTCCTCTTATCTTGCTGGACCCTCCCAACTGTCTCCTCTTATCTTGCTGGACCCTCCCAACTCTGTCTCCTCTTATCTTGCTGGACCCTCCCTACTCTGTCTCCTCTTATCTTGCTGGACCCTCCCAACTCTGTCTCCTCTTATCTTGCTGGACCCTCCCCTCCCAACTCTGTCTCCTCTTATCTTGCTGGACCCTCCCAACTCTGTCTCTTACATTTGTCATGACGTGTTTCATACCATGCTGTAACCTCTTTCTCCTCGTTACAACATATGATCTTTCTTATGTAAAATATAGTATTTATTTGTCTTTTGACTTTCATCCTGGTGAAGGCCTTTTAATGGAAACGTCGCATGTCGCTGAATTTAGTTGCTAGTATGTATTGTTTATAAAAATTGGCAATGCATATACCTATTTTCGTTTATCGTGCTATGTGTCATGTATTACCCAAGCCCTAGCAATTCGAGTATCGGGTTGTCTCCCATCACTGGTGTTTTATCTCTTAACAAGTGTAAGAAAGAACCGGAGATTACTGCAATAACCTGGGTCACATATCCCTATCGCTTGCATCTTCATTTCAACAATAAACCAAGATTCCACTAGGAACCCCCAACCTGGGAATCTGGCCATTAAAAACGCTGGCATGAAATATTCATGATTTGGCTGAGATCACAGACTTTACGGCGGTGTATTACAACTGGAGATATCTGCCAACGGCTGAGAAATAGTTCCAATAACTGGGTGTTATGGAAAATCGAGACAAACTGAAACGTCTCTAGAACATGAGTTACTGCGCTTTAAGTATGATTGCATTCAAGTCTTCTCGGTTCTTCTATTATTGTTCGGTCAGTCCATCTTTCCCTCCCGACTCACCCAATCAAATTTTTATCTCACAAGTACACTTATTTTCTCTCACCATCCCTTCTACTTATGTTGCGATAGTTCATCTATTCTCACAGGATGCCATTTCTTTCTTAGTAACAAATACATCATGTACTTGATCAAGATCAAGTTTGAGAGAGAATGAGACACATTAGAGAGCAGGTTTAGAGAAGACACAATGCACACATGTCTATGTCTTGTCTCACCCTGCACACATGTCTACGTAATGCCTCATCCTGCATACATGCTTTTACAGCTGATGGAACACAAGTGTACACCTGATGAACAAAAGTAGACAACTGATGAACACAAGTGTACACCTGATGTACAAAAGTAGACAACTGATGAACACAAGTGTACACCTGATGAACAAAAGTAGACAACTGATGAACACAAGTGTACACCTGATGTACAAAAGTACACAACTGATGAACACAAGTACACAACTGATTAACACAAGTACACAAATGATTAACACAAGTACACAACCGATTAACATAACAGATTAACACAACTGATTAACACAAGTACACAACCGATTAACACAAGTACAAAACTGATTAACACAAGTACACAGCTGATTAACACAACCGATTAACACAAGTACACAACCGATTAACACAAGTACAAAACTGATTAACACAAGTACACAGCTGATTAACACAACTGATTAACACACGTACACATACAAAATAAAGGTAAAGGTGTTATGAGTAATGAGCCAGCGTTATAGCACACGGCTTCTCACAAGTGCTCAACTGCCCAGTCAGTGGTTGACCAGAAACCATCTGACTAGCGTCGCATACCGCCTTGTTCAGTAGCTATGGCGCCATTTTCGACCTTACCATGGCATGAGCCCTGTACTCTACATAATGGTGACTTCGTGAGCCACGGGAGTAATTTTTATTTCATACCACAAATAAAGAGTGGACTGGAAATTCGGGTCTGCTGGACGGTGTGTGAATGGCTTAAATAAAACTACCGTACACCCGCCGCATGTCAGGTTGATCTTGTACAAGGGATACATTTCAGTGACAGCACTGCCGGAGATTCTATGTTCACACGCAGATATTTATCTAACTATTGGTGTAATTAAACAAATTTTGCGCACGCGGTTGTGTCTGTGGGTCTCACCAATGGCTCACTAGACAAACCACCCATGCAACAGAAAACCTTAGTAGATGACATGCGTTTATATTGAGGTTATCTTCTTATGATGTTCGTCCGTCGTGATCGACGATGACCAAAAACTCAACCATAATAATAATAACAATAAATAATAAAATAATAAAGTTAATAGTGCGTTTTTAAATGACTAGCAAGTCCAATGCGCGCACAAAATGTTCTTTTACAGAATTGACAACAATAGAAGGTATCTGTGTGAGGTTGAGATGTTTTTTCTTTTCTACGTGTCCGCTTCTGTCTTGCAGTTTCTTGCAGTTTCTGTCTTGCAGTATCTTCTTATAGAAGCTTCATGGCACGTCATCTATACAATCCTGTAGTCGTAACCTTCGATAACAGTTACCATGTTGTTCTGACAGGCTGATGTTGTGCTTGAACTAGTTACGAGCATCGCGTGGGTGGGAGGAACAACAAAGAAACTCTGGCAAGGGCCAGAGTTGTGCCCTGATGTTGACGTCTGTTTCGGCTGCATTGGACTTGAAACACCATCAGGTCGAATGGCTGCTGGAACAGAGGGCGGAGCACTTATGGGATCCCTACGTGCTGTGAGGCCAGTTTTCTAATTAAGAAGAATCAAGAAGTAAACAAAACTTACAATAACGTACATAAGCTAGAGGAACACCGATCCATTAGCAAAGCTAACTTGTCGCCGCTTTTACTAGTGATTCCATTTCTTTCCTTTTCCATCAACGAAAAATAAACATGATTTTTTTTTAAAGAGAGAGAGAGAGAGAGAGAGAGAGAGAGAGAGAGCGATGTGTCCCAGCGGATCGATAGTTTTGAGTTAGGGCACCGGATCGCCTAGGATTAGAGAATTGTTTCCCATCAAAGTCGGACGCACTAACAATTAAAAAAAAAACCCAAATCTGGTAATAACTACGTGCTTGCGGCTTTTACATCTTCATTGTCATTTGGTTCTCATTGTGTACAATGTCATGTATGTTGACAGGATCGAATAAGCGAGGAAATAATAGTATCACTGTAAGCTGGCATGCATGTTATAAGAGGCTCTTAAGGAAGGTTGGACGTGAAGTTAAACACCCCCTCCCCCATAAGGTATAAAGTGATCAAACATTCCGCGTCGAAGTCGGATGTCTTGATGAAAGACGCAGATATCGCAGCCAATCAGTAACCACGACTCAACTCACTGAATGAAGTGAATTTCTCTAGACTACATCTTGCTAACCAGCAGGAGTTTGAGAACGAGACCAGGACTCCTCACAGAGATACGTCTAAGCAGGGCTCTGTCAAAAAAGCTATATGTATAATAGAGATCATGCTTGGGTTCAGCGTGTTCAGAAAAAGATTGACTGGCCCCCGTATTTCTCTCTCTCTCTCTCTCTCTCTCTCTCTTTCTTTCAGTCATATTTCCTTTTAATCTTGTTTCTCATTGCAATTGTATTGTTCTCTATGATACTGTCTACATTTGCAAGACAGTTGCTTTCTTTGAACTGAGTTTGTATAAGTACATGTTTGTACTTCGGATTTTTACAATAACATGGACAAGTTTCAATCAATTAATTAATATTCTTCTATATCTGGTTTCTACATTATCATACATGATTGACAGACAGAAATCATGATTGACTGAGAGAAATCATGATTGATAGGCATAAATCATGATCGATAGACATATTTAGTGACAAATGGTGACACGTTGTTTAAATATGAGCAAATGTTTAGTTATCATAATATTAGTCGCCCGTGTGTTGCCGGGACCCGAAAGGGGAGCAAAGAATAGCAACAGTGTTTACCTTCCACGCATGTCGTAAAAGGCGACTAAGGAGGTTATGGGATGGAGTTGGCTGTCCCATCCCATATAGGGTCAGCGACCAAAAGCCATGCTGAAGTCGGATGTGTCAGGTCGAAAGGCGCAGATATCGCACCAGTGCTGTAAACCATGATAAAACGTATTCCGTTCTCCGGACTACATACTGCTAATCTGCAGGAGTTTGAGAACGAACGCAGAAGAAGAAGAAGATACTATTAGTGTCAAAATAGACAGAAGAGTGCATCAGAAAAACAATAGTTAATGAGAAACGAATATGGAGAGATAGAAAGAGTCAGATATAGACAGCAATGAAGGGTCAAGCAGACAGAAATCTGAATGGTACAAGACTACAGTGAAATCGATATAGACAGTCCAGGAAACAGACGCAGACAAACATGCCCACTGATACTGGAGACAATTCGCCTATTATCAAACGTAACCGAGAGGACTCGTGGCCAAGCACCGCCAGCAAGACACAAATAGATCGACACACTAGCTAAAATATTGACTTGGTCTGCCTGTGAGACCACGTCTTCGGGTGACAACAGAAATTCGAGTCCGTTATTTTATTAGCAGTAATGGACCATTCCCCGGCGTGTTGTAAATGGGAGAGAAAATTGATGAAGTTGCCTGCCTTCCTACAGTTAATTCTATTTGTCTTGACTTGTTCGACCTAACTATACAAGAAGGTCCAAGCTTTGTCATTCTTTTCTGATCTCTGTGGGATCTTATGCTCTTTAGTATCTTTCTGAAAACATGAAAACAAACCCGATGGGAGATTTCACAAGTTCTTTATTCACTGCTATTGTAGGAACATTATCACCGCGCTTCCACATTCGACGAAGTGATCAGTTTCATAATTACATTATTCATTTACTCATGTTACATCTAAAGCAACATTGTTCATGCTATGTGTATTCGCATTCGCAACTTCACAGTATCGTATAATCATAATGGATAACATCAACATCCTGATAAACAACAAACAACTAAAACAAGTAGATGAATTAAAATATCTGAGCAGCACATTGAGATATGACAATAAACAAGAAGCAGAAACAGATGCAAGATGTAATAAGGCCTGTCAGGTCATCGGTCAATGAACACCTTTACTAAGAAACAAAGATATTACACTAGAAACAAAGAAAGGGCTATTCAACACCATTTTCTTGACAACGTTGTGTTATCAGTGTCAAACTTGGACATTGGATTCTAGAACAATACATAAGATTAACACCACTGAAATGAAATGTTTGAGACGTATGATTGGAATTAGTTAGCCTAAGAGACAAAATCAGGAATGAAGAACTAAGAAAACAATTAGGGATCAGGTCAACATTAGAATATATTCATAAACAACAAGCTAAATGGTTAGGACACATAACCAGACAGAAAGAGCGAAGTATTATCCAAAAAACACTTAACAAACGATACGAAAACAGTCGACCTATTGGACGCCCTCGTAAATGGTGGATAGATAGTGTATTAGAGACACTCGGAAATATAACAGCAGAGGAGGCAAATAGAAGGGCAAAAGACCGTACACTCACTCTCCCCTCACACTCTACCGAAAGGTACATGAGAAGAGAAAGAAGAAGTATAATGTTATACGATTGTCTAATGATTCACTAATAATAATTTGTGTATTGAAAATGCACACGCTGGACGTCTTGACTTGATAATACATACGCTGGACGTCTTGACTTGATAATACATACGGTGGATGTCATGACTTGAGAATACATACGGTGGATGTCATGACTTGAGAATACATACGGTGGATGTCTTGAATTGAGAATACATATGGTGGATGTGTGGATTAACATTAAGTTTTCTACGGATAAGTATTACTCGCATTGGTAAAACGTGTTGACTTCAGTTCCGAGGTAAATCGATGTCATCTGAACGAACCAAGTTCAAATCTCGTCTGATGATTCTGCCAACAGCTAGCATCGCATATCTTTCTTTAACAAGAACAATCTATAAATAGTTAGCCTCGGATATCTGTGTTTTACATGGATAATCTCAATACAGTGAACATATACACCTGCATAAACCAAACATCACAAGCGATGTTCCGAGATGTTATATCTTTTTTTTTGTGATGGTAATTTGTAGATTTTTTTTTTAATATTTAAAAAAAAATTTTATTTTTAGGCTACTACATTGATTCTAAACAGCGAATAATAAAACAAAAGAGCTACACTACACAATCCTTCTTCTTTCGTTCACTTGAAACATGTCTATGTCTGTAATTCTGTCTCCTGAATAAAACTCACTGTCTTTTGTAGTTCATACAGTGGCCCATAGAGCTTTGATTCCGGTGTTGTTTCCTCTGGCCAATATGTCTGCCTCAGCGTTTCATGCTCAGAACACTCTTGAAGTATATATTTGGCACTCTGTACTGCCTGTACAAATGTAAACATGGCAGTGTTGACAATCTTGAACTGTGTATACATGTGACTTAGTCGATTGTGTCCTGTTCTGAGACGTAGAATTATAACACTACACAATGATCATCATGGACAGAACATAACGAGAAGATGTTGACAAGTGAAAATTAAAAATAAAAACACATTTTTTACATGTCATAATTACAGATCACAGAGAAGTATACCGCATATTAGGCAATTATCGTTGCGACCTGAACACCTCACAACAGATATCAGTTATATAGAGCCTACACCACACAACATATATCCGTTATATAGAGCCTACACCTCACAACAGATATCCGTTATATAGAGCCTACGCTAACACCACACAACATATATCCGTTATATAGAGCCTACACCACACAACATATATCCGTTATATAGAGCCTACGCGTACACCTCACAACAGATATCCGTTATATAGAGCCTACGCGAACACCACACAACATATATCCGTTATATAGAGCCTACGCGAACACCACACAACATATATCCGTTATATAGAGCCTACGCGAACACCACACAACATATATCCGTTATATAGAGCCTACGCGAACACCACACAACAGATATCCGTTATATAGAGCCTACGCGAACACCACACAACAGATATCCGTTATATAGAGCCTACGCGAACACCACACAACAGATATCCGTTATATAGAGCCTACGCGAACACCTCACAACAGATATCCGTTATATAGAGCCTACGCGAACACCACACAACAGATATCCGTTATATAGAGCCTACGCGAACACCACACAACATATATCCGTTATATAGAGCCTACGCGAACACCACACAACAGATATCCGTTATATAGAGCCTACGCGAACACCACACAACAGATATCCGTTATATAGAGCCTACGCGAACACTACACAACAGATATTCGTTATATAGAGCCTACGCGAACACCTCACAACAGATATCCGTTAAATAGAGCCTACGCGAACACTACACAACTGATATCCGTTATATAGAGCCTACGCGAACACTACACAACAGATATCCGTTATATAGAGCCTACGCGAACACTACACAACAGATATCCGTTATATAGAGCCTACGCGAACACCACACAACAGAGTCCCGTTATATAGAGCCAACCCGTTGGTATTCTGCAGTTTAACACCGGCGAGAGAACTGTACACTATTCTACAAACAAGTAGAGCACATACTAGAGCGCAGTCAGTAAAGTCACAGACTATTGTGGAAAATTGGCAGCTAGGTGCATGTTCATCGTTGGAAATCCATGTGTCTCAACCAGCGTGCTGAGCAATACTGGACTCTCTCAGTTTGACTCCACGGCGTAATGAGCAATACTGGACTATCTAAATCTGACTTCACCAGCGTGATGAGCAATACTGGACTCTCTCAGTCTGACTCCACGGCGTAATGAGCAATACTGGACTATCTAAATCTGACTCCACCAGCGTGATGAGCAATGTTGGACTCACTGAATGTTTTACCACATAGAAAAATGTAATTGTACATATGAAATGATGTAGGGTTCTCAGAAGAGGAAAACATCACTATATTGACATATCTATCTACTGAAAGTTTAATATGGTATAACTGTCGTTCCGATATACCAATAGTGAGATATTGAGACGTTTCGCATGTTGATTGTCCAAATTAGATCAATTGCGTGGTCGCGATAGCTCAGCTGTTAGTGAACTGACTTCTTGTTCGGGTGATCCAAGGTTGAATTTCCAGTTTAACTTGAGATATATATAAATCACCAACGGTTTCTATGCCGACACAGTCTAAGAAAATGGGTACCAGATCTTCTTGTAAAGTAAAACGGTGGGCTTGATACTAACTATTTTATCCCTAGATCCTGGTATGCAGGGTCAATGAAAAATGCGTGTCTAAATAACGTATTCCGGAATATCCCTGAATGGCGCGATAAAGGGAAAACATTACTATTTACACATTGCAGTCATGATATATGCCCATGCTATTCCCATCTGTTTGGTTCACTCAAACCCACCGTGATGAAAAACGTGGTCCACTCAAACCATGATGACAAACGTGGTCCACTCAAAACAACGATGATGGAAAACGTGGTCCACTCAAAACAACGATGATGAAAAACGTGGTCCTCTCAAAACGTGATGAAAAACGTGGTCCTCTCAAAACAACGATGATGGAAAACGTGGTCCTCTCAAACCGTGATGACAAACGTGGTCCACTCAAAACAACGATGATGGAAAACGTGGTCCTCTCAAACCGTGATGAGAAACGTGGTCCACTCAAAACAACGATGATGGAAAACGTGGTCCTCTCAAAACAACGATGATGAAAAACGTGGTCCTCTCAAAACGTGATGACAAACGTGGTCCACTCAAAACAACGATGATGAAAAACGTGGTCCACTCAAAACAACGATGATGAAAAACGTGGTCCACTCAAAACAACGATGATGACAAACGTGGTCCACTCAAAACAACGATGATGACAAACGCGGTCCACTCAAAACAACGATGATGAAAAACGTGGTCCACTCAAAACAACGATGATGAAAAACGTGGTCCACTCAAAATAACGATGATGACAAACGTGGTCCACTCAAAACAACGATGATGGAAAACGATTGCCGAATGACTTAGAAGTTGAACATGAAGTGACAATGTAGCTGAAACTGCAGGACAATGTTTGTGCATGCTGTTATGTATTTCCGCAATGACCAATCGATGTGGACATGTGTACCAATATCGATAGAGATTATGTGGAGAAATAAGGCAACAATGTCAGTCCACAATTATATAGTTTTTCTGTCCCTAACCTGTTTATTTATTGTTTACCAGAGGTATTTCTGACTTATTTATTGACTTCCTCTAGTACATCACTATCTAGAGAAAATGTAAAACTGGGATCGCAGAGAAAACACGCATTCAGTGCTAAAAATAATTCAAATCACATGAAACGAGTAATTAAGTTCAATAAAATGACTGATGCAACCATTGAATGACTGACAGAACAGCAAACAGAAAAGACAATGTTATTAACGGTTAAACTATATCATAGGAAATAAAACGATGGTCAGCTTATAGAATTGAAAGTGCTTAGTGGACTTGTAAGTTTCGACGGTAGTCGATGTTTTAATCACAGTGCTATCGAGGCGAACTAGGAAGATCGTCATCATCATCAGGTGCCATGCCGGCTGGCGTAGACGGTAATGGCTCTCCACAGCTCTCTGTCCACAGTATTATGTATCAAAGTCGTTGTTGTTTCCTTGCCGTGCCAGGTTGTAAAACTGTCTAATATTTTCTCACGTTGTCGCCCTCTGTCTCTGTTGCCTTCAATTTTGCCTTTTGTGACTATGTTCTCTAAACCTGCCTGTCTCATGAAGTAGCCAAAAAAAAAGAAGATTGCCTTTTTCTTATATTGTTGATTAAGGTCTGTTTCGCATTTGACTCTTTCAGGAGGATGGTAGCCAAGTAAAACAGCACATAATGCATGAGAAACTTCAATGGGTGCTACTATAGCCGGAAGAGTGTTATATTGTAACGAAGGACGCAAAGATTCTTAGGCAAAGATTTCATCAGTCTTTGAGTAGTCTTGACCCTATACTTCTTATACAATTATAAATGAGCGGTGGTGATAATGGCAATGACGCCTCTCCTAATGATAATTGTCCCATGCCAACCGGCACGATTTCGTCTCGGTCACTATTTGACTTAGCCTAGATTTCCCTGTCCTTATTTGCATAAATAATTCCAGCTGTAGGCCAGGTCATCAAGTTACGTATGGTGTAGACATTTTCCGCATATTTTCTAAATTCTACCAGTGAATTAAACTAGCAAACACACGATTGAGCGAGCGTGAGAGTGAATACAAGAATGAATGAAGCACAAGGAGAAGATATATATCACATTGAATTCACAATCAGAGAGTTAGGATGCGATGACGCACAGTAGCCATAGACAACATTAGAGATACTCGAGAGGATTAGCTGAGAAACATTGCGGCATCATGGGAGGATAATTGAGTAGGTTAGCACAGCAAAACAGATGGGGGTCGGGACGTAACAGCGCTGCTATCTAAATGTCAGAGGATCTCTTCGGCCAGATTGAATGATTAACAGTGGTGATGATCAAGCCACGGGCGGTAATAGAAGGATAAAGAGTGATGAACGGAAAGGTGGAACGAGTGGAGAACGTTTCTAACCTAATCTATGTACGAGTATATAACACAAACCAAAGAAGGAATATATTACAGAAACCAAAGAAGGAATATATTACAGTAACCAAAGAAGGAATATATTACAGAAACCAAAGAACGAGGATATAAAGACTTCAGCAAAGCCGTATATATGAGAGAAGGGGTTTAATAGGTTCTACACCACCCCAAAACCCCTACAAAATGGTAATAATGCCATACAATCGAGTTGGTTATCTTGTTTTCTTAGACAATAAGCACTTCCCTCTTAACAGTTACATTTACAGCTCTATTTAATATATATATATATATATAATGTGTTATAATATGTTGCCTCTTTTTTATTATATTGATTCCATATTTTGTATAAACATGCTTTACTGCATCGCCCAGTCTGTGTAGCCACGTTTAACTACATCCCCAGTCTGTGTAGCCACGTTTTACTACATCCCCAGTCTGTGTAGGTACGTTTTATTGCACTCCCAGTCTGTGTAGCCACGTTTTACTGCATCCTAAATATAGGTATAGCTACATATTTCTATAGCCCAACATACACGAATCATGGTTTTCCCATACCATTTCATATCGTCACTAAAATGCTTTATTAGGAACAACAGGTTTCTGTCCGCCTCGAAGGAGATGCATCTGACTGATATGAGGTTTCTGTCCGCCTCGAACGAGAAGCATCTGACTGATATGAGGTGCAAAAAGAATTAACTTCTTTTTAGACATTGTTGCATCCTCTCACCATCCTCTCACCATCCTCTCACCATCCTCTCACCATCCTCTCTCCATCCTCTCACCACACCTATTCAACATATACTCAGAAAACATAATGGGAAATGTACGAGAAGACCTACGTTATGATCAGTTTCAACACCTTAATATCGGAGGACATGAGATTACAGAAATTAGGTGTGCAGATAACATCACCCTACTATTCAACCAGAAATTAGGTGTGCAGATAACATCACCCTACTATTCAACCAGAAATTAGGTGTGCAGATAACATCACCCTGCTATTAAACTAGAAATTAGCTGTGCAGATAACATCACCCTGCTATTAAACTAGAAATTAGGTGTGCAGATGACATAACCCTACTATTAAACCAGAAATTAGGTGTGCAGATAACATCACCCTACTATTAAACTAGAAATTAGGTGTGCAGATGACATCACCCTACTATTAAATTAGAAATTAGGTGTGCAGATGACATAACCCTACTATTAAATTAGAAATTAGGTGTGCAGATAACATCACCCTACTATTAAACTAGAAATTAGGTGTGCAGATAACATCACCCTACTATTAACCAGAAATTAGGTGTGCAGATAACATAACACTACTATTAAACCAGAAATTAGGTGTGCAGATAACATCACCCTACTATTAAACCAGAAATTAGGTGTGCAGATAACATCACCCTACTATTAAACTAGAAATTAGGTGTGCAGATAACATCACCCTACTATTAACCAGAAATTAGGTGTGCAGATAACATAACACTACTATTCAATCAGAAATTAGGTGTGCAGATGACAAAACCCTACTATTAAGCCAGAAATTAGGTGTGCAAATGACATCACCCTACTATTAAACCAGAAATTAGGTGTGCAGATGACACCACCCTACTATTAAACCAGAAATTAGGTGTGCAAATGACATCACCCTACTATTAAACCAGAAATTAGGTGTGCAGATGACACCACCCTACTATTAAACCAGAAATTAGGTGTGCAAATGACATCACCCTACTATTAAACCAGAAATTAGGTGTGCAAATGACATCACCCTACTATTAAACCAGAAATTAGGTGTGCAAATGACATCACCCTACTATTAAACCAGAAATTAGGTGTGCAGATGACACCACCCTACTATTAAACCAGAAATTAGGTGTGCAAATGACATCACCCTACTATTAAACCAGAAATTAGGTGTGCAGATGACACCACCCTACTATTAAGAAGTTCTACATGTTTATAACACATGGTTATGCCAGTCAAACATTATAGCGAAACACGAACTATTTTCCCCAATGTAAAAAAACAAAAACAAGTGCACATCAGCAGAGAATCAAAGAATAACTAGAAAGTGTCATCAACTTTGAATATCTCGGGCCAACCAACATCACAGGAGATTGTTGCTCTGCTGAGTTCAGAAAGAGATTAGCAACGGCTTACAAAAACATCACATGAAAAATCTATAGCAAGAAGCAAGCAGACGTTACAACTATTAAGAAGGTATATCTTTCCAATGGTAACATAGGGTTGTGAGGCTTGAGGAATGACATCTACAATGGACAAGAAAATATCGGCATTCGAAATGAAATGCTATAGTCATAAAAATAACAAGGCCAGAAACCAACGCAGATTTCCACAAAAACCTGAAAATAGAAGAAGAATGCCTCCTCACAACTATAAAAAAAAACTAACATATTTCGGACATATAAAAAGACACAATGCTTTTGAAAGATTAATCATGGAGGGAAAAGTTCGGGCCAGAGAACAAGAGGCAGACCAAGACTACGATAGACACAAGACATCGAAGACCTGAACATGACGCTGGATGAAACTGGACAGCGTACACAGAACCGAGAGGCTTACAGAATGACAGTGAGGACAACGTTCTGTAAATGACACGTCACATAGAGAGACCATAAGTGCAGCTACGTTTTACTGTAGCTTAACATAGGTATAGCTACATTTTACTGCAGCTTAACATTGGTATAGCTACGTTTTACTGTAGCCTAACATTGGTATAGCTACGTTTTACTGTAGCCTAACATTGGTATAGCTACGTTTTACTGTAGCCTAACATTGGTATAGCTACGTTTTACTGTAGCCTAACTTAGGTATAGCTATGTTTTACTGTAGCCTAGCATAGGTATAGCAATATTTTACTGTAGCTTAACATAGGTATAGCTACATTTTACTGCAGCCTAACATTGGTATAGCTACGTTTTACTGTAGCCTAATATAAGGTATAGCTAGGTTTTACTGTAGCCTAACATGGGTATAGCTACATTTTACTGCAGCCTAACATAGGTATAGCTACGTTTTACTGTAGCCTTACATGGGTATAGCACTATGTTACTGTAGCTTAACATGGGTATAGCACCGTTTTACTGTAGCCTAACATATGTGTATCTACTTTTCTGGTTGGTTGGTTAGAGTATTAAGACCTCCTTCAGCCTCCAAAGCGATCCATTATAGTTATATCTGGGCGTATTACCATCAATAACAAAAAAGTATAATGGAGGTCGAGGTGTATTTAAACCCAACACAGAGACCACGTATAACAGTAGTTACACAAATACAATAAAGTAATACACACATACGTACACACCGTTGAAAGTCAGCTAGCATTATGTGTGGCTTCATGTGATTGTAATCTTCATTGAATGTGATTACTTTTGATTTGGATAATCCTGGATATGATTCGCACGATCGATTGTTCGCAGTCACAGATTGAAACTGGGATTAACCACGGATCTCTAGAAACACGGATATACAACATGATTTCTCTCATCGCAATAAGTTTACGGTAAACATACATTGCTGTGAATTCTCTTTGAATACATATATTTTCGAGCTATATTGGTGAAAATAATTTCAATGATGTTATAACAAGTTTGACAAGTTTTTAACCAGTAAAGCTGCTAGACGTATATACATTGCTTAATAGTGTGAAACAGCTCCAGATGTTTGCTTACAACTTTTACCGTGGAGTGTGAATCACACATTATATCATTGGGTCTAGAAATACATGAAATAGCTATGACCGACTTTAGATTAAATATAACATGTACGCTAACCCATGACCTAGTCACTACTCTTGGCTGATTCAACGTATCAGTAATGAAGTGGTCATGGGTTGGTCCACAGGTCGTATGCAAATTAAAGTCGGCCACGAATTAAGCCCGCCAGATTTCATAGAAATTGGCTCTAGATATTATGTACGAAAAAATAGAGATTGAAATGTTTAAGTCACCTAATGAGAATGAACCACTTTTGGTCAGCGGCAGGAACATACAACATGACAATGGAAACAGCTAGATAGAGAGGAAGACAAAGAAGAAAGGTGGACTGAAAGAGTTACCGTCATTCTGACACGGCAAAGTATTACTGCATATCAATTGACCAACCGTGCAAAAGCCCGAAAATCGATCGTCACTCAATCATGCGACGCCTAACAGCTTAAGCGTAGAAAAGACAATAGAGATATGAATTAATTCCATCGCTAGCTTATGAACATTCTTGCAGTACTTCTGGGTTCAGAGACGACCAATACCTGGACGTCAGTTAAACAAACGGATACCCGACATACATTTACGACGCCCTAGCATATGAAGACGTGAAAATTAAACACAATTTCTGGGATCTCCCGTACGTGGCCCTAAACTAATTCTTCCATATGATTCATCTCAACCTCTTCCCTTAACCATTGCACTTACAGATTTTCCCTGCACCTCGTTTTCATGTGCGAATAAATCAGCTGTCTGACTGTGTAAATAAATCCAGTTCCGATCTGGTCTGATGTGAAACTGACTTTCTTCAATAAATCTCACCGGACAGACAAGTTCCGTTTTTCCTCAAACAGAAATAACAAATTCATGTTTATCTGATTTTCTACCAGTGTTTACGCAGGATTCGAAGGTGAGAATGGAGTAGGAAAGGATCTCCAAGTGCTAAAGATATTTGACGGAATCAATAAACAATAAGGTATTCAAATGGCAACGAATCAGAAATATAAGAGCCATGCTAAATGAATTATATTATAATCAATCATAGATCAATCACTGAAACAAACACTTGAGTACCACGGGGATTTTTACATATCAATGGGTGCATAAGCCACGGACACGAATTCTCAATATGCATATATCCTTGGATATTTTCTCAGCGCATTCTATGTGATTCCCATTTCTGCCAATACTTTCATGTAAATAGATATCCCCCACAAACATCAGCAGAATATAATATATCGCACCAGAGTAACTGAAGACTGTGAGAGGTTGGATTGGGGGGGGGGGGGCCTGATTAAAGATAGAAAAGATTATTTACGTCATTGTACTCTTGTTAAACTCCATTATGTACTCCGTCCGTCACAACAACGAGAGTACCACTTATTATAGCACAAGTCTCCATAGTTTCAAGCGACAATTGCAAGGGATATCAGGAAAATAATCCATTCTGAACACATGACGTCGCAAGCAGTATACATGGCGTCACAAGCAATATACACGACGCTGCAAGCAGTATACACGACTTCACAAGCAAGATATATTATGAATAGATTACGAAAGAAAAGCAATTGCCGTAGCTCCGTCCAGCAAGATATGCGGGAGGTGGAGGGGACGTGAAATTGAAAGCCCGTGTGTAGGTAGCAAAGACCGAAAGGAAAGCAAAGACAAGCGATACTGTTACATGTCGTGCATGTCGTGGGAGGCAACGAAGGAGGGTTTGGGGTACCCCATCCCATATATGGTAAAAGTGACACATAAGCCATGTGGAAGCCGGATGTCAGGACGAAAGACGCAGATGTAGCAGCCAGTGTGGAAAAATACATTCCGTTCTCTGGACTACATCCTGCTAATCTGCTACATTCTGATAACCTGCTACATTCTGTTAATCTGCAAGAGTTTGACACCGAAACAAAAACCACCCAAAACCCGAGCATCACACTTAAACAAGGAACTGAGAATCAATTTTGTGTTGATGTTCCCATTCCTACGACCCTGAAGACGATGATGATGAATTTCCATTAACGCTATCTTTGAACAAGGAGTGTTAGATGGGCGGTGGCAGGCCTACAATTAGTTTAAATAGATTACCTAAAAATATAAGCACAAATGTCGGATGTGCCCGGCCGCGCGAAAGAGGAAGATATCGCAGCAATTCTGTAAACTGTCACGCACTGCATTCCATTCTCTGTACTACATCCTGAAAACTGACAAGATTTTAATTTTAAAAAATAAATAATTAATTATTGCATGTTTTCCTGTTAAGGAGTGCATGGAGGCTGATAAGGCTGTGGGAATAATAGCCGCTGTGCCTTAGCTGTCGCCGGGACATGTACAGGAAGAATTTTATTTGCACCTCCGAAAGATAAAAATCCTTGTCCCAACCACGGATTTAAACCCGAGACCTCAGGAACCTTAAGCCGGCGTTCTAGGCGTACGGCCACGCGCTCCAATCGATTTCGATAACTAACATAAAAAAGAAAATATGGTTGAATGAATAAAGCCAGATGAAGTTGTTGATTAAACATATGACTGAAGTTGTTGATTAAACATATGACGTTCTCGACTAAAACATATTTCATTGTGTAGATTAGAATTCATACACAACTGTACAACACTAACTAATAGTCACTACGAGAACAACCGAGATGTTGTCTGATAATTTCATAGCACAGCGATAATTTCATAGCACAGCGATAATTTCATAGCACAGCGATAATTTCATCAATAGAGCGTTTGCAAATTTTGAGGAGAAGGCGGTATGCACGTGCCTTACACAAGGTATTAGTGTTCTCATGAACGTTTAGATTGGAAGTCTGTGGAAGATTTCATTTGTCTAATAAATCCCAGACAATAACACATCGTCAATGTCATTATAATTGGAAGGCGTTTGAAACATGCCTCCTAAAGCTGGATATCCACAAACAATGCACGCCAGCAACAAATTACAAACTTCACGCCAGGTTCAAACAAGACGCCTGCTCCCGGACAAAGTGGTGTCAATACTCGACAATGTCCGACAGGACAGATCGTTCAACACCCTTCTGACCTTCTCTCTTTTGTTCCAACGGTATCAACCAGCAGCTGGGATCTCGCAGACTTGCTTCCCCGGGGCACTGAAGTCACTGCACAATCCTATTCATCAATGCAGATGCATAATGCAGTGTCCACAAGAGGGAACAACGTCTGTGACTTGAGTTCTCTTAGAAAACAACAGCATTTCGTTCCGCATAATCGAGCAGCGTCTTCTCACCCTAGGGTAAAGTGCGGGTAGCAGACAACGGCCATTCTGGCATTGCTCAAAAGTGCAGAGTTGATAGTGATAATGGTGACAAACACACGCCCAACATCAGTGACTAAAAGTAATAAAAATTGATCAATGAATACATTTGCTACCATAGTAGACGCCATGCTCTTTTATAAAACAACAGGAAATCCATTTCTAGTTATTGTCTGCACAAGAAACACGTGAACAGTACACACGCACGCGCTTATATATATATTATATGTAAATACGCACACACACACATACATATTATTATATGAATGTGTAGGCTTTATGTGTACGGCTTTATTTAATGTGTACTTTGCCCCTCTCACATAGGAGATATGTAGAGACAGACGTATGTCATAGCAAGCGTATCCTGTACCTGTACACAACAATCATAATGTAGATAACGGGATTTGAGCCAGGTCCGCTCAGATGACACTCACAGATGTCACCTACTAGCAAATATTTTCTTATTTATATCACGGATGATTACGCAATCAATACATGACAAGGACTCTGAATCTACAGACACTGGGATGGCTGCTGGCACGGAGAGCGGATCACTTATGGGAGTGCCCCACGTGCTATAATTCTAGTTTCTAATCAAGAATTAAGAATCGTATTTATATGAATCAATGCAGTTAGGTGGTTGATCACATGAAACGTGTTGACTGAAGTTGCGAGGCGAGTAGGAGCCATCTACGCAGACATGGTTCGAATTACGTTTGCCGATTTAAAAAAAAATTAATTAATAAATCAACGACTATATTATACTAGATTCGTTCGCATCAATAACATTTGTATACAAAAATGTCTTCTGCTTTGAATAACGTCACAAGAATCGATTTGATTGGATGTCGCACGAAATTCTGTGAAGTAAATGCGCTATTTATAGAGCGTTCCGAAGAGAACTACAGAACACGGCTATTATATTATAGATTACTCATAGTCCGCAGCCTTAACCAATAATACTAACGGATATCTAAAAAAAAAAATCAATTGTAACACAATGCGACACGACCAGGGAATCGAACCCGCGTTGTTTAGAGCACGAGGTAAACGAAATAAACACTATGCCATGAGACCAAAGTGCCGCGATACGTAACTTTTTTCACGATTTACATATATTATATTGTGTGTATATTCTACTTTGTTTTTACATCGACTACTAGTTACTACTGCATCGTTTTTTATGTAAAACGTCAACCTTTTTTTTTGTCCATATTATTTTTGTTATAATTTTGTTTACCGTCGTATCATTACTATCAGCTGTTGGGTATAGCAAATATTTATTTATATCATATTTTATTTCGATTCAAGTACTATAGTTAGGTACTTAGTTCAAAGAATATACGTTGACACGCAATCTACAGCATCATTGCTCTAGTAGAAACTGCTGATGTCTTCTCTTTCGCATTTGTTCTGATATAAAATATCGTTCTCTCGATACATGTTGCTTAATGCAAAAGTTACAAACGACTCATCATCATCATGTGACATATTATTTCTAGAACGTGGTCTTCCTTATTGATTCTATGAACAATCCTCGATCCTGGGTATGTTGACCTGCCGCAGTTAGGCACATGTTGAAAAAATCTGGTATATCACTACACTATTGTCGTCTTGGGCGCCCTCTTTCCCTGTTGCTGTTAACTCTGCCTTCAGCTATCAATATTTCCATGATGTATAACTCTTTATATGACCAACAAAAGTCATCTTACTTGTTATGATGTTGTTAAGGAGCCAATCCTCTGCGACGTTTATTGAACAAACCACTTATTAATTTGTATTTTTTTTGGTTTTTGGTGACCACAACAAAGATTGACAGGGAAATCTTTTGGTATCCATTCGTAGCGCGTGTCCGATGTAATTCCAGCGACGCTTTCTAATATAGATGTATACATATTGTTGTTTTGATTCTTGTCTGACAACTGTGTTTGATTTGAAGTCTGACCTACGTATGTTCAATAGCCTTCTAAGACATTTATTGGAAACCCGTGAATCCATTTCAGTAACACAGCTATTTAATTTTTACGATATTAATGTGTTACATTAATGTGTTAAATTAATGTGTTAAATTAATGTGTTAAATTAATGTGTTAAATTAATGTGTTAAATTAATGATCAACCAGTTCTTTTACGTGAAATATGTACTTGCTCAGAAATAATGGAGTCATTCCTGATTTTCATATAGCCTACACTCTATGAGCTCTGGTACCCTACTTGCTGTGGCTATGTGAACCACGGGAGTAATTGTTTTAATTTCAAACACGAATAACGAGTGAACCCGAAGCTATGGTTTTCTGGTCGGCGGGCGAGTGACTGTGAAAATATTTTGACAACAGGAAGTTAATTAAGTAATTTTCTTTTTTTTCTAACCGGGACTCCCTTTTTGATTCATACTAGATTAGCCAGACTACCATGATACTATCAGCTACTATAATTCAGATCTCAGCAACATTGTACAGACTGCCTAGAAGCGACACGTCACGGATGTAACTTGGGGGAAGGTAATGATTTTTTAATTGTTAAAATTCAAGATTTATCTACTGAATATGTGTGTTATCCCAGACAAGAGGGCGGGTCGGGGGGGGGGGGAAGAGGTTTGTGAACTGGTACATACTTTCTATCAGTCACGTCGACATAAAAAGTGATGAGCCAAAGGCACACATAGCGCAGTGTTCTGCTGTAAAACTATCCGCTCGACATATTCACGTACTCCGACTGAAATCATCAGAAATCTCAATGCTGATTGAGGGCTGGCCGAACAATAACTGTCAATGCGAATACCTTGCAAATACGCCCTGACCACCTAATGGGAATCATCCCATCCCTCTCTCTCTCTCTTTTTAGAGGATTGATTTCACTGTACTCGGTTTCCCATATGTAATCCGCCACTCTCAACGAAGCAGCACGCCGCTCATGAGCACCACTCATAGCACGTAACTCTGTAGCTTCAAGCGATAATCCACAGGGATCTCCAAAACATTCACCGTGTAAACAAGACGACACGAGCCCGATTCGAACTCATGACCTCTTGAACACAAGGCGAACAGCTTAACCACTACGCTAGGGAGATCCCCGCATCCTTGTAGCGCATCACTGACTTTTCCTACCGACTCCGCAGTCACATGTATACAAAGTTCAAGATTGGCAACACGGCCATGTGTACATGTGGACAGGCAGCACAGAGTGCCAAACATATACTTCAAGAGTGTTCTGAGCATGAAACGCTGAGGCAGACATATTGGCCAGAGGAAACAACACTGGAATCAAAGCTCTATGGGACACTGTATGAACTACAAAAGACAGTGAGTTTTATTAAGGAGACAGAATTACAGATATAGACATGTTTCAAGTGAACGAAAGAAGAAGAAGAACTGACTTTTCCTGTCCAAAAGATTTGTTGGTTCGCAAACACAAAAAATAACTAATGGAACAGGACTGAAGAGTTTCTCATAAACTCTCATTCCTCCCCACCCATAGCACAGTCAAATCAACGAGCCTGTACATAGCTATATATCAGTCGTTATATTTTTGACTGTCGCCCGTGTTTTGCCGGGGCCCGAAAGGGGAGCAAAGAATAGCAACACTGTTTACCTTCCACGCATGTCGTAAAAGGCGATTAAGGAGGTTATGGGATGGAGTTGGCTGCCCCATCCCATATAGGGTCAGTGACCCAAAGCCATGCTGAAGTCGGATGTGTCAGGCCGAAAGGCGCAGATATCGCAGCAATGTTGTAAACCATGACACAGCGCATTCGGTTCTCCGGACTACATCCTGCTAATCTGCAGGAGTTTGAGAATGAACGCAGAAGAAGAAGAAGAAGAATGCATAGCTGGGTGAGTTACTTCCACATCAAGACTTAATAAAAACATATATCTCTGTGATATAGTAAAAAGCTTGAGCAAACTGCGAAGTTCAAATTATTGATACAGAAGAAATATATACAGGAAGTGGTACAAGCTTGGCACCAAGTGAACAGTTGGACTTCCTCTGACATTGCAAACAACCATTATGCGATTAACGTCAGTTGAGAATCTGCATTTTTATTTCCAATCTTGTATTCGTATAACCATGCAATCATATTCTAAAACGGCCTGCTTCCTAGCATACTTGTCAAATGTATCGCTGTTACCGGTATTACCGCACGGACGCACGCGCCAGAGCACACGCACACCTTTAGCCAGGTGGTGATAACGTGTCAAATATAAAGCTGGGAACAGGTAAACTATCACTGGAGTCAAACGCAACATCAACGCAGGCAGTGACAACTGGAAACCAAGAAAAAAAGGCCAAGTGTCAAAACTATATTGCTCTTCAGAAGATCATGTATAAAGGTGAACGCATGTAGTCACGTGAGTGCACCGGGTGCATCTTAGATCGTCAGTGCGGAGATGTTTCTAGATGAGAAAACAATAGAGTGCCTTCACATTGTCATAATAATGTATGGTTGTCAACTCCAGGAAGTGTGACTCCTGGTCAGATTGCCGCTACTGCTTCAACTTGCAGACGCTCACAGAGCGTGGCATGATTAAGTCTATGAATGCCAACTGGAGCTTGGGGTGGTGGGGTTTGATGATATTCAAGAACACGTGCCAGCCGATAGGACATTATGAATAGGTTTCACTTCGTGATCGGAAGTTGTAAAAACTGAGGTATAATGAATGCGAGCAGATACAACTCTTACACCAGTGCTAGCAGTTGTATCCATTATACCAGTGCTAGCAGTTGTATCCATTATACCAGTGCTAGCAGTTGTATCCATTATACCAGTGCTATCATTTGTATCCATTATACCAGTGCTAGCAGTTGTATCCATTATGCCAGTGCTAGCAGTTGTATCCATTATGCCAGTGCTAGCAGTTGTATCCATTATGCCAGTGCTAGCAGTTGTATCCATTATGCCAGTGCTAGCAGTTGTATCCATTATACCAGTGCTATCATTTGTATCCATTATACAGTGCTAGCAGTTGTATCCCTTATACCAGTGCTAGCAGTTGTATCCATTATACCAGTGCTAGCAGTTGTATCCATTATACCAGTGCTAGCAGTTATATTCATTATACCAGTGCTAGCAGTTATATTCATTATACCAGTGATAGAAATTATATCCATTATGCCAGTGCTAGCAGTTGTATCCATTATGCCAGTGCTAGCAGTTGTATCTATTATACCAGTGGTATCATTTGTATCCATTATGCCAGTGCTATCATTTGTATCCATTATACCAGTGCTAGCAGCTGTATCCATTATACCAGTGCTAGCAGTTGTATCCATTATACCAGTGCTAGAAATTATATCCATTATACCAGTGCTGGCAGTTATATCCATTATACCAGTGCTAGCAGTTATATCCATTATACCAGTGCTAGCAATTATATCCATTATACATCTACACAGAGAATATTTTAAACATATATAAAGAATGTCAGGACTCAAGATCATTAGGAAAATAATAAACAGCCTGAGATATGAAGATGACACTGTTCTCTTAGCAGAAATTTAACATGAACTAATAGATCAAGTCAGTAAATCAAGTATAAAATTTAACATGAACTAATAGATCAAGTCAGTAAATCAAGTATAGAATTTAACATGAACTAATAGATCAAGTCAGTAAATCAAGTATAAAATTTAACATGAACTAATAGATCAAGTCAGTAAATCAAGTATAGAATTTAACATGAACTAATAGATCAAGTCAGTAAATCAAGTATAAAATATGGATATAAACAATTAAAAATAACAAAAACCATGATAATTATAATGCTCAAAGTCACAAAAAATGGAGCTAAACATAAAATCACACGGAGAGATACTACAAGTATAACATCAATATCTTGGACACATAATTACAAATGATGGCAGATGTGAAACAGAAATTAAAAGGAGAATAGAAATGGCTAAAAGTACTTTCAATGAAATGAGGAAAATATTGACAACTAAATAAATTACAAATATGCTAAAATCGAGAATTATAAAAATTTTGATATTCTATAATAACTCAGAAACATGGACAGTTATATTTAATAAACAATTAGAAGATATAAATAATATCTTTGAGATGTGGATATATAGAAGAATATGGAGAATTTCGTGGAAAGAGAAGAAAATAAGCAAACAGTACTTATTATGAAGAAAGAATTATTAAAGGAAATCAAAATAAAACAAATATAGTATTTTGGACATATTAAATGACATGTCACCTTGTTGAAGACCTTACTTGAGGGTAAAATCGAGAGAATGCGAGCAAGAGGGACGCAGAGATATAAGTGGGAGAGTAACATCGCGAGATGGACAAGTTAAAGTCTAGCAGAGAGCACTACCAAGGCAAGATGCAGGGGATGTTGGGGGTCAGCTGCAGTCAACCTTTGTTGCGGAGACGGAACACAATGATGATTGGTGCTTACAGCTATATTTATTACAACATTCCTATCAAGAGGATAAACTTTAAAAAAATAAGTGGTCATTTGTAAATTTTTGTTTACCAAAGCAGGGAGTACACATATGTTCGTTTTTCTATTGCGTAAGAAAAAGAGGGCAATCAGTTCACTATGTCAGCTCTAATGAACTTACAATATGAACAGAACTCTGGCTTCCTATTGGTGTAGTTCAAAGTTCGTTCCTTAACAAAGATTGGAAGGACTTTTATGTATTTCAACGGCAATGGCTACCAGAAAATTGGTACCATAACATAATAAATCTGAGAAAGTAATTAGCCGCATCAACATGTAACTCATCGCTAGCAGCGTGCTGTTGGTAAGTGAAGTGTACAGATATATCACTAGCAGCGTGCTGTTGGTAAGTGAAGTGTACAGATATATCACAGTATTTTACTTACATCTCATATATGTCAGAAATTGGGGGGGGGGGGGAGAGATAGAAGAGAGACTTACTATTGTAAATCTCACCTCCAGCATCCGTCGTAATCTACGACAAGAGGCTGGGTGTGTGCGATTTTTCCCGAGGTATAATATCATCTGTTCTGCTAACTAACAAGACAAGTAAAAGCGGCCGCAGTTTGTAAACATAAAAAAGCACCCAAACTGCAGACAATAAGACCTGCTATCTGATGAGCATGTGCTACATTATATACAAGTGTCTGAATAACGTGTTTCCAGTGCCAGCGTAAACCAGGTTGAGTCAAGTAACACATAGCTGCCTTGTTCATGTCGAACGCACTCACAAGCACCTGCACAAATGGTGCGCATAATCAATTCTAATTACCGTCACCCCAACGAACGTAATTGCCAGTCATTTTGTATTCGCTACAGCCCTCCCGTGCGCGTCATATTAGAAAGAAAACCTCTTTCACCTTACTTTCTCTCACTCTTTTTTTCTACCCGCTCCTTAGTTAATTGACCGCCATTAAGTTGGTTTTATTTTTCTATTTCCGTTTCCCGCGGGATGAAAAGGAAAAATCGATTTAAAAGAAATACTAAAACGGCCGTGAAAGTTTTATTAGAAAATTACATTGTAGAAAAATACGCGAAGCCCACTTACATGAAGAAAAGTGGTTGATTGAGTGACAAGGAGAGTAGCGAGCTGACTAGAGGGAGTGAGAGACAAGGAATGTCTTTGTCAGTGAATACCGTAACGGCAGACACGATATAACTTGATTCTGACACACAATACATTTCATGCATTGATATTTGCAGTGGGTTAGTTCATCTTGGCTAAAAAGATATATCCAATCTGACTGAAGATATCTGCACACATTAGGTGCTCTGCTCCTTACGGACACTTGAATGTGTCAGAGGACTACCCTGACAAAGTAGTCAGGTAACGAATCCGAGGTATAACCTTCCCCTTCTTCAATAACCATCACCACTGTTTATATGATCTGAACATGGCAGCATTCACACATTGTGATGCAATGAGTTTATGTGATTTGAGCAGGGCAGCATTCAGACATTGTGATGCAATGAGTTCATGTGATTTGAGCAGGGTAGCATTCACACATTGTGATGCAATGCATTTATGTGATTTGAGAAGGGAAGCAGATGCAATGAGTTCATAATATGTAACTCATGTTTACAAAAATGTCGATATACAACTATTTGAATAGCATTCACGAAATGTGCAGAACAGTTAATAAAAACATATGCTGCAATGCACATTTTTCCTCAGCAGAACTGAATTGTAGTTCAATAGAATTGAACAACTACTTTCCTATATATCTTTATATGAACTATATACACAAAAACTGAAGATGTATCATGTGACATATTCTTTCCAGAACGTAGTCTTTCTTATGAATCTCTTGAAATTCCCATTGTCTCTGGCAAGTTGTCCCGCGGTCTCTGGCAAGTTGTCCCGCGGTCTCTGGCAAGTTGTCCCGCAGTCTCTGGCAAGTTGTCCCGCAGTCTCTGGCAAGTTGTCCCGCTTACTCTAGCGACATGTGCATGCATTCCTGAATATCTCTTGTCCAAAGTCTTGGTCGACCTCTGTCTCCACTGTCTTCTTTCGCCCTTCCAACACCATTCTTCTCCTTGCCATCACGTCTCTTCACATGGCCGAAAATACATAAAGTCCTTCTTAGTATGATGTTTCAAAACCAGCCTTCTTGAACGTTAATTTCTTCGTAGCACGTCTTGGTTGGTCTTTCTTGCGGGTCCATGGTATTCTCATTACTCTTCTATAGCACTCAAATATGGCAGGAATATTTAATATATTGAAAGCAACCTCACCCCATTTATGTGAGATTTACGTTGTCCTATAAGATCAGTATCATAGATTCATGCATTCATTCATTTCATTCATTCATTCATTTCATTCATTCATTCATTCATTCATTTCATTCATTCATTCATTCATTTCATTCATTCATTTCATTTCATTTTCCTTTAGCGCTGAAGTTAGCGCATAGGGCTGAGGTCAGATCTCTCCTATTCTGTCTGTTCAAAAATATTCTGTGTAGTTCTTGAATAGTATGAATATTGGTTGTTTTACTTTCTCTAAGTATTGTTCTTCTGAGTGTTTCTTTTGGTCTATCCCTTGCTCTTTTTGGTGGTGTTTGGTGGTGTATTCTGATGGTGTCTGCGCGTAGGACATGACCGATGTAGGACCAACGGTGTTTTCTGATATCATAGATGGAATAGTATTATAATAGATGATTATGAATATATAGATTAGGGCTATTCAAATGGCGGCCCGCGGCCAAATCCGGCCCTCGGAGGCATAGTAAGTGCCCGCGGATCATTGCTAAAACAATGAAATAGTTATAAAAAAAACTAAATGTATATAAAAATATTCTGACCTCTGGCCCGTGATGATCTCCATTTTCTACATTTTGGCCACCGAGTAAATATAATTGAATAGCCCTGATATAGATGATGTATAGCTGATAGATGATTAGTATTGCGACTGTTAAGATTACACTGAGTTTGATCATTCCCCGTGCGTTGTCGGAGCCCGAAAGAGTAGTAAAGAATAGTAACACTTTCGACCTGCCATATGTTTCGTTAGAGACGACTAAGGAGATTATGGGTTGGCGTTGGCTATCCATCCATTACACGGTCAACTTGACAAAAAGAAGCCACGCTGAAGTTGGATGCGTGTGATCGAAAGGTGCAGTTAGCGCAGAAAAGAACTTTAAACCATGACAACACACACCGTTCTACATTCTGTTATCTGCAGTAGTTTGAGAACAAATTCAGAAGACAAAAAAATTCAAAATTCAATTCATAAACTTCTACACACAGAGAAAAAAAAAACTGCAATGACGATTTATTGGAATTTCTGTAGTACTTAGTAAACTATCCATTAATGTGAAATCCTAGAAAAAAAAATGTAATACATTTTGAATTGAAGTCGAAATTCATTTGGAGCAGAGATAGTAAAAACACAAGTGTCAGTGAGGACAGAATGGCAGGAAGGGCAACAACTTTAGGTCGTTTTGACAAAGATCTTATTCCAGCAGATATTTGTAGAATGTTTGATGTGAAATACAATGTAGCAATAAAGGAATTATAGATGTGGCTGACAAAGGATAACGGCATTGATGTATCGAAAACGACATTGTGGAGAACTGTAAGAAGAGCAGGAAATATTTTCAGAAAGTACACTGGAGGAAGAAGCATAATTTGGGGGAAACTACGTCTAGTAGCTCATAAAATTATGTGAAGTGAGACAAATGCGTACATATAGTTATGGTATTATGCACTTGGATCAACCATGGATCAACGCAAACCCGAAAAGCAAAATATTTTGTCAGGCTTCAGATGGAACAACTAAGAGATCTGTACTTGGCAGAAAAAGACGGCGATTGATAATTGCACAAGCTGGTAGTAGAAAAATGAACTGTTGACAAATTCAGAACGTGTTTTTGCTTCGAAGTCCATCGACATTCAAAATTAAATCAACAATGTTTCTTGCTATAACGCAGTAGAAAGATTACGTGTTCTAGTAACTGACAACGTGTCTTATCATAACGGAGTAGATTTATCATGTTTTCTAGTCATTGACAACGTGTCCTATCATAACGGAGTAGATTTATCATGTGTTCTAGTCATTGACAACTTGTCCTATCATAACGGAGTAGATTTATCATGTGTTCTAGTCATTGACAACTTGTCCTATCATAACGGAGTAGATTTATCATGTGTTCTAGTCATTGACAACTTGTCCTATCATAACGGAGTAGATTTATCATGTGTTCTAGTCATTGACAACTTGTCCTATCATAACGGAGTAGATTTATCATGTGTTCTAGTCATTGACAACTTGTCCTATCATAACGGAGTAGATTTATCATGTGTTCTAGTCATTGACAACTTGTCCTATCATAACGGAGTAGATTTATCATGTGTTCTAGTCATTGACAACTTGTCCTATCATAATGCTGTGGCATAAGATGATATAGTACCATCATCAAGTTCTAAACTCGCATTCAAAACGTGACTCACATAGACACATTAATTTTAATGAAATGTATAGACCCCAGCGTTGCTATTACTTCTGAAGCAGACAATGGGTTTAAGACTTTCTCTATGTTGTTCCCACTTAAAACAAATAGAACGTATTTGGGTACATTCAAAAGACATGTCGCTGTTGAAACTATAATATTGAGACAAGAGATTTTAAAGTTATTGAATATTTCGTAATGTGACACATACATAAAGATTGTTGGACTAAATGTCAGGAGTATGTCACACATACATAAAGATTGTTGAACTAAATGTGAGGAGCACGTGACACATAGATAAAGATTGTTGGACTAAATGTCAGGAGTATCCTTCAACAGAAAAAGAGAAGTATCTCAAAAAGTATAGTTTTTTTTGTTGGTTCAACCAAGCACTGCAGTATACGTTTCACAATCTGCTGATTATGCATGTGAATATAAAATTGATTGATCTATCTAAAAAAAGCACACATATTTACTGAAGAGATGTGCAATAAAAGATCATTTCATCCGTGTAAAGTACTTATATATATTAAATACAGGACATTTTTTTTTCAGGACACCCTAGGCAACAAAGGTACGGTTCTCAGTTCTCATTATATCATATTACTGTTTGCACATCTCCTTTGCACATCTCCTATTTCTATATGTGAACAAAATCATATTTCTTTTACATCGCGCAATAGAATATAAAGTATGCACTCATGTGAACAAACCATCAACTGTAATATATCAGATGTCCTCGTGAAATTAACCGTAAAATGTTATTTGGTGAAACCCATATTCGAAACGCTAGTGCTAAGTATACTTGTATACGGATTTGAAAGCTGGATACTCAATGCGGAGACGGAAAAACTGATTCGTTCTTTTGAAAACAAGCGCTACAGACGCTTGTTCCTCCTCTTCTTCTTCTTCTTCAGCGTTCATTCTCACACTCCCACCAGATCTCTCTTGCAGTAAATCAATTGTCCTACTAGATTTTAAGCAGGATATAGTCCAGAGAATAGAAATGCGTTGTATCGCCGTTTTATTTTCGCCAATGACCAGACACATCAGTCTTCGGCGAAGGTATTTATTAATAATTACTTATATAGAACACAAGACTTGTATTCGTCTGGCCACAAACAAACACCCTTGCAGGCTATTAAGAACCACTTTTGGCAGGGGTAACGGTGTAAACTTGTTTGGTTCGACTCACTTTCTAAAAAAAATTGTTTTTGCAAGAAACAATCGAGGATATAAGGAGAAGTGGTGGACAAAGAAAATCCTGGATTGATAACATCAAGAAATGGTCTGAGCATGATCTTTAATACATTTCTTCGAATGGCTGAAGACTGATGTTTGGAGAGCTTATTATGTCCAAGTACTTCGCGCTCTCCGACGCAAATCACACGAAATTCGTGATGATTACACAAGAACTAACGCAAAGAATCAAACCAACATATTCAAGTAAACAAACAATTCATTCATTTTCCTGTTGCGCTGAAGTTAGCGCCTAGGGCAGAGGTCAGATCTCTCCAATTCTATCTGTTCAAAGCTATTTTGTGTAGTTCTTGAATAGTATGAATATTGGTTGTTTTACTTTCTCTAAGTATTGTTCTTCTGAGTGTTTCTTTTGGTCTACCCCTTGCTCTTTTGCCTGTAGGTATCCATTCAAGACTGTCTCTATATTGTTCCCACTTAAACCAAATAGAACGTATTTGGATACATTCAAAAGACATGTCGCTGTTGAAACTATAATATTGAGACAAGAGATTTTAAAGTTATTGAATATTTCGTAATGAGACACATACATAAAGATTGTTGGACTAAATGTCAGGAGTATGTCACACATAGATAAAGATTGTTGGACTAAATGTCAGGAGTATGTCACACATAGATAAAGATTGTTGGACTAAATGTCAGGAGTATGTCACACATAGATAAAGATTGATAATACACATGATCTTTAATACACTTTAATACACATAGATAGACTAACAATACTTGACTAATAACTAGAACGAATAAATTTATATCTAATTGTGACATTACAGTGGAATACATTTGACTGGGATTTTCCAAGTGGAATATCTTTTGAAACTACAGCATTACATACGCTATGTGTGGTATTCTCGGCAGGCGGAGTGCCGCATTGCATACGCTATGTGTGGTATTCTCGGCAGGCGGAGTGCCGCATTACGTACCTATGTGTGGTATTCTCGGCAGGCGGAGTGCCGCATTACGTACGCTATGTGTGGTATTCTCGGCAGGCGGAGTGCCGCATTACGTACGCTATGTGTGGTATTCTCGGCAGGCGGAGTGCCGCATTACGTACGCTATGTGTGGTATTCTCGGAAGGCGGAGTGCCGCATTACGTACGTTATATGTGGTATTCTCAGCAGGCGGAGTGCCGCATTACGTACGCTATGTGTGGTATTCTCGGCAGGCGGAGTGCCGCTACGTTGAGAGAGTGACGGAGCACATATGGAGTAACTCGAGCACACTGAAGTCAATTCTCTACACCTTTTCAACCCTGTGTAAATATGGACCTATAAATAGTGTTTATAAAATTAAATGGAATCGATGATCAAAAATCTCCCTAGCCTACGAGCTGGTGATCAAACATGGACAGCGATTTGAGTTAGCACACAGGACACATGAAGGCGTGTGAGCTTTGATCCTTTAAAAGTCACAATTAAATTGAGTTGCCTTGGCCTTGTGAAATGTGCATTACGCCTGGTGATGGTCGGTTTGTGCGCTGAGCACTTTTCTCTACACCCAGCTAATGTGTGTGCACAAGCCACTTTGATTTGACGATAACAAATACACACTCAAACAATCAGGGAGGGAACATTGAACTATATCACTTCCACAGGACACCAAGTGTCACTGCGCGGCGTGTGCTCTCTTTATTTGTATTTCTCTCATTCACCATACTCTTTCATACTTGGTCACATTTTCACACTGTCAAATTCACCAACGACAATCGTCTGTTTTCACAAGAGAGTAGATGGATGGATGAGTTGGAGGGATTGTTTGAGTGATTGCGTTTGATTAATCAATCAATCAATAAACCCATAACCCTTCAGGGTCGTAGGGGTACCACATTGGATGCTTCAGCACACAGAGTCCTCCAGCGAATTCTATCCTCAGCGATGCGGATGAGTGTGGAAATATCTAGCCCTGTCCATTCCTTGATGTTGTCTGTCCATGTCTTTATGTGTCCTCCTCTGCTTCTTCCACCCTCGACAGTTCCCTGCAGTATTGTTTTTGACAAGGAATCGTGCCTGCATACATGTCCGAACCATGCTAGTTTTCGTCGTTTCACTATTGAAAGCAATGGCTCCTGGACACCTGCACACATCTCTACTTTATTTCTTACGTACACATTGGTCTTATGTTCCCTGTAGGAAATTCGTAGAATTCTTCTGTAGCATTTATACTCGAAAGCCTGTAATCTTCTCTCCATGTCCGCAGTGAGTGTCCAACTCTCACAACCATACAACACAACGGAAAGCACCAGCGACCTATACAGTTTGATTTTCACTCCAACACTGATGTTGCTTTTCCAAATCACAGTTAGCCTTGACAAGGACGCTAAAGCCATCTCCAGCCTTATTTTTAGTTCTGCTTTGCATTTACCATCACTGCATATACTGGATCCGAGGTATTTGACGGTATTCACCTCTTCAAGCTTATGTCCATTCATCATGATATTAGTCTGGTTTTCTGTGTCTCTGCTGTTTACCAATATTTTGCTCTTATCTGAATTGATTTCCATTCCGTACTTGCTGGTAACTTTTTCCAACTTTGATGTTAATTCTTGCAATGATTGTTCTGACCCAGCTATAAGATCAATATCATCAGCGAAACGCAAGTTGCAAATATCCATTGTAGTATTTCAGTGGGCAAAAGGTTTAGCTAGTGGTGCCCATCTCCTCTCCAGCTGTCCTTCTGATTTGGTTATATGGATGTGTCTTCACTCTCCATCTCCATTGCACTTTGCTGATGTTGACACTACATCACATTGGGTTTGATGCATATATTTGAAGGATGGATTGATGTATAAGAGATAAATAGATAGATAGATAGATGGTTGATTGGTTGGTTGGTTGCTGATCCAGCGGTCCATGGGCTCATGCCCTTTGACCCAATGCCATTGTGTGATATATGCATGTGTTTGTGAGTTGTTGTTTTGTTCCATACAATGTGTTCCATTTATCTGGCCCTGGAGAGAGAAGCATTTTCCTGATGTCATCCAGCGCTGGACAGTCAAAAAGGTGGTGGTCAACAGTTTCATATGGATGAGTGCACAGCCGGCACCCTGGAGTGTGTTGTGGTTGTATTCTGTTCAGGTGATTGTTAAACTGTACATGTTGTGTGCGCAGTCGGAATATGTTACTCTGGTCTTTTCTTTCCAGGAGGTTGATATTGTCTTTAGGATTTGGGCTGGACATATTTTTATAGATTTCCCTCCCAGTGTTTCCCATGGCCCATCTGTTCATCCAATTTTCTTTGTTCACAGATTTCAGAATCATTTTAACTGTGTGCATTGTTGTTTCTGTATAAGGCTGTTCTTGTTGTGCTCCCCTCTTTGCTAGTATGTCTGCCTTATCATTACCAGATGTGTTTGAGTGGCCAGGAATCCACCGCATAACAATGTTGACATCATAAGATGTGAGCAGCTGGTTTGCATGGTGGTATATTTCAGCCAGCTCGGGTTTACAATGTCCATCACATTCCAATGCTTGGAGAGCAGACATAGAGTCTGTAAAAATAACAATGTTTTGGACTTTTGATGGGAAGGCATCACATATGGTCAGATAGATAGATATATTTTTTCTATACAATAAGTTTGCACGTTTTTTTCAAATTTAAATGTAAGTTATTTCTTGTCGTCAGCCATAATATCAATGTCTTCTGTAAAAGCAAGTTTCACGGGGGGGGGGGGGGGGGGGGGGTAGCCACCGATTGAAATTGTTGTGTGATGGTTCTGTAGTGTGTCTAGGAAGATGTGTTACAATAATAATTTTTTTTAAAAACACAATGGTGATCATATGCATCCTTGTTGAACACTTGTAGTTGTTGTGAAAAACGTTCCATATCACCTTTAATTAGAAAAGCACTAGTGGCTACTGTGTATATTGCTCAATGTTTTCTATTATATTTATGTCAAAATTAAAATTTCTTATATAATTCCACAATCCTTCGAATGCCTTAGTGAAATCGATAAAGTTGTGATGAGTTCAAGTTGATGTTATATAAATAACCAAATGGTCAGAGGGTGTCCGACAAAGTGGATGGTGCCGCAGTAACCTAATGAACAAATAGTAACGCAAAATAACCTGTTTACCTAATTTTACGTTTCAAGTTGATGTTGTAGGTGTTTCTCAAAGATTATTCTGATGTTGAACATCTGTTCTATAGAACTTTTGTTTTTACGAAAACCTGCTTGTTCTCAAGCTAGTATTTATTCTGATCTTTTCCTCCCAACTATGTTTAACAATATCCTTAATATCACTTTGCTATGTGTAATAAGACTAGTAATTCCATGTTTTCATAATTTTAAATTCCCTTTCTTTGGCAGTGAATCCCTTTCATCCGTCCATTCTGTAACCAGCTGGCTACTTTTTTGTATCCCATATGGGTTGATAAAGTGTTCTCGTAACATTTATTGTTTCTATATTTGAGGAGTTCTGGAGAGATTGTATATATTCCTAATGTCTTTCCACTTTTTAAATGACCGTATAACAATTTCTTCTCTCGATGTTTCTATCTATCTATCTATCTATAAGCCGTGGCCCTTGTTTGCCGTGTGGCGTCAGGGGTAGAAGAGTTCTGTGGAAATGACCGTCTTGTGTGTTGTTTGTAAGCTTGTTAATCTGGCTTCTTTGATTTCTGTGAACCATCTTTTGCATGGTCTGCCTCGGACTTTATAGCCGTGATGTCCTCTCAAGATGTCAGATATATAATAGATACATACGGTTGGATGAATGGATGGATGGACGAATGGATGGATGGATAGATATGATATCTAGTTGTAGTTCCATTTTGTTAGAGCTGTTTGTGTCTCACTTACACAATCTGATCTACAATGACAGACACGTAATAGATTCTCTACCTACATTTTCTAATGATATTCTTTCTGCTGTGATTATATATCAGTAAATATAACTTCAGTCATATATATATATATCAGTAAATATAACTTCAGTCATAGATATATCAGTAAATATAACTTCAGTCATAGATATATCAGTAAATATAACTTCAGTCATAGATATATCAGTAAATATAACTTCAGTCATATATATATATATATCAGTAAATATAACTTCAGTCATAGATATATCAGTATATATAACTTCAGTCATAGATATATCAGTAAATATAACTTCAGTCATAGATATATAAGTATCAATCAATCAATCAATCAATAAAACCCATAGCCCTTCAGGGTCGTAGGGGTACCACATTGGATGCTTCAGCACACAGAGTCCTCCAGCGAATTCTATCCTCAGCGATGCGGATGAGTGTGGAAATATTTAGCCCTGTCCATTCCTTGATGTTGTCTGTCCATGTCTTTATTTGTCCTCCCCTGCTTCTTCCACCCTCGACAGTTCCATGCAGTATTGTTTTTGACAAGGAATCGTGCCTGCATACATGTCCGAACCATGCTAGTTTTCGTCGTTTCACTATTGAAAGCAAGTATATATAACTTCAGCTATAAGTATATATAACTTCAGTTATAAGTATATATAACTTTAGTTATAGATATATTAGTAAATATAACTTCCGTCATAGATCCTTTCTATGAAGTAGTCTAAACTGCTAGTCTTGTTACTGATAACATTCTTCTCACACCAAGATTGTTGTCTATTGATTGATATTTACAACTGGCGTCAATTATATTCACAAGTGTGATACACTACAGCGTGATATGTCTTAAGTGTTGTTAATGCGTCACACGTGCTTGCGTGCGTTCATGTTTATTACATCTGTTATTATGCGATCTGACTATTATATGGGCACGAATAACGATCCATCTTGTCCATGAAAGTCATTCATACGTACGTTTTACCTAGGACACATGAATAGAAAGGTATCGACAGAGGAGTGAATATACTAGAGGCAGACATCTTGATGATGTTGTTCCTCCATAGTAAGCCAAAATATGCATACTTCGAAACTAGAGCAAAGGTCACAGTGAAGACTTATACTTTACTTGCGACTTACATTTTAACGTGTGTTTGTGCCTGTTTTTTTTTTTCTTCTGGGCACAAACATATATTTTTGAACCATTTAACTAGCCTGACAGTTTGGCAGGAAGTATTCGTAAATCATACTGTTGTTTCTATAATTTCTACCTTCAACCATAATAGAATAAGAAACACCTCAAAAAAGTGTAGTTAGTGTTGAACATTTTACATCTGAATTGATTGTTCTATCCGATTCCAACAAACGCAATAACTTGCACTTGTGCATGATTCCTGAAAACTGTGTTTAAATGAGGCTATGAAGCTATCAATTTGATTGATTGTGGGACAAAGCATCATAACAATCACACAGAAGTGTAGACATTTTATTAGGCAAACCAAAAATCCCATTTTTATACCTAAAACGTATCCATGGTCCTGGTGTATGGGGAGAGGAACTATAACATGTATATGAAAAGGGATGGTGGGGGGGCAAGATGGAGTTTGAGAACCACTGATTGATGATGACTGTAGGGATGAAGAGTTTGAGAACCACTGATTGAGATGATGACTGTAGGGATGAAGAGTTTGAGAACCACTGATTGAGATAACTGAAGGGTTGAGGAGTTTGAGAACCACTGATTGAGATCATGATGTAGGGATGATGTGTTTAAGAACCACTGATTGAGATCAGGGCCGGCCCTAACAATTGCGGGGCCCAATGCGAAACGGATAACGCGGGGCCCAGTCTGGGTACGGAAGAGGATAATAAAATAAATGCTAATATGAATTTATGGGCCTATGAAGTGCGGGGCCCACTGCGACCGCATAGATTGCAATGGCCTAAGACCGGCCCTGATTGAGATGATGATGTAGGGATGATGTGTTTGAGAACCACTGATCGAGATGATGATGTAAGGATGATGTATTTGATAATACAACCGAATAAATACATTGAACAGAAAGTATATTAAGACAATACTAATTCTCCAGTCTCACTACTTTCATGTGTATTTGGACAGTTTCTCTTCCAATTTCATAATCTCCTACACTACACAAGACAAGTATATTATCCTTTGCTGCCAACTGTCTAGACGTTCTCTCATGTTCTGGAGTTCAGCCTATCGCCAGAGAATACGCTCGCTAGATTTTTTTTTTCAATCGTAACATTCCTGTAGGGATATGAGGTGGATGTACATAAATCAATAAATCCGATCTAGTGCTGGAAAACTTGAGCCCAATGATGCTCTAGTGCAGACGTTCGTAATGCAACCGTTGTGTTTAAGAGGTTGAGGGTTCTAATCCAGCCTCGAGACGTCTTATATACGACGTAGATTTTGACAGCGATCCCCGAAGAATATCGCTTGAAGCTACGCAGCTCTGTGATATGCACACTCGGCAAACTTCGTGCCACTTCCTTGAGAGTAACTGAGTACATATAGGGTAACCCCTGTAAAATAAAGTTAATCTTTAATATATTTCCCATCTTTACTTTCTAAATCAGTCAAGCGGGCAAGTAAGAAAAATGGCTTGGCTAACTGAGTCTGACTTAGTGCTATAACTGCATTCGTTCTCAAACTCCAGTAGATTACCAGGCTCTAGTTCAGATAATGAAATGCTTTGTGTCACGCTTTAGAGAATAGATGCAATATTTTCGAGTTTCGAGTAGACCGATACGACATCAGGGTCACCGTGACCCTATTTGAGATGGGGCAGCCAACTCCATCCTAAATGTCATTAGTCGGCTCTTACGACAAGCATGGAAGATAAACACGTGTTGATAATCTTTGATCTCATTTCAGAACCCCCAGAACACACAGGAGGGCTCATACCTAATATATTTATTGATTCTCATAAATATATGCAATGTGATGAAGACAACAGTGGATGAACACAACAGTGGATGAAGACAACAGTGGATGAAGACAACAGTGCATGAAGACAAACAGTGGATGAACACAACAGTGGATGAAGACAACAGTGGATGAAGACAACAGTGGATGAAGACAAACAGTGGATGAAGACAAACAGTGGATGAAGACAACAGTGGATGAAGACAACAGTGGATGAAGACAAACAGTGGATGAAGACAACAGTGGATGAACACAACAGTAGATGAAGACAACAGTGGATGAAGACAACAGTGGATGAAGACAACATTGGATGAACACAACAGTGGATGAAGACAACAGTGGATGAAGACAACAGTGGATGAAGACAAACAGTGGATGAAGACAAACAGTGGATGAAGACAACAGTGGATGAAGACAACAGTGGATGAAGACAAACAGTGGATGAAGACAACAGTGGATGAAGACAAACAGTGGATGAAGACAACAGTGGATGAACACAACAGTAGATGAAGACAACAGTGGATGAAGACAACAGTGGATGAAGACAACAGTGGATGAAGACAACAGTGGATGAAAACAAACAGTGGATGAAGACAACAGTGGATGAAGACAGCAGTGGATGAAGACAACATTGGATGAAGACAAACAGTGGATGAACACAACAGTGGATGAAGACAACAGTGGATGAACACAACAGTGGATGAAGACAAACAGTGGATGAAGACAACAGTGGATGAACACAACAGTGGATGAAGACAAACACTGGATGAAGACAACAGTGGATGAAGACAAACAGTGGATGAAGACAACAGTGGATGAACACAACAGTATATGAAGACAACAGTGGATGAAGACAACAGTGGATGAAGACAAACAGTGGATGAAGACAAACAGTGGATGAACACAACAGTGGATGAAGACAACAGTGGATGAATACAAACAGTGGATGAATACAAACAGTGGATGAAGACAACAGTGGATGAACACAACAGTGGATGAAGACAAACAGTGGATGAAGACAACAGTGGATGAAGACAAACAGTGGATGAAGACAACAGTGGATGAACACAACAGTAGATGAAGACAACAGTGGATGAAGACAACAGTGGATGAAGACAACAGTGGATGAAGACAACAGTGGATGAAGACAACATTGGATGAACACAACAGTGGATGAAGACAACAGTGGATGAAGACAACAGTGGATGAAAACAAACAGTGGATGAAGACAACAGTGGATGAACACAACAGTGGATGAAGACAAACAGTGGATGAAGACAACAGTGGATGAACACAACAGTGGATGAAGACAAACAGTGGATGAAGACAACAGTGGATGAAGACAAACTGGATGAAGACAACAGTGGATGAACACAACAGTAGATGAAGACAACAGTGGATGAAGACAACAGTGGATGAAGACAACATTGGATGAACACAACAGTGGATGAAGACAACAGTGGATGAAAACAAACAGTGGATGAAGACAACAGTGGATGAAGACAGCAGTGGATGAAGACAACAGTGGATGAAGACAAACAGTGGATGAACACAACAGTGGATGAAGACAACAGTGGATGAAGACAACAGTGGATGAAGACAAACAGTGGATGAAGACAAACAGTGGATGAACACAACAGTGGATGAAGACAACAGTGGATGAATACAAACAGTGGATGAAGACAAACAGTGGATGAAGACAAACAGTGGATGAAGACAAACAGTGCACATCGGTGTAGATTGTAGACAGCAAGCATTTCCCACATGGGTGACACTGCCTCAAGGTCTCAGTTTAACATAACACACGGTTGAACAATCATGTTTCACACAAGTTATCACAAACATTCTCACAAATGTTAAACAACTACAATTACCAACCATGCTAAGGTTATGCGTGTCAGGGAGACAGGGGCATAAATCGCAGACAAGATGGTAAACCATTACAACGTATTTACGTTTAAGCGGTTCAAATCACAAATATCAATCAATGTAATAATAGAGAAGACAACGAGCAACAAGAACAGGATGGACCAATCCTGAGCACTAATTCAAACGCAGAATGCAGGCCGACAAGAACATCTCAGCAGTGGTGAGACGTCGCAAACTTGTGTAGTTTGGCTACGTAATGAAGCACGATTCTCTTTCTAAAAATATCTTGGAGGGAACAGTTTAGGGTAGAAGAAGAAGAGGAGGTAGGAGGAAAGTATGGATGAATAATATTACAGACTGGACAGGATTCAGATTTAAACACAGAACTGATAACAGAGAGGCATGTCGACATTTTTTGTGTTGATATTCCCAGAGTGGCACCACTGCGAGCCTGAAAGGTTTATAAGTATGATGATGATGTTGACTCTTCTAAAGATGACTAAATTAAATAGTTTTTTGTTACCTAGCAACACATCATAACGGTGTGACGATATCTATCCATCCATAAATCAGGATCGAATCCAATTAAGACCTTCCAACAGAATAGTAATAAGATCACACTCCAGATGTTTAAAAAAATTGTTTTCGTGATTTTCCGTGGTCACTATTTATATACTTGGAGTCGCATGCCAAAAATTGACAAATCGACTATGCATAATAATAGCCAATAAAGCAATAGTCAACAATCGAAATCCCAATAGTAATCAAAAACGTCTCGAATAGGGTTCTAATTGATTCTGTTGGCAGGTCTTCTATACTGCAGACGGTCTAGCATAAACCCATACATAACCCGCAAGGGTGGTATGGGTTCATTATTGGTTGGGTCAACACAGTTATCCAGCGATTTATATTGTTAGCAATGCTGATGAGTGTGTGACAAATATTGATCTGTTCAGCTTTTTTTATATTGTCTTCCCATGATTTTATGTAACCCCTCTGCTTCTTCAACCCTAAACTATACCCAACAATATCGCCTTTGTCATGGAATACGTCTAATTACGTGTCCAAATCATGCAATTTTCGGAATGATAGTAGTGAGGTAGTGGCCGTGTGGTTAGAAAGGCGTTCTCAGACACATGAGGACCAGGGTTCAATCCACGGTTGGTACATACATTGTTCTTTCGGAGGTACACTAAAAATCCTTGCTGTACATGTCGCGGCATCTGCTATGGCAAAGCTGCCTTTATTTCCACAGCCCATTAAAATCCCCCCAGCACTCCTTCACGTGAAAGCATGCAGTAACCAACGTTTTAGTAGTGATTCTGGTGAATCTGCCAGATTATGTATTTTATTTCTCACATATCTGTCTTATGCTGGCTGTAGTAAATGCGCAAAATATGCCAGTATGACTCGCATTCTATGACACGTATCCGTCTATGCATGTCTGCAGTGAGTGTAATATGACCACTGGCTATTGAACAGTAAGGATGAAGATGATATGCAATCAATATTGATTTAGGAATTAGTATATTGATTATCCTCCTCGCACACAGGACATGCCCATAGGCGCTCAGATCTCCGCTTCAGTAAAGCTCTCAGGGTATAACTGCTGATGGTTCCGGTTCTATGTTGGTTCACTGCTCTTGTTTTGAAATCTTTGTCATGTGTTCTCTACGGACCACGCACATCTTACTTCCCAATTCGCGCATTCTATATATTGATCCATGTTCATTCATCTCAAAATCCTCTGACTCACAAAGAGCAATGAATAATTCCGCTTGGTCCATTGGTCCATCTGTTATGGAGGCGAGCTAATTTGTCGACCCGTTCATTTCCATCCACGCCCGCGTGTCCGGGAACAAAGACAAGGGGTAGTTTCCGCAGTGACCATTTATTGGTTTACTATACAACAATGATTTATTTCATTTGGTCGTGGGTTCTGTTCTGAGAAGGATTAAATATCTCACCGATGGGTAGACTCAGAAATGCTTGAGAATCACTGAACTTTGTTGAAATTCGCAGAAACAATAAGAGTGATAGACAATAAAAAAGGCAACTGAAATATGGCATAGACTGAGTGTGGAGGAGGGTTATGGACCAATGAGTGGATGTTGTGGAGAAGTGGGTTAATGAAGGAGGAAAGCGAATATCCGTGTGAGTTCCACAGTAAACAAAATGCGAAGAGATATTAGATCGAAGAGCTAAGCCTATACAGGAAAGCCTTACTGAAAGTAATTCCAATCACAACTAGCGCGAAATGGGATATGCCGGTTTACGAGTTTATCTTCAAAATTTAAAAGGAGCCGCTTTATAAAGCTGGAGTCGCAAGGAGATCGTGGTTTGTATACGTGTATGCCAGAAACGTTTTTTCTTCAATTATGTGTTGGGAGTAAGAGGTTTGGAGGAGGACACGAGGAGCCCGTTCAATGGGCACAAAATGTGAGAGTTTTTTTTAAAAATGGATGAAAAGAAAGGAAACTGACCAAGGTCCAGATTATTTGTGGAGAAAATAGAATTAGATATGGTGGGATTGTTGCAGTTGGAGTGTGTTCAATGAAAGAAAAGTGTGATGAAAAGAGTGTATACCAAGAATAGAGACATATAAAGGAAACAACATCAGCTGATATAGAGAGAAAGATGGTCAGAATTTTTGTTGGTAGTGCCAACAGATTTTGAAATTAGAGTAGTCAGAGAGTGGGTCATTAATTAAAGTATGGCAATGAGAGACAGTGACAGAGTGAGTCAAGTGTATCCAAACGGTCGCAGTGAGAACTATCTCAGCGATGCGTGAGAGTGGATGATTATCCAGGAAAGGGACGAGTGAAACAGTATTTAGGAGACAATGAGAGGCAGACAGGGTCAAGTGTGTCTAAATTGTGAGAGTGATATTATAAGGTTAGAGTGTGATAGAAGAGTGATTGACGAACGGAGTGAAAGATCATTTCAGATTGTGACGATGAGAGAGGGAGCAAATTAAACAAAACGAAGGCTGCAAGATCAGTGCGCTAGGATGGTGGAAGATTGAGAAACTGAGAGAAGAATGTACTTGGTACGAGCATGAGAGAAGAAAGTACTTGATACGAGCGTGAGACGAAAGTACTTGGTACAGTTAAGGGAAAAACACTGGCCCACAGAGATGAATATCCACAGAAAGATGTATGGGAGCACTGAGGAGCTTTCAAATACAGCAGCATTTATTAGGGAAGCAGGACTTGCTGTGTAGACATGTCAAACTCCGAACGAGAAGAAGAAGTACTTGATACGAGCGTGAGAGAAGAAAGTACTTGATACGAGCGTGAGAGAAGAAAGTACTTGATACGAGCGTGAGAGAAGAAAGTACTTGATACGAGCGTGAGAGAAGAAAGTACTTGATACGAGCGTGAGAGAAGAAAGTACTTGATACGAGCGTGAGAGAAGAAAGTACTTGATACGAGCGTGAGAGAAGAAAGTACTTGATACGAGCGTGAGAGAAGAAAGTACTTGATACGAGCGTGAGAGAAGAAAGTACTTGATACGAGCGTGAGAGAAGAAAGTACTTGATACGAGCGTGAGAGACACGTGACTTGGAGATAAAGAAAAAATATCTCACGAAAAGGCAAAGATCATTGACTTCACTGAACTCGGATTATCCATATATAGTTCGTGTTGTCCGGCCAATGTCACTGGTACGTTCTCAGTGCCTTTAGCACACAAGTGGAATTTCTGGACAAGATCACTTCTTATTTTTGGGGGTGGGGGGATGTGGTTGGTCAAGTATATAAAACGTGGTTACGAGATTTGAGGCGATTCGGTGCCGCTAGAACGAACCTTGTTCAATTCCGATCACTGTAAAAATTATTTTCATTTAATTTGATGCTTCCTAGGTTAATTCACTTGTATATCTGTCTACCTCTTGCTCGCATCCCTTCGACTCTACCCTCAAGTAAGGTCTTCAACAAGTTGTCAAGTCTTTTAATATGTCCAAAATATTTTATTTGTTTCATCTTTATTTTCTTTAATAATTTTGTCTTCATATTAAGAGTTGGAGTATATAAGTGTTATGTTATGTTATGTTATGTTCCTCCAGGGCCATAGGCGGCGCATAGGGCAGAAACCATAGCTTTCCATTTCTGTCTTTGTGTTGCCAGGTCTTTCAATTGTTGCGTGTTGTTTAGGTTCTTTGACATGCCTTCTTTATTAATGGTTCTTCGTAGAGTTTCTCTAGGTCTCCCTCTTCTTCTTACTCCAGGTGGCACCCAATATAGTGACTGCTGGGGGATTCTTAGGCTGTTCATTCTGAGAACATGGCTGATGTAAGTCCAACGCCTTTGTCTAATGAAGGAAGATATATAGGTTTGTTTGCTTTCCTCTCTTATAGTAGTGTTAGATTTAAAGTCACTCGACTTAATATTCAGAATGGAAGTATACAAGAGAACAATGAAAAAAAGATACGAGACTGAGTGAGACAATAATAAATAGACATACATAAGTAACTGAGCTCAGTATAAGGTGCAGTGTCTAGCATCGAACACAGAAGTAGGTAGAAGTAGGAAGGAATGGGCGGGTGGAAGAGAAAATATGAAAATATAAAGACAATTTGTCCGTGTACAACTGTGGACCGACAAGGCAGAAGAAAAATTCAATCCAACAAAAAAAACTGAAAGCTTCCAGTAAAGGAGTTGCAGGGATGGATTTTGTAGCTATGTGATAAAGGTCGCAAGAATGTACAGGGCGAGTTTTTGTAATTTACCCTTCAAGAGAAAAAAAAATACAGTACTTACCGGGGATAGAACATGTGCTCCACGGAGGAATAATATGCTATATATATATATATATATGTTATACATATGTTATACATAAATATACCGATGTAATATGTTTGTTGTTACTGAGGATACTTCAGTAGTTGTACGGGATGTTCCTTGATGTTTTAATAGTCCTTGTCTCGATTGGTCCGTTCTAAGTGGCTTGAGCACACAGTTAGAATATCTTGACAAAATCACATCTTTTCCTAGAGGTGCGGTTAGTCAAGCACGGAAAAACCCGTTTACTCGTGTTGCCATGCGATTTGGTGCCGTCAGAAGGGATTGGTTCAATTTTCGTTGGTCTCAAGAATCTTACCTAATGTTCTAACTTCTAAGTCATGGGCCATATTCATTTAATTACCACCCCCTTCCCGCGAAAACTCTTGTCCAAACACCAGCTATTGAGAAATGAGGATCTACGATAGGAAATATGTACGTCTCAAATCTGAAATCATTGTCCAGAAGTAGCTGGCTTGCCCTTGTAGTTTATGTAGGAACAAATGATGCTGGACGGATGGGAAGACGATCGTGTTTCAGCTGTTACCAGAATAATTCGATGGAGTACGTGTGTAAGTATATACGTATATTTAAGCGTGAGTAACTAGAGGGAGATAGCTAGGATACAAGTTGTATCTAGCTGAAGAAAACACCAGAGGGATATAGCTAGGGTACAAGTTATATCTAGCTGAAGAAAACACCAGAGGGAGATAGCTAGGGTACAAGTTATATCTAGCTGAAGAAAACACTACAGGGAGATAGCTAGGGTACAAGTTATATCTAGCTGAAGAAAACACCAGAGGGAGATAGCTAGGGTACAAGTTATATCTAGCTGAAGAAAACACCAGAGGGAGATAGCTAGGATACAAGTTATATCTAGCTGAAGAAAACACCAGAGGGAGATAGCTAGGATACAAGTTATATCTAGCTGAAGAAAACACCAGAGGGAGATAGCTAGGGTACAGCTAAGGTACAAGTTATATCTCATAGCTGAAGAAAACAAACGAAAAGAGATATTAGTTTAAATATATGTGCATGTTTCTAATGGCATGACATTTGTCCGAAAGGGGGCACATAATAAATATAATGTTATCTGTCATACGAGGCGACTAATGAGGTTTGGGGTGGAGTCGGTCGTCCTTACCATAGAGCGCTAAAGTGACCCAGAATCTATGCTGGAGTCGGATGTGTTTGACTAAAACGCGTCGACATCGTGTGTTTTTTTGTGACTTCCACATTTGGAAGTCTCAAAGTTTTTTTTGCTTAATTATGTAAAAATGCTTAGTGCCCCCTCCCAGCCCCCACATAATTTTATTTTTGCAGTACATAAAAATGATCAATCCCCTCCCCATTACAAAAAACCACAAATACAACACATTAAATTTGTGCTTGTACAGTATTCTATTCTAAACCTGCCGTATTATTGACGTCAACATTTGTCGACGCCCCTTTTCTCTCTCTCTCTCTCCCTACGTGTAAAATCTTTCCAGCCACCCACCTATGATTTGGAAGTAATTTGTATTTATAGACCCCCCCCCCCCGTTTTGTTAGTGTCATTGTTTGATGTTTTGTTCTTGTCTTTGTGTGATGTCCTCTAATATTTTATGGTAGTGTGTCCTGATATAACCTAATTGGACTTTGTTGTCTGCTGGCTGACAGGACCACGCCTCTTCAAAACAGAGGTTAACTCATTAACTACCTACCTACCTAAAGTGTTTTTCTGTAGGCGTTTAGTAATTGGTGAAGTTTTTTTTTACAAGTGTTTCCACATTATAAGATAGTTTTACTGCAATCCTACCGGTTGTAAATTTAACGACACAATCAGGATTAACTAATATCCCCTTCAAGCACGTACACAGTGGTAATAGTATCGTTACTTGACCATTGTAAACAAGAAAAGACTACAGAAATCAGGGTTGCCTTGTCGGTCAGTAAGAGCACTAGACTACCGGCCACCATCCTTCATACTGGTAGACGGCATAAGTACAAGTAGGTTATAATGAAGAGGACAAAGATACACATTCTTCATATAAGCACTTTACTTTTCTAACTATATTCAGATCTTTTTTTTTCAAATATGTTTGCCGTCAAGGCACTTTATTTACACTTGCATCATGGAAATGCAATACAAGTTGATGTCAATTTTTTCAAACACGTCTTCACACGTGAAGAGTTTCCAATTGATGGTTTTCAATAATAACTTCACAAGCGTAGAGTCATGGGCAATTAAATTTACATAATGGCGGACAAACAGACAAGAAAATTCAAAGCAACTATAGTGCCTTCGTGAACCTATCACACCTGCATGATTGAATGAACTTGTTGAAAGGGGCAACTAAGAACATTGACTCGTCAAAGGAAGCTATCTGTAGCCGAATCAACTAGTAGGAGAAATATATTTGTCATAAGGTGGCGTAGACACGATAGGGAAATGTATAATATCAACTTCTAATAGAGGTATATGTGCACTGACATCAGCTTGTTAAGGAACTTGATATATTTAGCGAGTAGGCTTGCCTCATACAAGTGAATTCAACAGCAACGAATCGCTTTGCAACACAAGTAAACAGGTTTTCCTTACTTGACCAACCACATCCGCCAAAAAAGATGTGGTCTCGTCAAGACATTCAACCTCTGTACTTAAATATTTGAGAACGGACCAATCGAGACAAGGGCTATTGCAACATCAACGAATAAGTGTTTAAGTATCCCCAGGAACACAGAAACATAGAATATTCATATTTGTACCACAAGGACCTAAAGGCCTTCTTGTAAACATAAATAACATAGAGACAGAACAATCTTGCTTCAAATAATATCTTAGACAAGTAAATTCAAGTAGGAAGCAGGAGGATAAATGAAAATAATTATAACAGCTGACGGGAATTGAACCAGGTTCGTTCTAGAAGCACCGGACTTGTCTCATTAATACAAGCTGGACAAACAAATCATTACGCCTGGCTGAACACCGGTTTTGTTGAGCTAAGAACAACTAAGGAACATTAGGAAGAAAACAACTGGCTACTTCACGTTCAAACTGTCCGACACATTTATAGTGAAGGCTGAAACACGTGCTTACATGATATCAATTGCATTACAATGTATCTTTATAGTGAAAACTTCCAAGTCGTGTCATCTTCTTCTTTTGCGTTCATTCTCAAACTTCTACAAATCCGCAGGATATAGTCCTGATAACGGAATGCATTGTCATGGTTTACAGATGTTCTGCCACATTTGCACTTTTCCGAGTGACATATCCGACTTCAGCCTGGTTTCTGGATCACTCTGACGCTCTATGAAGTTGGAAGTCAACTTCAGCTCGCAACCTTCTTAGTAGCCCCTTACTACATGTCTGGCAGGTAAGAAGTAACAGTATCCACAATTTGTGCTGTACACAGAAGTGTGAGCAGGTAAGTGGGTGAGTGAACGGATACTTAGAGAAGCGTCAACAGGCAAGTGTGTGAGTGTACATAACTTAGAAGAGTGAACAGGTAAATAAGTGAGTGAACACGTATGTACGTGAGTGAGGGTGAAGAAATGAGTAGGCAAATGAGAGATACAAGTGAGTTGGTGTGTGAGAGTAGGTGTGTGAGAATAAACAAGAGAGTAGGTGTGTGAGAGAAGGTGTGTGAGAGTGGACAAGTGAGTAGGTGTGTGAGAATGAACAAGTGAGTAGATGTGTGAGAGTCAACAAGTGAGCAGGATATCATGGTATATCGATTACTTGAACCAGAATCTTCAATATATTTTTATACGAAAAAACTCTGACACAACCAAATCGACTCCCGTCTGAGGTTGAAAAGGACGTTCCCCACCATAAGAAGTTACTGTTATTTTTTTTTTAAGTGACTATATATATATATATATATATAAGGTAAGCAGAGTGGTAAACTGCTGAATGATAGACAGTTGTAATATATCTGACTGAGAGGTTTTAGTTACAGCTGAATAAGAGGCAGTTGTAATATATCTGACTGAGAGGTTTTAGTTAAAGCTGAATAAGAGGAAGTTGTAATATATCTGACTGAGAGGTTTTAGTTAAAGCTGAATAAGAGGAAGTTGTAATATATCTGATTGAGAGGTTTTAGTTAAAGCTGAATGATAGACAGTTGTAATATATCTGACTGAGAGGTTTTAGTTACAGCTGAATGATAGACAGTTGTAATATATCTGACTGAGAGGTTCAGTTAAAGCTGAATGATTGAGTGAACAGAAGAGTTAAACGTGATCTTACCTTATCGTCTCCACTTTCCACATCACACTGAAATATAGAGGATTACACAGAGGTTATACAAACAGTACACACTCGACCTTAATAACAAGTATATGCACAGTAGCATAGTATATAATAACAGACAAGTATGCCGCAGTATAGACTTCACAACACTAGTCCTTAGCATTTGTAAGTAATATTTTCAGTTTTATTCCCAGCAAGTTAGGTAAGTTAAAATAATAATAATATTCATAACCCGTTAGTTTCATAGGGGTGCCACGCTGGATAAATAGCAGAAAATCCTCCCCAAAACCACTCTATCCTCAGCTATTAGGAGAAGTGTAGAAAATTCACACTCAGACCATTCCTTGATGTTATTAATCCAGGATTTTCTCTTCTTTCTACCCCTTCCACCCTCGACTACCCATTGCAAATTTATTTATTGAAAATAAGTCGTGTCTCGTTACCAAACAAGTATACGCCGTTTCACCACTATCAAAAGTGGTTCTTGATAACCTGCACATTTGTTTATTTGCTGTCAGACAAATATATTTTAGTCTTTTATTCTATTAACTAATTCTTAACAAACGTCTACAGCAGTTGTTTTTATCACAATCCTAAATCCTTCGTTAGTGTCTGTAGTTAGAGTTCCTTTCACATCCGTATACAAGTATACTCATCACTAACAATATCACATCCGTATACTCATCACTAACAATATCACATCCGTATACTCATCACTAACAATATCACATCCGTATACTCATCACTAACAATATCACATCCGTATACTCATCACTAACAATATGAATAGATTGATCTTTACTATAACAATGATCTTGCTTTTCCAAATCATATTCAACCTTGCCATAGCCAACCATCGTTATCTCGAATTTCAGCTTAATCTCATGTCACTAGATGTCATCATCCCATATTTAGGGACCCGAGATATGTGAAAGTATTACTTCTTCAAGCTTGTGATCGTTTAACCGGATATTCGTGAGATCTTCCTTAATATCACGCCTTCAATATCTTACTTTCATCAGTGCTAATTTCCATGCCATGTTTTCGACTGTCGTATTCTAACTTTGAGTTGAGTTCCTGGAGTTCAGTTTTCGAAACCAACCACGAAATCGATAACATCGGCATAAATCTTGCAGAGTTTGAAGTTGCCTTTCTTAGGAAGCAGTATCACTAACGATTGTGCTCATTTTCTAGGCAATGTTTTTCTAGACCATTTTTTCCCCTGGCATATGGATGTCATAACAGTGATCAACTCATCTTGTGCATGTTTTAGGAGTTTAACATTGAACTCCGCTGGAATATTATCAACCCCTGGTGATTTATTTTCTTTCAATGATCCTAGTGCGTTGACACTTCCGATCTCAATATTTCTGCATTTCCCAATTCACTGCTGTAATTAAACAAAATGCCATAGAATACCCGAGAGTCTGTGGCAATTTCACATTAAATAAATCTCTGCAATATTCAGTCCACCTTTTCAATGTTTTATTTTTCGCTGAGCATGCTGAGCATATTTGAAACTATTCACCTGCTTTAAGTTTTTCTCATTTAATACTATTTTACTATTTGGTAGGGTACTATTTCCTGATATAATCATTGTTTCTGTCTTTTTATGTTTAAACTAAAGCCTTTCTGTTCACTTTCTATGTGCAATCCACATGTACTATAAGAATAGCATTGTCTAGCTACTTACTTCATTAACAGTTCTAGCTGCACATACCAAGTATCACCTGCCTCATCCTCGTAATCAGTAGTGGGGTATTATATATCTGTATGATGGAAATATTCTTGACCAGCAATTTGTAAGAAGAATGCAGAGAGTAGCATGGACTGCAGCGAAACTAATGTAGAGGTGTTGAGTGAAATGCGAAACGGACCTTAATCACCGATATAAGAAAAAGGCAATCTTCGTATTTTTTTGGCCAGGCAGGTTTAGAGAACATAGTCACAACAGGCAAAATTGAAGGCAGAGGGTGACAACGTGAGAAAATATTAGACAGTTTGACAACCTGGCACGGCAAGGAATCAACAACGACTTGGATACATAATACTGTGGACAGAGAGCTGTGAAGAGCCATGACCGCCTACGCCAGCCGGCATGGCACCTGATGATGATAATAATTCTACTAGTTATGGGGGGTGGGGTCAGCTAATGACCGAGTTCACTCTGCTCTTGTGAGTGAAACATAAAACCAACTCGATGTTGATGTGCATTATTCTCCCCGTTAAATTAGAACTTATACCCGTCATCCGTTCAGGTTTTACATATCCCCGTCCATCTCATATCAACTATACCTAGGATATCCCAATTGTATCTATCGAGTTTTTTCATTGCATCGCTTGCCTGGTAAAGTTATATTGATCAATCATACATTCCCTGTATTGAAATCATACAATTACACGTGATCTGTGCTCAAAAGAGATCACCATTCATGCAAGCAAATGTTTGTAGGATGTGTGATTGAATTTATGTGATGTCTGCATACGAAATTGTAAATTTTCCCAGCACACGTACACTCATGCACGCACGAACACTCCCCGTGAGTAGGAATCTTCTTCTTCTGAAAGAATTACGTGTAGCTGAAGGTAAAGTTTTCTGGCTATGAAAGACATGTATGTACACAGATGTGTTGTACAGAGGAAACCAGAGATTTTATGCACGTAATTTCTTGGAATTATAAACAAATAAACAAACAGCCGTACATGATTACTGGGTAGCGAGCATTCGATAGGAAAATAAAAGTTCTAACCATTTCGCTTCACCATCAATTGGAAACTATCTTTGAGGGTCACATAAATGAATACAGTTTATAAACAAGCAACAGTAAAACTCTATTTCTCAAGAAATAATTAATATATTACAGGAAGAATATTGTGAGTGATACTGTATCAACTCGCCCGTGTGTTGGTCCCGAAAGGGGAGCAAAGAATAGCAACACTGTTTACCTTCCAAGCATGTAGTAAAAGGCGACTAAGGAGGTTATGGGATGGAGTTGGCTGTCCCATCCAATATAGGGGCAGTTATCCAAAGCCATGCTGAAGTCGGATGTGTCAGGCCCAAAGGCGCAGATATCGCATCAATGATGTAAACCATGACGGCGCATTCCGTTCTCTGGACTACATCCTGCTACTCTGCAGGAGTTTGAGAACGAGAGAACGAACGAAGAAGATTCTTCTTCTTCGTTCGTTCTCAAACTCCTGCAGATTAGTAGGATGCAGTCCGGAGAAAGGAATGCGTTGTGTCATGGTTTACAGCATTACTGCGATATCTGCGCCTTTGGGCCTGACACATCCGACTTCAGCATGGCTTTGGATAACTGCCCCTATATGGGATGGGACAGCCAACTCCATCCCATAACCTCCTTAGTCGCCTTTTTCGACAAGCGTGGAAGGTAAACAGTGTTGCTATTCTTTGCTCCCCTTTCGGGCCCCGGCAACACACGAGCGCCCGATGAAGATGAAGTATCAACTAAAAAAGGAAGGTGTGATCACATAGATGACAATGTGCTAAATCAATGTTAGGCATATATATATATATATATATATATATATATATATATAAGTGGGGAGAGCTAAGATGTCTCAGTGGTTAGTGCACTGGCTCATCCGTGTGCTGCCGATTTCCTAGAGGGAGAGCTAATGATGGCATCACTGGTACCTACCACGTATATCATAACATGACTTAAGGAGGTTTCGGTAGCTGGTGTTGGTGGTCTCATCCTATGCAGGGTCAAAGCGACCTAGATGCCACGCTGAAGTCGGATAGGTAATGCCAACACGCGCAGATATCGCAGCTAGGCTGTACAAAATGACAAAACTCATTCCGTTCCTCATTCTACATCCTGTTAATCTGAAAAGTTTGAGAAATAACGCAGAAGAAGTGCACTGGCTTCCCAGTCTGGCAATCCTAGGTTTCCATTCCCAGTTTGGCAATCCTAGGTTTCCATTCCCAGTCTGGCAATCCTAGGTTTCCATTCCCAGTCTGGCAATCCTAGTTTTCCATTCCCAGTCTGGCAATCCTAGGTTTCCATTCCCAGTCTGGGAATCCTATATTTCCATTCCCAGTCTGGCAATCCTAGGTTTTCATTACCAGTATGACAATCCTAGGTTTCCATTCCCAGTCTGGCACAATCATAGGTTTCCATTCCCAGTTTCGCAATCCTAGGTTTCCATTCCCAGTCTGGCAATCCTAGGTTTCCATTCCCAGTTTCGCAATCCTAGGTTTCCATTCCCAGTCTGGCAATCCTAGGTTTCCATTCCCAGTCTGGCAATCCTAGGTTTCCATTCCCAGTTGAATTGGAGACTATTTTAATTAACACGGTAAACCCATCCGAGTGAAATGGGTACCGTCTCTCATGGTAAAGTAAAAGTGGCGGGCGTGATGACTGACCACACCATCTCTATGTATGCTGAACATAATATTCAACAATAAAGGCATGGGTAAGATAACTCGATATCAGATGGAAGGCATCAACTAAAACTTGACCAAACTGAGTGCGGATATAACAAATAAGCAACTCGTGTACTGTATCAAGTTTCTCCAACTCCCATTTACATAACGTTGGTTTCTACATCTGCATAATGAATTCTCCAGAGTGAAGTGTGTTTAACCTAACAGCGATAATCATGCATACCCTTGTCAAGCTATTATCGGTGCCCGGTGTATGGCACATATGTGTCTGTATGAATTATATCAGTTGCTTTATTAAAAAATAACCCATACGCAAGCGATTCATGTCCCCCAACGACTCTTAACTGCCGAATTATTCCTCTACAGAAAATGGCTCATTGCCTGAGGGAAATGCAAAGTGAACATTATTTTCTTGGGACAGAGTCAATACACAAGTAGTTCTTCTGTACGTCGACTGTCGTGGGAACGTTAATTTGAATTGCCATCATTGGATGATATTCTTCTTCATCGCAGGTTGATATGTCTACACGGCAAGTTCGGTTTTGCTTGATAAATGTTGCTGTATTTGAAAGCTCATCGGTGCTCCCATACTGCTTTCTGTGGATATCCATCTCTGTGTGCCAGTGTCCTTCCCTAAACTGGCTTAGTGTATTGCAATTTTGCATGATATGTTCCGCTGTCTGTGCTGCTTGTCCAAATGGACAGAGGTGATGGAATCAGTCTCAGTGGATTCAAGTGGATGTTTAGTCTGTTGTGTCCTGCCCTCATGCGGAAGATGATACCTGCACAGCTAGGTCAATGCACCTGCACATAAGGGTCACATAAATGATAGTTTATTTATGCTTACCTCATGCACCTGCACAGCTAGGTCAATATAGGATGAATGTAAATGTGCAACAACAGAATCGATATAACTAGCATTAAATGTGCAACTATAGCAGAATCGCTACAACTAGCATTAAATGTGCAATTATAGCAGAATTGCTATAACTAGCATTAAATGTGCAACTATAGCAGAATTGCTATAACTAGCATTACATGTGCAACTATAGCAGAATTGCTATAACTATCATTAAATGTGCAACTATAGCAGAATTGCTATAACTAGCATTAAATGTGCAAATATAGCAGAATTGCTATAACTAGCATTAAATGTGCAACTATAGCAGAATTGCTATAACTAGCATTAAATGTGCAACTATAGCAGAGTTGCTACAACTAGCATTAAATGTACAACTATAGCAGAGTTGCTATAACTAGCATTAAATGTACAACTATAGCAGAATTGCTATAACTAGCATTAAAAATGTTTCGTGCTCAGTTGATGCGCACTAAATAAGTCAATGAATTGCAGTCAGGAGTACAGGTTCGTGCATTTTTCAACCATTTCAGATACCGCTGTTCTGTCATGCCATAATGTCAAACCATCTCTTGCCATACCCATCTAGCTTTTCACCATGCCTGTTGTGACAATGTTTTTGTTGTCGAAATAAAAATGCTGATGAGTAAATCTACTCTTGTTAGCACAATGCCATATTCTTGAAAGATTGCAGGTCTTCTGAAGTTGACATAGTGATCTATACAGTAAGTTAGTGACTGATAAGTCTGACTGGAAGAGCTTTTTTCCTGGCAGTTGAAAGGTAGGGGCAGTCAATAAGACGGTGTTTCACTATTTCATTGGGATGAGAGCAGTGTCTACAAGTGGGTAGTTGCTGGGGTTTGATACGGTTTAAATAGCTATTGATACCTGCATGTCCTGTTCGAAACCGAAAGATAAGGAATTGATTTCTCATTCAGAGTTTGTTTATGTTGTCATTGTCCTTTAGCCGTGTCATGTCACTAAATACATTTCGACCGGTCAGCATATGTGTTCATCTGTTCAGCCAGATTTTCGTGGTGTTGTTTCTGAGAATATGTTTGGTTTGACTGTCCCTATACTACAAGGTCTTATTTTTAGGCGCCTCTTTTTGCAAGTCTGTCCACTACTTCATTACCTGCTAAATCGATATGTCTAAGATCAATTGCATGGTCACCCTGATTGGATAGGCACAGATAAGACTATGTGCTGTTTTTGCTATGTGGAGAATGTCTTGATTTTCATAAGGGGTATGCTTAAGTGCTTCCAAAACTGGCATAAAGTCTGTAAAAATGACAATGTTTGATTGTTTTTCTTCCATGAGATCAAACTGTTATGTATTAATTCATTGGCTGTGTTGATGGCCTCAGCCTTTGTCTCATAATTTGAGCAATTTTCACCACACAAGCTACTGAACTCGTACCACACAAGCTACTGAACTCGTACCACACAAGCTACTGAACTCGTACCACACAAGCTACTGAACTCGTACCACACAAGCTACTGAACTCGTACCACACAAGCTACTGAACTCGTACCACACAAGCTACTGAACTCGTACCACACAAGCTACTGAACTCGTACCACACAAGCTACTGAACTCGTACCACACAAGCTACTGAACTCGTACCAAACAAGATACTGAACTCGTACCAAACAAGCTACTGAACTCGTACCACACAAGCTACTGAACTCGTACCACACAAGCTACTGAACTCGTACCACACAAGCTACTGAACTCGTACCACACAAGCTACTGAACTCGTACCACACAAGCTACTGAACTCGTACCACACAAGCTACTGAACTCGTACCACACAAGCTACTGAACTCGTACCACACAAGCTACTGAACTCGTACCACACAAGCTACTGAACTCGTACCACACAAGCTACTGAACTCGTACCACACAAGCTACTGAACTCGTACCACACAAGCTACTGAACTCGTACCACACAAGCTACTGAACTCGTACCACACAAGCTACTGAACTCGTACCACACAAGCTACTGAACTCGTACCACACAAGCTACTGAACTCGTACCACACAAGCTACTGAACTCGTACCACACAAGCTACTGAACTCGTACCACACAAGCTACTGAACTCGTACCACACAAGCTACTGAACTCGTACCACACAAGCTACTGAACTCGTACCACACAAGCTACTGAGCTCGTACCACACAAGCTACTGAGCTCGTACCACACAAGCTACTGAACTCGTACCACACAAGCTACTGAACTCGTACCACACAAGCTACTGAACTCGTACCACACAAGCTACTGAACTCGTACCACACAAGCTACTGAACTCGTACCACACAAGCTACTGAACTCGTACCACACAAGCTACTGAACTCGTACCACACAAGCTACTGAACTCGTACCACACAAGCTACTGAACTCGTACCACACAAGCTACTGAACTCGTACCACACAAGCTACTGAACTCGTACCACACAAGATACTAAACTCGTACCACACAAGATACTGAACTCGTACCACACAAGCTACTGAACTCGTACCACACAAGCTACTGAACTAGTACCACACAAGCTACTGAACTCGTACCACACAAGCTACTGAACTCGTACCACACAAGCTACTGAACTCGTACCACACAAGCTACTGAACTCGTACCACACAAGCTACTGAACTCGTACCACACAAGCTACTGAACTCGTACCACAAAAGCTACTGAACTCGTACCACACAAGCTACTGAACTCGTACCACACAAGCTACTGAACTCGTACCACACAAGCTACTGAACTCGTACCACACAAGCTACTGAACTCGTACCACACAAGATACTGAACTCGTACCACACAAGCTACTGAACTCGTACCACACAAGATACTGAACTCGTACCACACAAGATACTGAACTCGTACCACACAAGATACTGAACTCGTACCACACAAGCTACTGAACTCGTACCACACAAGATACTGAACTCGTACCACACAAGCTACTGAACTCGTACCACACACGCTACTGAACTCGTACCACACAAGATACTGAACTCGTACCACACAAGCTACTGAACTCGTACCACACAAGATACTGAACTCGTACCACACAAGCTACTGAACTCGTACCACACAAGCTACTGAACTCGTACCACACAAGATACTGAACTCGTACCACACAAGCTACTGAACTCGTACCACACAAGCTACTGAACTCGTACCACACAAGCTACTGAACTCGTACCACACAAGCTACTGAACTCGTACCACACAAGCTACTGAACTCGTACCACACAAGCTACTGAACTCGTACCACACAAGCTACTGAACTCGTACCACACAAGATACTGAACTCGTACCACACAAGCTACTGAACTCTTACCACACAAGCTACTGAACTCGTACCACACAAGCTACTGAACTCGTACCACACAAGCTACTGAACTCGTACCACACAAGCTACTGAACTCGTACCACACAAGCTACTGAACTCGTACCACACAAGCTACTGAACTCGTACCACACAAGATACTGAACTCGTACCACACAAGCTACTGAACTCGTACCACACAAGCTACTGAACTCGTACCACACAAGCTACTGAACTCGTACCACACAAGCTACTGAACTCGTACCACACAAGCTACTGAACTCGTACCACACAAGCTACTGAACTCGTACCACACAAGCTACTGAACTCGTACCACACAAGCTACTGAACTCGTACCACACAAGCTACTGAACTCGTACCACACAAGCTACTGAACTCGTACCACACAAGCTACTGAACTCGTACCACACAAGCTACTGAACTCGTACCACACAAGCTACTGAACTCGTACCACACAAGCTACTGAACTAGTACCACACAAGCTACTGAACTCGTACCACACAAGCTACTGAACTCGTACCACACAAGCTACTGAACTCGTACCACACAAGCTACTGAACTCGTACCACACAAGCTACTGAACTCGTACCACACAAGCTACTGAACTCGTACCACACAAGCTACTGAACTCGTACCACACAAGCTACTGAACTCGTACCACACAAGCTACTGAACTCGTACCACACAAGCTACTGAACTCGTACCACACAAGCTACTGAACTCGTACCACACAAGCTACTGAACTCGTACCACACAAGCTACTGAACTCGTACCACACAAGATACTGAACTCGTACCACACAAGCTACTGAACTCGTACCACACAAGATACTGAACTCGTACCACACAAGATACTGAACTCGTACCACACAAGATACTGAACTCGTACCACACAAGCTACTGAACTCGTACCACACAAGATACTGAACTCGTACCACACAAGCTACTGAACTCGTACCACACAAGCTACTGAACTCGTACCACACAAGCTACTGAACTCGTACCACACAAGCTACTGAACTCGTACCACACAAGATACTGAACTCGTACCACACAAGCTACTGAACTCGTACCACACAAGCTACTGAACTCGTACCACACAAGCTACTGAACTCGTACCACACAAGATACTGAACTCGTACCACACAAGCTACTGAGCTCGTACCACACAAGCTACTGAACTCGTACCACACAAGATACTGAACTCGTACCACACAAGCTACTGAACTCGTACCACACAAGCTACTGAACTCGTACCACACAAGCTACTGAACTCGTACCACACAAGCTACTGAACTCGTACCACACAAGATACTGAACTCGTACCACACAAGATACTGAACTCGTACCACACAAGCTACTGAACTCGTACCACACAAGCTACTGAACTCGTACCACACAAGCTACTGAACTCGTACCACACAAGCTACTGAACTCGTACCACACAAGCTACTGAACTCGTACCACACAAGCTACTGAACTCGTACCACACAAGCTACTGAACTCGTACCACACAAGCTACTGAACTCGTACCACACAAGCTACTGAACTCGTACCACACAAGCTACTGAACTCGTACCACACAAGCTACTGAACTCGTACCACACAAGCTACTGAACTCGTACCACACAAGCTACTGAACTCGTACCACACAAGCTACTGAACTCGTACCACACAAGCTACTGAACTCGTACCACACAAGCTACTGAACTCGTACCACACAAGCTACTGAACTCGTACCACACAAGCTACTGAACTCGTACCACACAAGCTACTGAACTCGTACCACACAAGATACTGAACTCGTACCACACAAGCTACTGAACTCGTACCACACAAGCTACTGAACTCGTACCACACAAGATACTGAACTCGTACCACACAAGCTACTGAACTCGTACCACACAAGCAACTGAACTCGTACCACACAAGCTACTGAACTCGTACCACACAAGCTACTGAACTCGTACCACACAAGCTACTGAACTCGTACCACACAAGCTACTGAACTCGTACCACACAAGCTACTGAACTCGTACCACACAAGCTACTGAACTCGTACCACACAAGCTACTGAACTCGTACCACACAAGCTACTGAACTCGTACCACACAAGCTACTGAACTCGTACCACACAAGCTACTGAACTCGTACCACACAAGCTACTGAACTCGTACCACACAAGATACTGAACTCGTACCACACAAGCTACTGAACTCGTACCACACAAGCTACTGAACTCGTACCACACAAGCTACTGAACTCGTACCACACAAGCTACTGAACTCGTACCACACAAGCTACTGAACTCGTACCACACAAGCTACTGAACTCGTACCACACAAGCTACTGAACTCGTACCACACAAGCTACTGAACTCGTACCACACAAGCTACTGAACTCGTACCACACAAGATACTGAACTCGTACCACACAAGCTACTGAACTCGTACCACACAAGCTACTGAACTCGTACCACACAAGCTACTGAACTCGTACCACACAAGATACTGAACTCGTACCACACAAGCTACTGAACTCGTACCACACAAGCTACTGAACTCGTACCACACAAGATACTGAACTCGTACCACACAAGATACTGAACTCGTACCACACAAGCTACTGAACTCGTACCACACAAGCTACTGAACTCGTACCACACAAGCTACTGAACTTGTACCACACAAGATACTGAACTCGTACCACACAAGCTACTGAACTCGTACCACACAAGCTACTGAACTCGTACCACACAAGATACTGAACTCGTACCACACAAGCTACTGAACTCGTACCACACAAGCTACTGAACTCGTACCACACAAGCTACTGAACTCGTACCACACAAGCTACTGAACTCGTACCACACAAGATACTGAACTCGTACCACACAAGCTACTGAACTCGTACCACACAAGCTACTGAACTCGTACCACACAAGCTACTGAACTCGTACCACACAAGCTACTGAACTCGTACCACACAAGCTACTGAACTCGTACCACACACGCTACTGAACTCGTACCACACAAGCTACTGAACTCGTACCACACAAGCTACTGAACTCGTACCACACAAGCTACTGAACTCGTACCACACAAGATACTGAACTCGTACCACACAAGCTACTGAACTCGTACCACACAAGCTACTGAACTCGTACCACACAAGCTACTGAACTCGTACCACACAAGCTACTGAACTCGTACCACACAAGCTACTGAACTCGTACCACACAAGCTACTGAACTCGTACCACACAAGCTACTGAACTCGTACCACACAAGCTACTGAACTCGTACCACACAAGCTACTGAACTCGTACCACACAAGCTACTGAACTCGTACCACACAAGATACTGAACTCGTACCACACAAGCTACTGAACTCGTACCACACAAGCTACTGAACTCGTACCACACAAGATACTGAACTCGTACCACACAAGCTACTGAACTCGTACCACACAAGCAACTGAACTCGTACCACACAAGCTACTGAACTCGTACCACACAAGCTACTGAACTCGTACCACACAAGCTACTGAACTCGTACCACACAAGCTACTGAACTCGTACCACACAAGCTACTGAACTCGTACCACACAAGATACTGAACTCGTACCACACAAGCTACTGAACTCGTACCACACAAGCTACTGAACTCGTACCACACAAGCTACTGAACTCGTACCACACAAGCTACTGAACTCGTACCACACAAGATACTGAACTCGTACCACACAAGCTACTGAACTCGTACCACACAAGCTACTGAACTCGTACCACACAAGCTACTGAACTCGTACCACACAAGCTACTGAACTCGTACCACACAAGCTACTGAACTCGTACCACACAAGCTACTGAACTCGTACCACACAAGCTACTGAACTCGTACCACACAAGCTACTGAACTCGTACCACACAAGCTACTGAACTCGTACCACACAAGATACTGAACTCGTACCACACAAGCTACTGAACTCGTACCACACAAGCTACTGAACTCGTACCACACAAGCTACTGAACTCGTACCACACAAGATACTGAACTCGTACCACACAAGCTACTGAACTCGTACCACACAAGCTACTGAACTCGTACCACACAAGATACTGAACTCGTACCACACAAGATACTGAACTCGTACCACACAAGCTACTGAACTCGTACCACACAAGCTACTGAACTCGTACCACACAAGCTACTGAACTCGTACCACACAAGATACTGAACTCGTACCACACAAGCTACTGAACTCGTACCACACAAGCTACTGAACTCGTACCACACAAGATACTGAACTCGTACCACACAAGCTACTGAACTCGTACCACACAAGCTACTGAACTCGTACCACACAAGCTACTGAACTCGTACCACACAAGCTACTGAACTCGTACCACACAAGATACTGAACTCGTACCACACAAGCTACTGAACTCGTACCACACAAGCTACTGAACTCGTACCACACAAGCTACTGAACTCGTACCACACAAGCTACTGAACTCGTACCACACAAGCTACTGAACTCGTACCACACAAGCTACTGAACTCGTACCACACAAGCTACTGAACTCGTACCACACAAGCTACTGAACTCGTACCACACAAGCTACTGAACTCGTACCACACAAGATACTGAACTCGTACCACACAAGCTACTGAACTCGTACCACACAAGCTACTGAACTCGTACCACACAAGCTACTGAACTCGTACCACACAAGCTACTGAACTCGTACCACACAAGATACTGAACTCGTACCACACAAGCTACTGAACTCGTACCACACAAGCTACTGAACTCGTACCACACAAGATACTGAACTCGTACCACACAAGCTACTGAACTCGTACCACACAAGCTACTGAACTCGTACCACACAAGCTACTGAACTCGTACCACACAAGCTACTGAACTCGTACCACACAAGCTACTGAACTCGTACCACACAAGCTAATGAACTCGTACCACACAAGATACTGAACTCGTACCACACAAGCTACTGAACTCATAGGCAGATCCATTGGGGTATCATATATGGATGCCATATCCTGCAAAACAAGTGGCCCTGAAAGCCGATCCATCAGTATAGGCATTGATTGCTGATTATGGGTAGCTGTTTATAGTTTCTAGAGCACGTGTTCTCAGAATTGTTGGTGGTGTTACCTTCTTGGCTGTTTTATCTAGTAATTTTGTTTGCATAGTTGGTTGGTGCAAGTTTTCCTAATGGGGTGATCCGAAGTATTTGTTTTCTAGTTCTCTTTCTCTCCGGATATATTCTGTAGAGACAAATTTTTTGTCTTTTTGTTTCCAAGCATCAATAAGTATTTTAATTGGATGTTATTATTTTGTCTCTTGTACCTTTCTACCGCTTCCGTCAGTGATCTTTTTCGTTTGATGCGCAGCGGCTCCATCTTACATACTGCTGTGGGTGTTGATCGCATCCCTTCACAGACTAGTCTCAGAACTTGATTCTTCACCCTACTCCGGGATGAGATAGTAGCAATGCTCACAATGGCCTGGAGAGGACAGCTGTAATCCATTACTGATCTCACATAACCATGATACAGTTGGCGTAGTTTGTTTGTCTGACCCTTCCCCCAGTGTTGTACTAGCTAGCCTCTTAATGAGGTTTAGGCGTTTACTTGTTTTTCCTCTGATATTTTCTATGTGATCTTTTAGTATTATTTGTCTGTCTAGTTTTACTCCTTTGTGTCTTCCTGTGTTAATATTTCTCAACTCATTTTGATGTTTACATATCTTTGGGCTGTTTTTTTTGGAGAAAATAGTGTAAGCCTTTTTCTGTGTGTTAATTTTTAGTTTCCACAATTCACAGTATACTGAGATTGTAAGGAGGGCTCTGCTGTCTTCTGTCAAATAGTCAACAAGGATGACAAGAGATGCAGGTCAGAAAACATTGCACATTTTTCCTTTTGTGGAAGACTTCAAGGTGATGGGGGATGATAGGTGTGCGATTAGTGTAGCTATCTCATTGGATCAACAGATGTGACGGAAGAATGACGATCTAATTGGCTCAGACGTGTACACTGCATTCCTAATAAATAGCGGTTAACCTGGAATACTGCCGTACTGGAGTGCCTACCTTCCAGAATAATGGTGTTCAGTGTCTGTTTGCCTCTATCGTGATAATAACCTAGTTGTCGAAACGTCGACTCGCACCACTTTGTATTTGCTTCAGGTAAAACTGCTGTTTAACCCTTCTTATATTATTATTGATAGCATATCCTTTTCAGGACTTAGCTATCAACCCAGCATTTGTTGGCTGTGATGATTTTCTATGAAATATAAATACGTTCAGTAGTTTGTCATTGCTTTCTAAACGTTCCGGGTGCATAACTGCCTGTGTCGGGGATCGAACTCGGTACCCTGGCCGTCACAGACTGTACCACTTCACCACAGAGCCAGACATTATATTTTATATTATAGTTAACATATATATCAAATTCCATGTCGCATGAGTTACTTCCACAAGAATGTAAGACCTTGCATAACAGCATACAGACATCTTCTTCTTCTGCGTTTGTTCTCAAACTCCTGCAGATTAGCAGGATGTAGTCCGGAAACGGAATGAGTTGTGTCATGGTTTACAGCATTTCTGCGATAACTGCGCCTTTCGGCCTGACACATCCACCTTCAGCATGGCTTTGGGTCACTGACCATATATGGGATGGGACAGCCAATTCCATCCCATAACCTTCTTAGTCGCCTCGTACGACATACATGAAATGTAAACAATATTGCTAATCTTTGCTCCCCTTTCGGCCCCGGCAAAACACGGGCGATACAGACATCAACAACACGAGAACTTGGCTGCCACTAAAAGCCTATTTAATTACTCTTACCAAAAAAGACCGAACAATTACCATCCGGGTACATAACCAGTGTGCTTGCCTGAACGTCGCCATTCTGGGATAATCTAATCGGTTGTGAAGAATCCCTCTTTCCTCTCTCTTGACAATCGTCCCAGAGAAACCGTGTCTGAGACGATCGTGAAGGCCTGTCTCGAGTACCCCTGGAGAAATTAACCCTTGTGTTTAGAAGTAGGGGCCCGAGCTGTCACCATCCTCTTGACAAAACTTTTTACATGGTCCACCCTTCTCAATCTTGACTTGGAGTTTACTCACCAGATGAAACAGTCTGTCTTCTCACACAGACTTTTGCGTGTTCGCTCTTCTGCGACTTTCACAAGACAACAGGCGCGAACTATTTGAGAGTCACTAGAACACACAGTGGAGGAAATGAAAGTCTCAATTGTCTACAGGAGTGGAATGAGTGGCAGGAGGTCTTGTGTCTAAGTGTTCATCTCATTATCTTATTTGTATCTCAAACTCATGCTTGTGTTCAGACCCTCATATACTTTTGTCAGCCATGTACGCGCATGCGCTGCTTAAAAGATAGAACAGGGTTGAGCAAAACACGGCACGCGGGCCAAATCCGATCCGCAACACCATCTTTTTCTGGCCCGCCAGGCGTATCTAGAAGTACTATACTCACTGGCCGACACGCTGAAAAACTGGAAAACACTTGAATATCCAAGAGATTTAGAAAAAAAAGAAGCTTCTCGGTTCGCACAAGATTAGAAAATCATAATCCTGCCCTCCAAGACAAAAAGGTTGTCTAACGTAGGGGCCTGTTTCATGAAAGTTCATATAACGTTGCACTCCCGTCAAGAAAAGAATGTCTATTCCGCTGAGAGTATCTGCTATTTCTGTCATGTCGGGGTGCTGTCATATTTCTGTTCACCTGGTGCCTGAGAAATGTTATCCAATAATCGCAGAGATGAGTGATATTTGGAACGGAGAAGCAGACGTAACTATACCAACATTTGTGCATGTGCTAATCATACACACGGATCTCTAAATGCAAAGATGTGCTGTGGAGGTGTGCTACGTCATAGCAACAGTGTGCTGTAAAATAAAACAATCGTTGGAGTTCGCTTACAGCAGGGGTTGGCAAACTACGGCCCGCCATTGGATATTTTGCGGCCCTCAAACACATTTTTAAATACACGAATATTGTTAAAGTATTTGCAAAACCTTTTATCCATATTAGAAAATATACTGTTATACTGTAAGTCTGTTAGAAATGTAATTTATTTCAGAAGTTATCTACATTATGTAAAACTACCTTAATTTACAATAAAAATATTTAATTGATTACTTACCGAGAATTTTAAACAAAAACATGCATAATATTATATGCGGCCCTCCAATAGCTTTACAATTTTCAATGCGGCCCTCTGCACAAAAAGTTTGCCCACCCCTGGCTTACAGTATTATCATTGTTCGCCTACTTCTGTAAAAGATTGTATCAATGTGGTTCAGAACATATAAAGAACCAAGCCATTTTCCATAATAGTAATATGCGCTCATCACAAACAGTGCATCTGATCCTTGATTGATCCTACTTTTTCAGTGCTTTTTTTTATTAGCTAGCTGAAGTATTTTTTTTTTAGCTAGCTGAAGTATTTTATTAGCTAGCTGAAGTATTTTATTAGCTAGATGAAGTATTTTATTAGCTAGCTGAAGTATTTTTTTAGCTAGCTGAAGTATTTTTTTAGCTAGCTGAAGTATTTTATTAGCTAGCTGAAGTATTTTATTAGCTAGATGAAGTATTTTATTAGCTAGCTGAAGTATTTTATTAGCTAGCCGAAGTATTTTATTAGCTAGCTGAAGTATTTTATTAGCTAGCTGAAGTATTTTATTAGCTAGCTCCCCTCAACACCGAAAGTTACATGAGAACAGAAAGAAGAAGAAGCTAGCTGAAAACAGTATAAACAGTGACCAATGATCAATCGACACTGGTGGCACAAAGTATTCACAAAAGGTATACGTTTAACCAATGATCAATCGTCACTGGTGGCACAAAGTATTCACAAAAGGTATACGTGTAACCAATGATCAATCGTCACTGGTGACACAAAGTATTCACAAAAGGTATACGTGTAACCAATGATCAATCGACACTGGTGGCACAAAGTACTCACAAAAGGTATACGTGTAACCAATGATAAATCGTCACTGGTGACACAAAGTATTCACAAAAGGTATACGTGTAACCAATGATCAATCGACACTGGTGGCACAAAGTATTCACAAAAGGTATACGTGTAACCAATGATCAATCGTCAATGGCGACAAAAGGTATACTAACAGTGTAACCGAAGATCATTGTTTTTGTCAACGTTCACACCTTATGCTTGTATGCATATATTTATCAAATCGTATGTGCACCGACGAGGTGTCAGGGCATTGGCACAAACAAATCAGTTATACAACGCATACATCTGGAGAATGGCTCCAGACTCACATCTTGCTGGAAATCTAGATCCAGTGGGAGTTTGAGAATGAAGTAGAAGAAATAGTATGTATTTGATTCATCGTTTGTGTCATATTACGCTTGTGACATCACGCACTTGTGACATCACACACTTGTGACATAATATACTTGTGACATCATACACTTGTGACATCATGCGTGTGCAATGTGATAAGGAAATGCAACAACGTGAACTTGCATAGCTGCTACTACTACTCCAAATGTGATAGGCTGTAAGTGTAAATACTTAACGACGCAAATCAGGGGAAATGTTAGATGCATGCAAGTCAAGTTCAAATCAGGGGAAATGTTACATGCATGCAAGCCAGGTTAAAATCAGGGGAAATGTTAGATGCACGCAAGCCAAGTTTAAATCAGGGGAAATGTTAGATGCATGCAAGTCAAGTTCAAATCAGGGGAAATGTTACATGCATGCAAGCCAAGTTCAAATCAGGGGAAATGTTAGATGCATGCAAGTCAAGTTCAAATCAGGGGAAATGTTACATGCATGCAAGCCAAGTTCAAATCAGGGGAAATGTTAGATGCACGCAAGCCAAGTTTAAATCAGGGGAAATGTTAGATGCATGTAAGCCAAGTTCAAATCAGGTAAGGGCATATTCATTCCTATATACAAGATTACACCCAACAAATATTCCAATTTCATGTAACTGTCGATGTACCAATCACCTACCATCAGAAAAAACAGATGATCAAGTCAATAAGAAAGCCACAAACACCATCCCACGATGACTATCAACATTATGAACAGATCAGAACAAGTTATAATTCTACGTCTCAGAACAGGACACAACCGACTCCGCAGTCACATGTATATAAAGTTCAAGATTGGCAACACGGCCATGTGTACATGTGGACAGGCAGCAGAGAGTGCCAAACATATACTTCAAGAGTGTTCTGAGCATGAAACGCTGAGGCATACATATTGGCCAGAGGAAATAACACTGGAATCAAATCTCTATGGGACACTGTATGAACTACAAAAGACAGTGAGTTTTATTAAGGAGACAGAATTACAGATATAGACATGTTTCAAGTGAACGAAAGAAGAAGAAATGTAACTGTCGGCAAGAAATGAACACAGCAGATACATTATACTCTTCCATTTACCTTAAGTTATGCTCTGGTCCCTTAGCAAATGTAAATCACGATTTGCTTGGTCTAAACAAGTAAATATCGCGGCTGTTGCGTAAATCAACTGCACACCGTACTTAACCGGCATGGCACAGAATATGAAATAGTGGTTATGCTAGCGTGAAGGCTGAAGTATAACTGGCTATTCATGGGACAAATCTATGGAATTATTCAAACATTCAACTAACCAGATATTTCACTCATTATAAATTGTTAAGTGTACGCCTGAATGTGTACACACAAGATTTATAACTACAAAGACACTCATCAATTGACAAATAGAATAGATTGTATTCGTATTTTAACCAGAAATCTCAATAGGAGACATTCCTGCATATTGGTTTCTGCATTTCTTCTTTAATATATCTCTTGTCCACGCAATCATTCTTTTATTTAAAGATGAGTTTGTTTTCATTATGTGCTGATACTTTCCTTCATTTATGGTTTCTACGCTATGATCTCATTCGTTTCTTATAACGGGGGATCTTAGCAACTATACACAAATGCTGTAACATTGGAGAACCGTTTCATATAATGGGAGATCTTAGCAACTATACACAATGTGTATAATGACAACACATATAGTTGTATAGTGTATAGTAATAACTATGTGACTTATGTGTTGAAATTTTTTATACGGCTTCTGTTTGTGCCTTGTCGCCTGTCAATGGTTATGTGCACTTTCATACAGTAACTAGAAACTTCACTGCATGTACGTGCATACAGTAACTAGACACTTCACTGCATGTACTTGCATGCAGTATCTAGACACTTCACTGCATGTACTTGCATACAGTAACTAGATAATTCACTGCATGTACTTGCATACAGTAACTAGACACTTCACGGCACGTACTTGCATACATAACTCGACACTTCACTGCATGATTGAAATTCTTTCACTGAATGTTTTCCTCCCCAGCCTGTTAATCCTTAATAGGTTGCAACTCCCCTAGCTAGTTTCAAAAGAGAACAACAAACACGACCCAAAACAACATGTCCAACTTACAAAGCTCCCACCAGTAAATGACAACGCATTTTACAACTCATTTCAGTAAAATAACTGTCAATTGTCAAATACTGCATGTTTCCCGTTAAGGAGTTGATGGGATGGATTTTTTCAGCAGTAACATAACCACTAAACCCTACCACGGTTTATTGCATGAGCGTGCAAAGTAATTGTCGCAGTACGCTGTAAACAAGAAAGCTGAAACTAAAGACTACATGGTACTATTGGCAAGCTACGGCTCGGAACCTACATAAATATAACTCATTACGGTCGTGGTGTCACCGGGGAATGAAACTTATAACCACAACCGTGGTGGCATAGGCTTCGTCGTTGGTGGGAAGTAAAGACTACAACTTAAAGCTTCTTGTTCAAATAGTAATCTACATTGTGTGTTTGATTGTTTCTGAGCACAAAGCTCCCATATGAACTGTTTCGTTCATTCAACCATGATAAGTGACAGTGTACACGTCTTGATTCTATATGAACTGATTCATGAGGTGTTATGTTCAATCATTCAACCATGATAATGTGAATTACAATGTCTGCACACGTCTTGATTCTATATGAACTGATACATGGGGTACTTTGTTCAATCATTCAACCATGATAATGTGAATTACAATGTCTGTACACGTCTTGATTCTATATGAACTGATTCATGAGGTGTTATGTTCAATCATTCAACCACGATAATGTGAATTACAATGTCTGCACACGCCTTGACACAACATGTACACATCGACGCAGTTCACAAGTGGTATGGAATGAATTACATCAGAAAACATATTTAGAATATTTCTGAGAACTATCTTTTATCTTTTCCTGCAGAATGGATACACTACTTTGTTCAAGGCGAGGCAAGTTCTGGAGAATTGAATGCAGGACTTCCGGAAACATTGTGACAGGAAGTGGAAGCGGCAAATCCTGTATGTATGGAACGACACTCCTCGTGTTTGCACGGTAATGTAGCACAGATGATGATATCCTGGTATTCTGTGTGACGTAGAACAAAAGGAGGATCTGTTTCGAGAGAGGGAATGAGCGGAAGGACAAACGCACAAAGACAGCCAAGAGAACTCATAGGCGTGGATATATTCATTTCATGTTGCACACAGTCAGTGCAAACAGAAAGCATGTGGTACATCAAGGAGCAACGGCGAATAAATGGCTGAGAGAAAGATAATAAGAACATGGATTGCTGAAGGGCCACGGATTTATCTGTGTGTATGTTGAAATCTTCATGTCATAATGTTTCCGGCCACTCCGACATCTCGCTTGACATGTGAACACTAGTTTTGTCGTTCCTTTTCGTCATTTTTACATTTATATGTGTATGTAGCCTTGATAAAGGCCTTTTGGTCGAAACACCGATTTGTGTGCGTGTTTATGTGTGTATCTAGGTATTGGCAAAACTTAATTACTCCTCTTTAAGCTTTCATTGGATTTCAGTTTTGCGCAGTGATTACATAATGGTTAATGAGTCTGCCATATACTCAGAAATCGTGCGACTAAGGGGAATTAAACAAGGTCCGTTCTAGCGGCACCGAATTGCCTTGCGACTCGAGTAAATGGGTTTTATGACATTTCCTTAAATGTGTTTTTTATTGTATCACTTGACATACTAATATTGATAAATAGTGTATGTGTGATACATCATTGAAAAGGGGAATGGATACAGAATATGAATATATAAGTACATTGATGATATTTGATTGCTTCACAAGGTTACAGTTAGCCTTGCGAGGTAATCAAATATCAAATCAAAGCCAGTAAAGTGGCGAAAGGTCCTGTAGACCCATGCTATAAAGCCAGTATAGTGGTGATTGGTCCGGAAAGAGTTAAAGAACCTGTAATATAGATATAGTTAACAGTAGTGTTCTTGTGTTATAGATACTGATACGTTAGCCAGATATCACAGTTTTGTAGTTTTTATCGTGTCACATTCAATCAACGAGTAATAACCTCGTGTCAATGTTACGTGAATACCTTTCATTGATGCAGGAAGCAAGCATCTCGATGTCTACTACGTTGTCTATCGCAGTGTCTTACTATTGCGGTGTCTATCGCAGTGTCTTACTATTGCGGTGTCTACCGTGGTGTCTTACTAATGCGGTGTCTATCGCAGTGTCTTACTAATAATGGTGTCTTACTACTGTGGTGTCTTACTAATGTGGTGTCTTACTAATGTGATGTCTACTGCGGTGTCTTAACAATGTGGTTTCTACTGCGGTGTCTTACCAATGCGGTTTCTACTGCGGCGTCTTACCAATGTGGTTTCTACTGCGGTGTCTTACTAATGTGGTTTCTACTTCGGTGTCTTACCAATGTGGTTTCTACTGTGGTGTCTTACCAATGTGGTTTCTACTGCGGTGTCTTACAAATGTGGTTTCTACTGCGGTGTCTTACAAATGTGGTTTCAACTGCGGTGTCTTCTTAATGTGGTTTGTACTGTAGTGTCTTATTAATGTGGTTTCTACTGCGGTGTCTTACTAATGCAGTGTCTTACCAATGTGGTTTCCACTGTTGTGTCTTACCAATGTGGTTTCAACTGCATTGTCTTACCAATGTGGTTTCTACTGCAGTGTCTTACTAATGTGGTTTCTACTGCGGTGTCTTACTAATGCAGTGTCTTACCAATGTGGTTTCCACTGTGGTGTCTTACCAATGTGGTTTCAACTGCGGTGTCTTACCAATGTGGTTTCTACTGCAGTGTCTTACTAATGTGGTTTCTACTGCGGTGTCTTACTAACGCGGTGTCTTACCAATGTGGTTTCTACTGCAGTGTCTTACTAATGTGGTTTCTACTGCGGTGTCTTACTAACGCGGTGTCTACAGCGGTGTCTTACTAACGCGGTGTCTTACTAATGTGGTGCCTACAGCGGTGTCTTACTAACGCGGTGTCTTACCAATGTGGTTTCTACTGCGGTGTCTTACCAATGTGGTTTCTACTGCAGTGTCTTACTAATGTGGTTTCTACTGCGGTGTCTTACCAATGTGGTTTCTACTGCAGTGTCTTACCAATGTGGTTTTTAATGCGGTGTCTTATTAATGTGGTTTTTAATGTGGTGTCTTATTAATGTGGTCTCTATTGCGGTGTCTTACCAATGTGGTTTCTACTATGCTCTTACTAACGCGGTGTCTTACCACTGCAGGTTACATACTATAAATAGATTATCATAGACAGAATGTAGCCAGCAGTACTGAATATATTTTTTAATTCTGCAGTGCTTTTCTTGGCAGCAGTTTGCCATTGCTTTCTGAAGGACCTCGTGCCACATTTCGTATTGTGGGATTTGAACATGGTACCTTGGCGACATATATATATATGTTTGTATGTTTTTCGTTCGCTCCATTGTAACCATCACGGATATCCGTTCGATTTCCGCCGGGAGTGTGATTACGTTGTGCCACCGTTATGCGCCTTGTAGGCCTAGCACATCCGATTTCGCCATTCCTTGACAATTCGGGTGGGCTACCCTTAGCCTGTGACAGCCTCTATATCTGTCTCCAGGCACGCGTAGAGGCGACTTTTCGCCCAGACAATTGTTGCTCTCGTCTGACTCGCACGAGGTGTTCCACTGTCTATGAACTTGCCTCGTGTAATTGGACGTGATGTGCCTGTGCCCATTGGGTACTGAACCGCTTCTCATCCGTGAGCCTGGTTCCTTAAGGGGAAGAACTCAACAGAGGAGTTGGACCATGGCTCTTTCGCCCTCTTAGCCGAGGTGTCATTCACCGACATCGTGTACCCCTTGTCCAAGTTCGAGTCTCACACGACGCGTTTGAGAGCAAGGCGTTCTCAAGCTGAGCGTCCTTGTCCCAATAGCGCCTGGGCCCATCAGGTACTGAACCATTTCTCTCTTCAAGTGTATTTCCGGTGTAGGAAAACCTGATAGTAGAGTTGGGCCAGGGCTAAATCGTTGCCCCTTTTGTGCCTGAGCCCATCGGGTACGGAACCCTTTCTCTCTGCAAGTGTACTTCCGGAATAGGAAACATTGACAGTAGAGTTGAACCAGTTCTACCATCGTTGTCCCTTTCTTGCCTAAGCTCATCGGGTACAGAACCCTTTCTCTTCGCAAGCATATTTCCGGTTTAGGAAGGCTCAAAATTAGAGTTGGATTAGGTCTTCTTGCTTTACCAAACGCCAATGAATGGGTCTGGGTCTCTGCCTGTAAGGAACACAGGTAACTAGAAGCTCGCCTCGAGCTGACGGAGCTTGTAGTTCCCCTTTCCTAGGGACTTTTCACTTTCTATTTGCAGTTCGCGCTGTCCTCTAGCGCTGTTCTGCCCTTTCATTGTTTCATTGTACTCGGTATGAAATCTATTTGTCTCTCGCCATGCATCTACCTTTACGTGCATTTTGCATTGGCCGCCCCTCCAATGTTCGGACTGAACTGACTAGCTTCACTGTGTGTTGGCAGTGTCGCTATATGTGGTGATGCTGGTGGTGTCGGAGATATTGTCTGTCTCTTGTGCAGTCAAATCTCTTTCCATCTGCTACCTCCACATTCTCGGACACGATCCCCAAATGATTTGGCCAGAATCAGCTCGAGCTGCTGTATTTCTGTTTCCAGGGTGCACCGCGTGGAGGTACATTTGGGATCTTGGTTATCTGCTAACCCTGGTTCCGCCTAGAGCAATGCGTTCCCTTTGCACCCCTTTATATATATATATATATACCGTAGTACACATTCTATTGCAGTTAACAGTGCCTTTCATATTACAATCACTTGTTTAGTGGCGTTTTTTTATTAGGTGGGGGGGGGTGGGCATCGAGCAACACAGATAAATGGAACTAGTCACAGTGAAGAAAACTGTCAGAAGCGTCTGTACAATACAGATGTAAATTATTGTTGTTACACAGAATCTCCTCCCCAACAGAGACACTGTTGAGTCCGCCCGATAGTAATTCAAGTTAGGACATGACTCTAAGAGACAAGTAACATATGAAAACAATGAACAAGCTGTGACACGTAGCAGTGACTATCGTAACATATGGCAGACAGCCAGACAAAGAAATACAACGAATAATCCATCTCTAGACAATGCAGGATGAAAACATCAGAAGAGGGATATTGGATTCCTACGTCAATGAAATGTATTCACGTACCAGATATTTATATGGACACACTAGATAAGCTGTCTAATGGTACATTATTCTTGATTAGAAGTGTGTTATAAGCTCTCAGCGGTATTTGGGAGGGGGCAGGGTTGCTATGACGTAGTTATCAATAATTAATTATGTTATTGTTTTTTAAATGGCATCATCTCTATAAAAATCACCGGTTTTCACGAAGTAATATATGGGTGTGATTTGACCCACTTCAATCTTAGAATGAACAGAGTATACCTCCACCCATTCACTGCCCTTTCCTATTTTCGCAAATTCCCATACTCTTCGCAGTGTGTCTTCAGCCTCTGCCATCCATGATCTGCCACGCTTGATTCGTTTTCCCTTTGACTCATCTAGACGTTGGTGTAATGGATGGTGGTTGTATTCTGTCAATTTAAGGTAGGAGCTCACCTGTACTACCTCATGTCGCACTCTAATGCTGGGAAGATCAAACAGAAATCTCATAGCAGAGATGGGTGTATCCCTAGTACACCCCAGTACCGATCTCATTGCAACACTTTGGACTTTTTCCAATCTATCGACTTGTGAGTTGGCCGAGGCCATAGCCTATGAGAGATAGCAACATCACTTGAAGTAGCAGAAACAGTATCCATTGCTGTATGTCGAAGGTCGCCATAACCTTGATAACACTGATCCCTCTTTTAGCCTTCTGAATCATGTGATGTGTTTGTTGAATGAGAGACTTCTATCAAAGATTATTAAGGTCCTCTTTTCTTTCAATGAATGAGCCCATGCAACTAACAGCTGGCACTGTGTCATTGACCAGATTATTATTTAAGGAGTACCAGACGATCATTGCTTTCGAGGGATTGATCAAAGCGTTGTATGTTCTGCACCATATCGACAATTGATCTAGTCTATTCTGTACACTGTCAGCAATATCTGTTCTGTTCCTGCCCATGATATAGTAGGATATTATCAGCTTATGTTAGAACTCTGCAATGGATTGAGGTTTGCAATTGAGCAATTTTTAACGTATACACATTAAACAGCACCGGGGACAGATGATATCATTCGGCAGACAATGTTATTGTTCTGATCTCAGGCGTCCAGGATCTACACCTCAGAGCAACTTATCTACAGATTAGGACATTTGTTATCCAGCGTATGATCCAGGGATGGATATCGTGTTCCCTTAGCACGTCGACCAGATGGGGTATTATTGGCTCTATTGTACGCATCTTCAATAGTGCGTTCATAAATAGTTGTCCACCGATATTGTCTATTTTCTCCGTAATTACTGAGCGTATAGGCTTCATATTTCTGCATGTGTGATTTATGTCACAACAACGTTACATATTTATGATTTATTATTTTCTAGATTGAACGGATTTATCGCAGCAGTCGCTACGAATGTCGTTTTTAAGGTAGTACTGATTTTATTTTATGTGGAAAATAAATTGTAGCTCTATAGCTGCAACTACAGGTTTTTCTTTATTCTGAAAACCTCTATAAACTTCACACGCAATAACTAATGCATTTGTGACTGTGTCTATAGCTGCAACTACAGGTTTTTCTTTATTCTGAAAACCTCTATAAACTTCACACGCAATAACTAATGCATTTGTGACTGTGTCTATAGCTGCAACTACAGGTTTTTCTTTATTCTGAAAACCTCTATAAACTTCACACGCAATAACTAATGCATTTGTGACTGTGTCTATAGCTGCAACTACAGGTTTTTCTTTATTCTGAAAACCTCTATAAACTTCACACGCAATAACTAATGCATTTGTGACTGTGTCTATAGCTGCAACTACAGATTTTTCTTTATTTTGTAAAACCTCCATAAACTTCATATGCCGTCTAATGGGTCTGTAGTTACCACTTTCAACTAATATTCCTGAATAAGCCGTACTCCGGAAAGATTATCACCAGTATTTTTCAGTGTATTTGTTCGCGTGTGTGTGCGCGTGTTATTTCAATGTATAATGTTCTCACAGAACGAACAGCTTAAATGGATGAAATTACTCCCAGAGATGTGAACATTTTACCCAATGTCATGCATCACCGATTACCTGCCAGGATTTATTTTTTCTTGCCCTCTCTCCATCTTAGAGAAAGAGAGACCGAGTCAGTCGACATAGTCCTGTGGGCTCTGCGGGATCATCCTTCTAAACTAAGACCATTCATGTCACTTTGTATCGACAGGCAAGGAAAGCCACGTGACAAGTCGTTAGCGAGACCGACGAGAATAATGAAAACGACGAGTCCACAAGACTGTGCAATCAGGTTACTTGGGGAAGGAGATATGGGGAGGTAAGATGGAGAGACAAATAAATAAAATTACATTTGTAAACTTATTCCTGGATGTTAGCGGGAGATTACTCTTACCGGTATTTTGATGATCGATCGGGAGTTATCTTTGTTATAATCTACATTTATTTTTCAGCTGTTTCAAATTTTTTATTTTACATCTCCTGTTGCTAATTGTATTCAATTGTGTGAATTGGAAAGCAATATCTCACACAGGCGTATTCATATCTCTCTCTCGCTCTCTCTCTCCCAGCGCATGTGTTTGGTTATGACAGATGAGGAATAACGAATGTTTAACACTATTACATGGTAGGGTCGAGGGGAAGTGATCAAGAGGGAAGCAGAGAAAGTGAAGAGTAAAATCGCGAGATAGAGGGGGTTGCAGTCTAGTAGAACGCACGAAGACACACAGGGGTTGTTGCAGCCAAAATTCGTTGCAGATACGGCACTTGATGATGATGAACATGCCATACAGGTCGTATGAGGCGTACTAAGGATTATGGTAAGACATTATGTCTGCTGCTATATCATGTAGGACAATGTCATACTGAAGTTCGGTGTATCGGGACGAAAAACGCAGATATCGCAGCCATGCATTAAACCACAATATATTCCATTTTCCTACTGTATCCTGATAAAGGCAGGAGTTTAAGAATGATTGTAGTAGTAGGAGCAGGAACTGTGACGTACTGACGGGGAAAGATTCAGATTTTTGTCTAATTGTCTAGTAAGGATGTGAAGTGCTGTTGGGGAGAGATTAAGATTGTTGTCCAGGTGTCAAAACTTCCCCCTCAGGGCCGTGTCGTGCTATGATGCAGAGAGGCTACCCCAATCAAAATACATTATCAGGGCGGCAGTTCGAAGACTTGCATCATACTCAGGAAATCTACCGCAGGTCCTGCCCCTCCTTAGTGAAAACGTATCTACAGCCCTGTGTTCAAATGTTTTAGAGTACTTTCCTTTTCAAACACTTGAAATAAACCTCCAGCTTTCAACACAGGCAAACTATTTGTTGTCATAGTACTAACTGGGTCGGCTTTTAGATATGGATTCGAGTGTCGTCATCCCTACTGAGATTAGTCGAAGTTCTGTATGTTGTGCTTTAGATAGGCGATCAATATTTGTTTTTGATGCTGATGCCCAGACTGTCACTGCATATTGTACCATATGTCTGACTGTACCCATGTATAATTTTCAGAGAATACTTCTATTTGCTTCCCAGCTTGTGCCTACAAGTATCTTCATCAATGATAGCTTTCTGGTTGATTTATGATCAGTGGTTATCAGGTGTGGTTTACAGGTGAGTTGCTTGTCTAGTTTCAGATATTGGGGGGGGGGGGGGGGAGTTCCTCATGTGCTAACTCACTTCCATTTATTTGGTGACATGTTTAACCTCAAGGAAAAGACAAGACAAATGTATAAGCAATCTGTAAACTGTTTAACCGCAAGGAGAAAGACATATATGACATTATCAGCCATCTGTAAATTGTTTAACCTCAAGGAGAAACATATATACGAATTTATCAGCAATCTTTCAACTGCAAATAAACGAGACAGACCACTATATCACCAGCCATCAAGCTGTTTGATCAAAGACAGACCCGCATCTACAGCCAGAAAGTTCAACATCAAAATAGGTCTGAAGAACATAGATGACATTACCACATGTCTTCCGTTTCCCTTGTATAAGACTGACACAAACAGACACACCATTTTCCCCACTAATCGGTCCAATATGCTTGGTTTGAATTGCTTGGTTTCACTACCTTGGCACAACCAAGTCAAGTGCTTTGTTGAGCGAAGAAAATGTTTGCACGTATGAATACCTTCACAAATTAAACGGCCGCGATATCCACACAAAAAAATAAGTACTTGAGAGATAAAGTGCTTTGTTGTAAGAGCCACTTGAGCCGATATCTTATACCTGTCTGTAAATGTGGGCTGGGTGACAATTTTCAAGAGGGCCTGATAAATAGACCATCAGATTAACCGAATTAAAAAAAAATTCAACACAGAGAAACTGTAAAAGTATTAAATCACGATACAGTGAACAACTCTCTCTCTCTCTCTCTCTCTCTCTATATATATATATATATATATATATATATATATATATATATATATATATATATATATATATATATATATATATATATATATGTGTGTGTGTGTGTGCGCCAGCGTTGGTGTGTGCGTGGGTGCGTGTATGTATGTGTATATATATAATTAAATTACAGACGGACAGAGAGAGTGAGAGAGACAGAGAGAGTGAGAGAGACAGACAGACATATATATTGATAGATAGATTATGTTTACACTGTTCTGATTGCAAAAAGTGAGGAAGACTTTCAAGATTTAATTAATGTAGTAGTCACAGAAAGTAAAGAGAAAGGCCTCTACCGAAATATAAAGAAAACTGAAGTAATGATTATGTAAAAGAAACAAAATAACACACCTTGCAAGATCATAGTGAATGATATAGTATTAAAACAGGTCCACCAATTCAAATATTTAGGTACAACGATTACAGCAGATGGAAGAAGTTCAACAGTAATAAGAAGCAGAATAGGGCAGGCAAAAACGCATTCAGAAAAAAATTAAAATATATTATGTACGAGCTTGTCATTAGAGGTGACGCCGTTGGACAAAAGACATTCAAAATGCCTGCGCATGTCACTGGAAGATGCAGGGCAACTTGCTCAAGACCGCGGAGAATTCAAGAGATCCATAGGAAAGACTACGTTCTGGAAAGACTATGTCACTTGATGATGATGATTAGAGGTGAGAAAGAGAGCCGCAGTGCTATATAACCCCTATACTAACATATGGATGCGAATCTTGGACAATAATCAAACAGCAATGTGGGAAATTAGAGGCAACATAGATGTGGTTCTACAGAAGAATGCTCTGAGTACCATGGACTGCCAGGAAAACTAATGTGGAGGTGTTGAAAGAGTCAAATATGAAGTGGACCTTAATCAATAATATAAGAAAGAGACAATCTTCATTTTTTGGCCACTTCATGAGACAGGAACGTTTGGAGAACATAGTCACAACAGGCAGGTTGAAGACAATAGAGACAGAGGGCGAAAATGTGAGAAAATATTAGACAGTTTAACAACCTGACACGGCAGGGAAACAACAGTGATATGATACATAATACTGGAGACAAGCGAGCTGTGGAGAACCATTATCGCCTACGCCAGCCGGCATGGCACCGGATGATGATGAGATAGTCAGAGAGAGAGAGAGAGAGAGAGAGAGAGAAATACAGACAGATAGAAAGATAGATAAACTACTGTATACGTTATTATTTGATGACTGTGTAAACATGATTTAGTTGACTACTGTAACTATACATCACTGAGTCTTTCTTTCTTTCCGTTCGCTTTATACTCATTTATGCCTTGCAGCGTTAGGGTTCTCTGGAGACTGCTTTTATGTGTGCCTCCTATATGTTACATTTTGTAGACGCTTTTATTTCTGAAATCAATCTTATGCATGGTCTTCCTCTGGTTTTGTATTCATCGTTTCTGCATTAAAATGCTTTTTGAGGTATGCAGCTGAACAATGCAATCTGATAGTAGTCTGGATGCATGTGAAAACCACTTAATCTTTTTTCTGATGTAATCCACGACTGACATTGTGTTTTGTTAGTCTTCTGATGTTTTCATTTCTGATTCTGGCTCTTATTGTTACTCCGAGGATTCTACGCAGACAAGTCATTTCTGTTGTAACAAGTTTTATTTTTGCTTCTGTTGTTAATGTCCACGTTTGACATTGGCAGCGTAGTGATAGTTTGATGATCGTTTTATATAGTGCAGTTTTATTGTTCATGTTCACATAATTGCTTTTGAAATATATATATATATATATATATATATATACATACATACATGTCATTACATTATAGACGGACAGACAGAGAGAGATAGAGAGAGAGAGGGAGAGAGGGAGGGAGAGATAGACATTCAGGCAGAGAGATAAATAGACAGACAGACAGGCAGACAGACAGGATAGATAAATAAACAGATATAAGATAAGATAGAGAGACAGACAGACAGACAGATAGATAGATAGATAGATAGATAGATAGATAGATAGATAGATAGATAGATAGATAGATAGATAGATAGATAGATAGATAGATAGATAGATAGATAGATAGATAGATAGAGTTTATAACCAGGACTAAAGCCCTAATTAAAAAATCTAAGCAAGTCAAAACAAAATAAGTCATTGTTTGTCATCAGTCTTTCTACAGGTCTCTCTCCACAGCTTTCAACAAATAACAACCGAGGAACGCTCACCACAGGATACGACTGGCAATATGGACAATTTTTGGCATAATCGCACGCACGGTTTTTCAAACTCCCCCAGGCATTAGTGTCACTCTTAAATAAAAAAAAGCAATAGCACCGGAAATAAACAGTTTAATACAACTAGCAACATAACATTCTTTTGCAATAATAGCGCGCACGGTTCTCAATTCGCCCAGACCATAGGTCACACTTAGATAAAAGGCATCTTGGCCACAAATAAACATCAACTCCACCTAGCAATATAGATAATACATAGCAATAGCACGCACGGCTTTCCAAACACCCAGACCATTAGGTCACATTTAGATAAAAGCTAATACGGCCTGATATAACCAAAATAGACTTCTGTATTAGGTTGAAAGGGTCGTGCCTCAGCTAAGAGGCTTTAATCCCCCATTTAACAAACAAACAAACTGTACTTACACCATCAGACAATTAAAATGAAACTGATTTACCTTCGCAAAGACAAAAAAGGCATCCAGGTATCACAGCATGCATTCCAAGCTAGCAACATTCATAGCTTTAATCGCAGATAGATGACTACCTCGGTTAATTATTTCCCTTGCTATGTTGATCAGTTTATATTTATTATTTATTAACTTACATATTCATTTATTTGGGGGTTAAGGTTAGTTATTTAAAACACAACTCTCCTTAACCATAAATAAATTAATATTTAAATTAATTATTCATTAATTATCGATGTAATATTTAGATTAATCACCCCTACAATAAACAGGTAGGCACCTGATCTGGGATTGTACCCATTCATCTGTGGTCTGGCCATATGTCACAGTCTGCCAGCCAGCAGGCAACAAATAACCTGTCATTTTATTTGACTAGGGAGAAGTGCATTGTATAAAGTATGAAGCAATGAGCGAACAATCTGTATTAACATTTAAAAAAAAAAGAAGTTATATTGATACAGTTGGTGTATTGAGACATGTTTATGGGGACCAATGTTTATCTTGTACTCAAATATTCAGGCAGTATTGAAGATTCAAAACTGGTATTGAAACTATTTCACACGAAGCTCGGCGGGGACGTTACATTTCTGTTCATAACAATGAACTCATTGCCAAAGTCAGACAACGGATACAGGAAAAACGTTGTTTGATTGGGAGCATGATAACAAATGAAATAAACTTCTCTTCTGACCAGACACGATGTTCTTATCAATAGCTGTTGCTGTGGTGTAAGATGGTGGTGGTAGGGGGAAGTAGAATTAGTAATTTTTCACGAAATAGTATTATTATTATTATTATTATTATTATTATTATTAGTTGTAGCAGTAGTAGTAGCAGTAGTAGTAGTATCAGTAGTAGTAGTAGTAGTAGTAGTATCAGTAGTAGTAGTAGTATCAGTAGTAGTAGTAGTAGTAGTAGTAGTAGTAGTATCAGTAGTAGTAGTAGTAGTAGTAGTATCAGTAGTAGTATCAGTAGTAGTATCAGTAGTATCAGTAGTAGTAGTATCAGTAGTAGTAGTAGTAGTAGTAGTAAGGATGGATAGCAATCCTTCCAGTAATAGTAACAGTGATGCATTGCAACAATATGTGCTGTTTTATGAGCATGACTAGGAGCAGTAACCATTTGTGATTACTTAAAAAAAAGTAATTAGGGAACCGCGTGGCGCAGTGGTTAGCGCACTGGCTTCGCATATGAGTGGTGTTGGATTCATTCCCCAGTTGAGGCGGAAATGTGTTTGAGATCTCACGGCTCCCAGGTCGACCCAGCCTTAAATGAGTACCGGATTATTTCGGGAAGTAAAGACTGCGAGGGAGAGGAGATGGCTACCGCTCTCATTTGTAGAGCTTCTGAAATGTGAGATCGCTAACATCTCACACCCCTAGCATTAATAAATGCTATGAGTTACTTCACTTTTACTTTAAAAAAACTAGGATTTATGTCAAACAGGCAGAGAGAAGATATCAAGAGAAGGAACATAATAATCACATCCAAGCACTTACCACATATCCTTGTCCTGATCCAGAACGAGTACTAGCCTGAAACAACAGACAGAAAGAACATCAGCAAATATTATATATATATAATCAGCAATTTCTTGATATAAAATAGAGCTGAAAGTGCAGATAACAAAGAGCATCACCAACTAGAATTACTCCTATGCTCCTATTGGAACGAAAAACTCAAGAAAATAACCAATATTGGACACGCCAATTGTATGTGCACATGCCATATTCTAGCTGTACATTACCCAACTCCATACATAATTCTCTATCGTCTTTTACATAATTAGATACAAGAAACAGTCTTGCAATCTTCCTTCAGATAAGTTTTTTTCTTCTTCTTCATCCGTTAATCGTGTGCTCATTTTTCATTTCCTATGTTTCCTTGTCAATGTTTTATTATTGTGATCCGAGGCTCACGAGTTAACCCATTTTATCATAATGCTCAAAAACACTTCTATTTGCTGTGTCGTTCACTCGTTCTTATTCTCTTTTACATTTCCAGGACATGGTGATCTTGATGTCTTTTCTGCTTTTCTTGCTGATATAATCGAGAAATGTGGCCTTCCAGATGATTTCACTCTTGGCTGATCAATGTTATTTTGTGAAGAAGTGACTTTCAATCAGATTTGATACAACGTTTCATGGTTTAGTGAACCCGTTCTGAAGATTAAAATGATCAGAGGAAGACAAAGGTTTCTAGAATTGAAGTGGACGGACAGCAGAATGAGTGGTCAGTGAATCTCCTCATAAAAAGAGTATACTTCTTCTAAGTTCGTTTTCAAAATCCTGCAGATTAGCATGATATAGTCCAGAAAACGGAATTCTATGCGTCATGCTGTACAGATTAGCTGCGAGTTCTGCGCCTTTCGACCTTACAAACCGAATTCCGCATGGATTCATTGAGACACTATATGAAGGGACAGCAGACTTAAACATCAAGACTTCTTAATCGCCTCGAATGACATACATGTCAGCTAACAACGCAGCTATTCTCTGCATATGTCGATCCCTGCAGCACACGGAACAATACCACCTCACGGTAACAATGGTTTATAAGCGAACATTCCTGGCTAATACTTTACAGGGATAAGTATTTGTGTATAAAGCTAGAGTGGTGAAAACCTGTCAAAATGGTTGAATGTCCAACAGACAATTTTCATTCGCATAGAGTTGGACAATATACTACTATGTAATTGTTAACGTTAGAGTCATCGCTAATATAAAACATTTTGGCTAATGTGAAATCCAGCCTTAAAAACTACTCATTTGATTTGACTAATCTCCTTGATTTTCATTAGCTGTCACACAAAGTATAATTATATTGACCAATGAAAATTACGGGAGATAGTCAAATGTGTCATTAAAAACGCTTGTTTTTCCCTTTAGCCAATGGCTATTATATTGTAGACCAATGGCTATTCAACTATACTTACTCGGGGGCCAAAATGTAGAAAATGGGGATCATCCCGGAACAGATGTCCGAATCCCAGTTTAAAAAAATTATTTATATTTCATACTATAGGAGTATAGTTAGTATAGTACCATACAATTGAAGACATTTCATGTGGTAAGTGTAATAAACTATACAATTTAGTTTTTTAGTATACAGTTCGTTTTTTTATAACTTTATTTCACTGTTTTAGCAATGATCCGCGGGTCAATTACTAGGCCTTCGCTGGCCGGATTTGGCCCGCGGGCCGCCAATTGAATAGCCCTGTTGTAGACGTTCATATGCCAGCGGAAGCAACTACGGGGATCATGGAAGGCACAGATGGGTACGAGATTTATATTATGATAGTTGTATATATGGATGAGAAAGGCAAATATAGCCATGCCGAGGAGTGAACAAAGAAGACGCAGAAGGAAGGATAAGACGAACAGGACGAGGATGAGGAGCGAGGGGAAAAAACTATCAACAGAAGAAGACAAACACAGAGCAACATATCCATTAAAATGTCTCAGAAACTGACATCATCATTTAGCTATTCATAAACCGCACTAATATTTCAGAGGGGAAAAAAATTGAAGTAGCAAATGAAAGCATATTTTCTGGAAGACGCGAGCGACAGAAACAAACAAGAATACGATGGACATAATATAATATTAAAATGGAACTGACATTCTGATTTATCAGACGGTGATATCGCTAATCTACATGATGAGATGTCAGCAGAAAATGTACATAATTGGTTGGCACTCCCATCCCTTAGAAGGTCAAAACGACCGATAAGTCATGCTGATGTCGGATATGTGAAAAGCATAATACTAGTGTTAGTAGTTCCTCCATTACGGAACCGGTTCCACGAGTATTACGCTTTTCACACATCCGACTTCAGCATGACCTATGTTTCCCTCTGATCCCTAACAGACGGGATCAAACCATGCATCTAACTCCATTTAGTCTCCTATTAGGATATGCATGGCAGGTACCAGTATCGCTATTATTTGCTCCCACTTCAGGCTGCGACAACACATGGACAATAATTTAGATGATCCGTTTTCAAATGTCGAACACATTAGACCGAGTTGTATTTGTGAACACAGTGTGAACATATTATCACTGTGTCTCGTTGACAGGTTGTTTTATGACATATTATCACTGTGTCTCGTTGACGGATTGTTTTATGACATATTATCACTGTGTCTCGTTGACAGGTTGTTTTATGACATATTATCACTGTGTCTCGTTGACAGGTTGTTTTATGACATATTATCACTGTGTCTCGTTGACGGATTGTTTTATGACATATTATCACTGTGTCTCGTTGACAGGTTGTTTTATGACATATTATCACTGTGGTCTCGTTGACAGGTTGTTTTATGACATATTATCACTGTGTCTCGTTGACAGGTTGTTTTATGACTTATTTTGGTTACACTTATACCTATTTTTGTTCATTTTGATATTTGCCATGTGTTACCCCTGCCACTCATTTCCTGTTTAGGGTTGTTACCCGACACTGGAACATTTATCCCCTGTATTTTTTAGATGAATCACGGACGCCTAGGTAGAAGCAAGTTCTAACTACCAGATATGATGGATTGAGAACCCCAGGGATTGAGAACCCCAGGGATTTAGAACCCCAGGGATTGAGAACCCAGGAATTGCGAACGCTTAGCTCTTACTTCATATATGCAGTGGAGTGGTTTTTTTCCAGGAGACTTGCCGATTTAAGGTGGGGAGCTTTTTACTCAAAGGGGGGTACAAACTACGAGATATAGCCGGAGCAGAAGATCAGGCACAAAAAATAAATAACACAATCTATAGAGGTAGAACAGGAATACGACAACATACAGGGGTAGGGAGCAGCAAAATATAGATAAATCGCCCAGTGTCAGGAACAACCAATTCACGCTGCTAATGTAAGGGCTGCGGCAACACATGACAAATACGGGTATACACGAAAATAGATGAAAGTGTTACCATTGTTGAGTACGACATTAACGCCCATAGAAAGAGGGCGGTGTTTGGAGTTCACCCCTTCCCCCCCCCCCCCCCAGCAAATGAGAATATAACTGTTAGTGCTAGAAATGTAGTCGAATGATTTTTACCCCACCCCCCCCCCCAATTTTAACATCTTGTTTTAAAAAAAATCAATCCAGATCTCGTAAAAATGGTCATCGTATGTATCACAAATGTAATCACACAACTCATCACAAAGAGAGAGATATACACACGAAAACCCGTGAATGATTTTGGGTAACTGTTATCTATTGTCTATCCCCAGGTGAATGATGTTTCGCACTTGCCATTAAGCGTAGGGGTGGTATCTTAAGCTGTCGTTCCAAGGCCAGATGTGTCGCCTTGGTTGCATTTAGTCCATGTTTGTTCAAGGTTATCTTGATGTTTTCTATCCACCGTTTTGTGTTCTTGGTCTACCTTTGGCTTTACGCCAGGATATTCTTTTTATATATGCTCTTAATTGGTATTTGGTTTTGGGTTCATTCTCAGAAGGTGACTGAACCATTTTACATGCTGTCTTTTGATATTGCTCAATACATGATATTATACCAAATATTTTCCTAATTGTGATATTTTACGTTTAGTTCTCTCTACTGAAGTCGCGTAGGTTGTTCTAGCAGAGACTACTTCAATCAAGTATCTATTATCATCTTGTTGTAGTATGAAATCTACCATGTCGACAAACGAATGCAAGTACATCGAGCTAACTGACTTGTGTGTTTGAAGTTTGAAAAATTCATAACCTCAAGCAATAAGGAATAAATAATCATAGTTTAATAGTTGTTTTTTTTACTAAGGTACCATACAAGTTTACATGGTCAATACGAGTTTCAATTATCGATCTATTATACATCACAAGGGACAGCTTCTGCATAGTTAACCACGCAACATAACGATGTCATCTTGACCCAAGAAACAGCTTACAGATCTTCGGAATCAAGTTATCGATCCACACACTGCAGAATTTATACATCGATTATAAACACTGCTGCGTCTATCAAATCTACAGAAAGATTATAACTGCTCAATCTATTAAATGTACAGATTGATTGAATCACAGCAGAATCAATCAATTCTACAGATCGATTGTAGCACAGCAGAATCTATCAATTCTACAGATCGATTGTAACACAGCAGAATCTATCAATTATACAGATCGATTGTAACACAGCTGAATCTATCAATTCTACATATCGATTGTAACAGCTGAATCTATCAATTCTACATATCGATTGTAACACAACCAAATGTACAAATAAAAAAAAACCACTAAATATTTGCATACAAATCTATAATACGGACTGGAATGACTAGTATCTTGTTGTGGATCAAACTACAACAGGGTCTCTCAAAGTGGATCGGCCATCTTCGACCTCAAGTGGGCACTCGTCGCTCACGGTGCGAGAACGAGGCCACGACGTCAATGTGGAACAATGAGTCAATCACAGTGACACAATAACATTGAAGCAACTTGCTACTGTATAAGTACAGTAAATTAGACAAAATCCTGAAGTTCTTTGATAATATAATCCAATTCTACATGAAGTATGCGCATTATTATATGCATATTCATAGAAATATTTCCTTTTCACATTTCTTTTTGTGCATGCGGTTGTGTCTGTGGATCTCACCAATGGCTCACTAGACAAACCAACCAAGCAACAGAAAACCTTAGTAGATGACATGTCTTTATATTGAGGTTATCTTCTTATAGAAGCTTCATGGCACGTCATCTATACAATCCCGTAGTCGTAACCTTCGATAACAGTTACCATGTTGTTCTGACAGACCGACGTTGTGCTTGAACTAGTTACGGGCACGGCGTGGGTGGGCGGAACAACAAAGAAACCTGTCGCAATGGCAAAAGCTGTGCCCTGATGTCGACGTCTGTTTCGGCGACATTAGACTCGAAACACCATCGAGTCGAATGGCTGCTGGAACATAGGGCGGAGCACTTATGGGAATGCCCCAAGTGCTGTGAGGCCAGTTTCTAATCAAGAATCATAGAAGTGGCAAGTTTCAACTGGGACCTGCAGGATATTTCATTTTATTACACAGAGCATAAGCCATAAACAAGTTTTGTGATTATTCAAACACTTCAATTTTTTTACTTTCACAAGTTGAAAAAAACAGAATATGGTAACATTGTCCAAGTTACTAAATATAAAATACTACAGATGTAGATATTACTAGCCAACAATTTATACAAGAACAATCTATAAACCCGTAGCCTGTCAGGGCCGTACGGGTACCATACTGGATGTTTCAACACACATATTCCTCCAGCGTAGGGGTACCATATTGGATGTTTCAGCACACAGATTCCTCCAGCGTAGGGGTACCATATTGGATGTTTCAACACACAGATTCCTCCAGCGTAGGGGTACCATATTGGATGTTTCAACACACAGATTCCTCCAGCGTAGGGGTACCATATTGGATGTTTCAACACACAGATTCCTCCAGCGTAGGGGTACCATATTGGATGCTTCAGCACACAGAGTCCTCATGTTGGATGTTTCAGCACTAATAGTCCTCCAACAATTTCTATCTTCAACGATACGGATGAGTGTGAAAAAAAATATTGCCCTTTCCATTCCTCTATGTTGTCTGTCAATGTCTTTATTTGCCCTCCTCTGCCTTACTATACAATATCTCCAGTTACTGTAATATGATCGCTTGAAAAGTAACATTCCTAAGAAAATATTAAACGGATTGCTTCTTCTTATTGCTAAATCACCGACTACAAGGCGCATAAGGTCATACAATATTGCAGATATAGACAGTTACTAGTTCACAATTTATACAAAATATATGAGTCGTTGAAGATACAAGAAGCAACACTGCAGATATAGACATTAGAGCGGTAGAAGACGTGAAGAAAGTATATGTATCTGCGTGCTGACTTTGTCCTACCTACTTGTGATAGTGTCTGCTGCATGTAATAGTAGAGGTAGTAGAGTTTGGTACTAGAAATAAACAAATGAAATATATGGATATAGTGGAGAAAGGGTGTGCGGCCTGCTGTCTCAACAACAGAGGTAGGCAACCTGTTAGAGTCAGCACATCAGATTTAGCATTGTATTTGTGGGATAGTGCCAAAATGATTGTTGTTTTTCCTTGAACCCTGCGAAGTTCAAGTGCATACAGTACAGTGGGAGGTATTTCGCTGACGCGTGTAGGCGCGGTCCATGACTCCTTGTAAACATACACAATAAAGCTGATGTTCCATTTGAAAAAAAACATATCTAATTGAAAGATTACACACAACGAGTTAAAAGCAAATAAATACACATGCAGCAATCTACCTCAGAGTTAACGCAATTTCAAATAACAAAAAAAAACAACAACAGAAAAATGTATCCAATCTTGTTCATTATGCAAACATTAGTGCAAAACATCGCTTGTGCGCAGCTGTTATTCAATTACCCGTGAGATCAATACGAGACAGAATTTGCCCCAGTGTTGGATTGTGTCATCGGATAATGTTGTACTGGATGTGGATGAAGTGGATGATACAGAACACAGAAAGGATAAGACGTGAAATGTTTGATCAATATGAATCACAAAACCCGGTACTACATCTGTATAAGAAATATGAATCACAAAACCCGGTACTACATCTGTATAAGAAATATGAATCACAAACCCGGTACAACATCTGTATAAGAAATATGAATCACAAAACCCGGTACATCTGTATAAGAAATATGAATCTGAAGTAACACAACCAGGTTTTCATTGCATTTGTCCATGTGATAGACATGTTATACGGACGGTGACAACTCAGAGATGGCAATATTTTAACGAATGAACAAATAACAATGTTTCATCAGGTTCATGGGCTACGGATATATTTGTTTAATGTTAATACCGCATTTTTCCCCGTTACGGAGTTACTCGTACATTGAGATTTTGCGTGGCATGTGCGATACAGGCCGTATGCCCTTGCTGTCACCACGACATGATCAGGGTGCGTTATTTTAATTTACACTTCCAATAGAAAAAAAAACGCAGTCATTACCAGGGATCAACTTATAAACATCACGGGTGTGAGTTTAAAGCCCTAGCCTCTCGGCCATTTGGAGAACATTTAGCCGTGTGCAATGACAGAAATTTTCATCAACTCCGCAACAATTTAAAATAGGTAGGCTAACTATGAAGATAATGTGCGTAATATAAAACAAGTGGAATTTATAAGAAGTAGAGGATTGCGTTCATTATACGTGGCCATTTCCTCATATATGTATTCCACACTTCTAGGAAGCCGCACGTCCACAGCTAAGATTACATCGCATAACACGCAACTTCAAGTGTAAATAATAGCCTTACACTTTCTCAAACTCCTGCAGATTAACATTACGCAGTCTGGAGAACGGAATGCGTTCCTTTGGTTTACAGCTTTGCTGCAATATCTGCACCTTTCGGCCTGACACATGACTGCAGCAAAGCATCTGACTCGCTTTCACCCTATATGGGATGGGATAGCCAACTTCACCCCTTTACCCACCCCCCCCCCAAGCTCCGTTAGTTGTTTTTTACTTGTACCAAGTTAGCTTTTTTTTTTTTTTTGGGGGGGGGGTTAATTAAACGTGTGCCATGTTACATAATGTTTGAATTGAGCACTTGCTAACTCACATTAAACTTGTGTCATGTTACATGACAAGATACTTCCATTTCTCCGCATAATTTCAGGCAGTAGTTCTCACATTTTTGTTTTCAACCGTTGCGCATCTTCAATCATATGTTTTTCATGCTATTATCGTCATCATTCACTGTCGTAGGCAATCATGGATATCCACAACTCTATCTCTTGTAACTCGTTTCAGGGTTGTTATTGCCTCTGTGCCATCAGAAATTGTTCAACTATCCAATATTTTCTCACACTGTCTTCATTGGAATCTATTTTCTTAAATCTCGCCCAGTTTGAACTATGCTCATTTAGTCTCACAACGCGCTTGCCACCCCAATTACAGAATAATAATTAATATGTAGATTTCTTATATTATTTAAATAACTCCCGGCTCGAATTTACTGATGACTAACTTCTTGGGAGAATACTGTGGAGATAATTTACTCATGACTATCTCCTTGGGAGAATAATGTGGTGGTAATAATTTCATCCCGTTTACTCCTTTTAACAATTGTGGGTTTTGTGGTATTGTTTTCTTGATGGGCCTTAATTATGGTACTGTTGAGAATCACCGAGGTAGCTTCATTGATCTTCATGTTGATATACCTGATGTTGTCGGTGTATAAGACACACCACAGACAGAAACATGTCGGTGTATAAGACACACCACAGACAGAAACATGTCGGTGTATAAGACACACCACAGACAGAAACATGTCGGTGTATAAGACACACCACAGACAGAAACATGTCGGTGTATAAGACACACCACAGACAGAAACATGTCGGTGTATAAGACACACCACAAACAGAAACATGTCGGTGTATAAGACACACCACAGACAGAAACATGTCGGTGTATAAGACACACCACAGACAGAAACATGTCGGTGTATAAGACACACCACAGACAGAAACATGTCGGTGTATAAGACACACCACAAACAGAAACAAAGATGTTGAAGATGTTCATATTTTTGTGATCACAAACACACGCAGGCGCCTGGTTGCCTTCTTGTACTCTCGCACACGATCGAGCGATCACACACAAACAGGCAGGAATAAAGAAACAACTTTAGCGTGCTATCAGTCAACTCATTATCAACTATCGTTGTAATTCGGTGATGAACAGGGGGGGGGGGGGGGTATGAGAGACATAACTCGTACAGTGCCGCAGACAGAACTCACAGAATGAGGAAGCAGTGGAAAAATATTCAACGCTAATGATAAATCGAAGAGTGCCTCTTTAAAACGTCCGGTCGCTGTTCAGAAAGGTGAATTGAAGGGAGGAAATTGAGTGCATTCAATCGTTGGTAAAAATAAAAAATAAAAAAATTATAAAATAAAATACAAAAAAATAAATAAAATAAAAGCGGAAATAGAGATCGACATGGCAGGCAGAAAAGTACAGAACAAATAGGGGGAATAATTTAAAATAAGAGTTTCTCCGTAGACAATGATGCTAATAAAAAAAATATTCTATAATGCATTTCGCTAAAAGATAGAGCAATAAATAAATCTATCTATGTACGGATCGAAAGCTAAGCAACTGGAGTAAACAGATTTCAAATCTTTAAAAAAAAAATAGATAAGGGAACAGAAGGAAAGAATTTTTTTTTAAATTACAGAAGTGAAAGAAACTAATGCAAGTGATAGAAATACAGAAATAAATAACGAGACAGAGAAATGAGTACGGGATAGAGGGACGGAGACAATGCAGAAAATCATGGACAGAGAAATGAGTAAGGGATAGAGGGACGGAGACATGCAGAAAATCATGGACAGAGAAATGAGTAAGGGATAGAGGGACGGAGACATGCAGAAAATCATGGACAGAGAAATGAGTACGGGATAGAGGGACGGAGACATGCAGAAAATCATGGACAGAGAAATGAGTAAGGGATAGAGGGACGGAGACATGCAGAAAATCATGGACAGAGAAATGAGTAAGGGATAGAGGGACGGAGACATGCAGAAAATCATGGACAGAGAAATGAGTAAGGGATAGAGGGACGGAGACATGCAGAAAATCATGGACAGAGAAATGAGTACGGGATAGAGGGACGGAGACATGCAGAAAATCATGGACAGAGAAATGAGTAAGGGATAGAGGGACGGAGACATGCAGAAAATCATGGACAGAGAAATGAGTAAGGGATAGAGGGACGGAAACATGCAGAAAATTATGGACAGAGAAAGAGAGATAAATAAAGAAGTATATAGATAATGATGAATTAATGCCTTAACATATAGTGCGAGCAGGTAGAACTTGACACATGATGATGATGAAATAATGCCTGTGAGCAGGTAGCTCTTGACACATGATGATGATGAAATAATGCCTGTGAGCAGGTAGCTCTTGACAAGCTCTATATGTCAGACAGAAGCACTGAGTTCTTCTCAGTTGTGTAATGGAGGCAACACCTGGCCTCATATACGGCCCGAATGGTATGCATGTGTTGGGGCGGGACGAGGGTTGGTCTATGGATGCATGTTAGTCCACACAGGAATGAATGGATGCACTCCAGTAGCATATGTATACAAGGTCCTGACAGAAACACAGCACACTCTTATTGTGTCAAATATTTCATCATGCTTCTGTCACTTTTGTGGTATATCTAGCATTCCTCTGTTACATACACACACACACACACACAATGATTGGGATGTCTAGCATCCTCATGTCACACACACACACACACAATGATGGTATATTTAGCATTCCCCTGACACAATCCAAGAGTCTAGCACAGAATGACCAAGTAGTAATGACGGCTGACCTGTATCTCTTGGCGATTATTCGATAGAAAACAATAATCACAAATTACAGGCTTACAAGTACAAATGCTACAGAAGAATTCTACGAATTTCCTACAGGGAACATAAGACCAATGTGTACGTAAGAAATAAAGTAGAGATGTGTGCAGGTGTTCAAGGGCCATTGCTTTCAATAGTGAAACGACGAAAACTAGCATGGTTCGGACATGTATGCAAGCACGATTTCTTGTCAAAAACAATACTGCAGGGAACTGTCGAGGGTGGAAGAAACAGAGGAGGGAAATAAAGGCATGGAAAGACAACATCAAGGAATAGACAGGGCAAGATATTTCCACACTCATCCGCATCGCTGAGGATAGAATTCGCTGGAGGACTCAGTCTGCTGAGGCATCCAATGTGGTACCCCTACGACCCTGAAGGGTTACGGGTTTATTGATTGATTGATTGCTTGATTGAGTAATCAGAAATTCAGACACAATATGACAATGATGTGTTTCGCAGGTGACAGGCTGTCAACCCTAAGTTTCTTCGATGTCTCCTTCGTCATGCTTGCAAAGTGGACAGTGTTTCTAATCTTTGCACCCTGATCTACACACCCAGGCCCCGGCTGCTACAGAGCAGAGCAAGCATACACATAGATCAAATGAGTATTTTCGAATAATGTAACAGAATTTCTGAAATTGTAACATAATTTCTGATACCGTAACAGAGGTCAGATATTGGACAGAAAGCTGACAATTAAATGATACCTAAAATATCATTTTTTCCTCCATTAAAAAAAAGACTCCTCAGTGCCGTTTGGGTGCCACTTTAGAAACATCAATGCAAAAAAACTACCAAGAATCTCCATTCTCAGAACGTTGTTTGAATTTATACACTGGAAAAAACCGGTTATGCTAGACCTACTTTGTGAAAATCAAACAGTAGTACAACGTATTTCACGCTCCCGTGAAATCACGTTACACTGCGTGTTGCACGCCTATTAGAGAGCGAACACAGGAGAAGAGGAATAAAAGCGCGGAGAAACGTAATCTTGGTCACTTGTATAAGTACTAGTATTTACTCATTCTCTGAGCAAGTACGCTGCTATATTATTTTGTTCTGTACTCATTCTCTGGGCAAGTACGCTGCTATATTATTTTGTTCTGTACTCATTCTCTGGGCAAGTACGCTGCTATATTATTTTGTTCTGTACTCATTTTCTGGGCAAGCTGAGTAGTGTATGCTGCATGTAATGATACGTGGGTCAGTTGGTCAGTTGGGTCAGTTGGGTCAGTTCCGGGTCAGTTGGTCAGTTGGGTCAGTTCCGGGTCAGTTGGTCAGTTCGTGGTCAGTTGGTCAGTTCGTGGTCAGTTGGTCAGTTCCGGGTCAGTTGGTCAGTTCCTGGTCATTTGGTCAGTTCGAGGTCTGTTGGTCAGGTCAGTTGGTCAGTTGTGTCTGTCAAGGTCAACAGACCAGAACAGACCATAACAGCCCCAAAACGGACCCATGGTCTGTCAAGGTCAACAGACCCGGAACTGACTCGGAACGGACCCAGTGTCAGTGAAGGTCAACGGACCTGGGGAACAATGGTCCTGTGTAAGATTTTATGACATGGTGGGAGGGTTTGTAGGTGGTACCAAGTGGTACCACAACCAATGAATGGTCACCGAAACGGGTCGAACCCGCGCGGTGTGTGGGCCCGGAGCGAAACCGGTCGAAACCGGCCGATCCCGCGTGGTGTGTGTGCCCGGAGCGGGGCGGTGATATCGGCGGGGCGGGCGGCGAGGTCCCCGACCCAGACAACTGGAAAAGGGGTGGGTGGGATTTTCCCTTTAGATTTTGTGGTAAAGAAAACGTCTATGGAAAGTTACAATGAATGAGGTCAGTATAACCAGGTCATACGGTGGTGGGGTCATATATACCTCTACCATATGTAGATCTAGGTCAATTCCTTAGAAGGAATAGTACTGACGTGTGTGCCACTTGTGTTTAAAATTCAAATTCCCACCAGCAAAACACCATAAAACTTTACGATACAAGGTCGATTAGCCATCCGGTGGGGCACGGAAACTTACAGTGAATGATGTCAGCATAGCCCGATTACGTTGTCGGGGTCATCCATAACACTACGCTATTTAGCTCTGGTTCAAACTGTGCGATGACATAACAGAGATGCACACTTTTCCACAAAGAAAATGGGCTGGAAACTTAGAAAGAATGAGGTCAGCATAACCGGGTTAAAAGGTGGGGGTCATATATACCTCTACCATATTTAGATCTAGGTCAATTCCTTAGAAGGCATAGTACTGCCGTGTGTGCCACTTGTGTTTAAAATTCAAATTCTGACCAGCAAAACACCATAAAACTTTACAATTCAAGGTCAATTAACCATCTGGTGGGGCACGGAAACTTACAGTGAATGATGTCAGCATAACCCGATTACGCTGTCGGGGTCATCCATAATACTACCCTATTTAGATCTGGTTCAAACTGTACGATGACATAACACAGATGCATACTTTTCCACAAAGAAAATGGATGGAAACTTACAATGAATGAGGTCAGCATAACCGGGTTAAAAGGTGGGGGTCATATATACCTCTACCATATTTAGATCTAGGTCAATTCATTAGAAGGAATAGTACTGACGTGTGTGCCACTTGTGTTTAAAATTCAAATTCCCACCAGCAAAACACCATAAAACTTTACGATACAAGGTCAATTAGCCATCCGGTGGGGCACGGAAACTTACACCAAATGTTGTCAGCATAACCCGGTTACGCTGTCGGGGTCATCCATAACACTACCCTATTTAGATCTGGTTCAAACTGTACAATGATATAACACAGATGCATACTTTTCCACAAAGAAAATGGGTTGGAAACTTACAATGAATGAGGTCAGCATAACCAGATCATACGGTGGGGGTCATATATACCTCTACCATATTTAAATTTAAGTCAATTCATTAGAAGGAATAGCACTGACGTGTGTGCCACTAGTGTTAAAAATTGAAATTCCGACCAGCAAAACACCATAAAACTTTACGTTTCAAGGTTGAGTGGCCATCTGTTAGGGCACGGGCTATTTCAATATATGATCATTAGCGAACTTTTCCACAAAGAAACCGATACTGGAATCTTAGCACGAATGATGTCAGCATAATCCGATCACGCAACCAGTATATGAAAGCGAACACCCTTTATCTATCTTAGCTGTCTCTGTATATAATCACTATAAGCATGGTTGGTGTCCGAATGTAGGGATATCGTTTTGTGATCATGCTATATTATTATTAATGATATTAATATACTGATACAAATGCTATTTAAATTATTAGTTTGAATTTCAAACAGTATTTTACAAAATATTTCCAGCTTTATGAAATAGTTTAAAAGGAAAAATAAATCCCTATATAAACTCCTGTGATAAACCACAGGTAAAGTGTAACGGCTTAATTACTGGCTCGAGACGGCGTACGCGTGTCAATCGATAATCACCAAGCGTGACGGCTTGACCACAGTGTAAAATGTATTAGAGTAACACAGACACTGACAAAATAATTGGGGGTAATTATAAGAAACATATATATATGCATGAAGCATACATAAGCGTGAACATGTCGCATTCATAACATTCCTTGAATTACTGAAAACGGTTAAAAATTAGTCTTACTATTAAACAATGAAAATTTTTAAAAACTGGTCTGTTAAATGCTTACAATACGGCCACCTGGTAGAGATTAACACCTTCTGTTATGACTAGCGTCTCTGGCATCTTTATTACCATAATTTTGAATATTTGTAAACCTCACTATACAACACGATTTAGCGCTGTGTTATGAGTGTTCTCAAACTCCCTAAGTCTTCGTACATATATAGTTAAATATACCTTGGTGTAAGAATTAGAAATTGTACCAAATTAATACAATTTCATTATTACAGGCCCTCAATATATATATATATATATATATATATATATATATATATATATATATATATATATATATATATATATATATGGCTGTTTTTCTTTCCGTTCTTCCTAGCTTCGGCCTTTTCTTTTGTTTATCTTCATGTTAAAGGTTTGGTATGTTTGATGTAATCTGGGTGTTTATCTTTGTATGTGTTCTTATAACGCTGGTAGTAGTGATTGGTCGTCTGCGAAGCGCAATTCGTTGAGTTATCTCTTATATTGTTTTCTTCAGTTGTTTTTGCTGCTTTGGTGATGTGATCTAAGTATGTTATATATAGATGGCCACACACACACACACATACTTACAGATATTTTCAAAGCTCTGTAGCGTGTTTAAATCTTTACAAAAGAAACATTTGACATATATGCACATTCTCAAACTCCCCCCCTTACAGTTGAGTGATTCTAAGTTGTTATCAAACACGGTTCGGGGTTGCCACACAATTGGAGTTATTAATAAACAATCTTTTTAATGTTAAATTTTAAAGAAAGGAGCGCATTAATCATAATATGAATAAGGGTCTCCACACATTCTTCTGTGCCTTGGCCAATGGTTCTCATTATTTTATGCTTATATTCAAGTGCTTCTCACATTGTAAAATTGAAAATTATGGTGCTGGGTGGTTAATATAACTCATATAACAAAAATGTTCTCAGTATATTCACACTAGCTTCTATCATATTCTACCCTGTTTAATATTTTCTTAGTATGTTCTCACTAGGCTCTGCAACTATTTTCTCACTTCACGCTTTAGCCATGGTCGCCGGGTGGTCTCTGTATGAGTTTCAACTATGTTCTACCATATTATCAGTATGGTCTCGCTAGCTTCTAACATTGTCTACTTTGGGTCAATATTTTCTTAGTATATTCTCGGTAGGTTCTTCAATTATGTTTTCAGTCCCCGCTTCAATTATGGTATCTCTCTTTTAAGTTATTGTTTCTTTGCCAACAGTTCTCATAATAACATATATCCCACACCACAAACGTCATGTTTATCAGTTTTCTGAATTAGCAGTTCTATACCCATAATAGTTACCCTACCTTTAAATAACACAGAGGAAAAGGCCAAGGGTTCTCACACCTTTAGGGTGGTTTGGGTGCTTGAATTAACTTGACTAGCTTATGACCCCAAACCATGATGGGGTTTCTAATGTTATCTTGGTCTGTGTATAACCCTTGTATAAATCAGTTCTGGGCTCAGCAGGTCTACCTATATCGAATATATAGAGAGCGAAGGTTCTGTTCTTCATGATCTGTGGATAACTTCTTAGTTCTGTACCGGTCAATAACTTGAACCTCTGTAGTTTATAGAAGCTTTCTTTGTAACAAGACAAAGCATATAGTACAACGAACCAGACAATACACATATACAAATATAACAATGATTAAACCCGAACCATAAAAACGTGACAGACATATTTGTTCAGAGATATAAAACATATTTATTTTATGATTCGCATACCTTTTTCCAAAATAATTAAGAAAGAATAAAAAAAGGTTCATGGTATAATTGACTGTTCATAGGAGTCACAGTTGGTTGTAGTTTTCGTCTCCTGGTTGGCTTCTTCTTTTTCTGTTCTGGTTGGTTGTGGGTTGCTACAGGCATCTCAGGTACATATGTGGGTTCGTAGTCGGTCGTGAGATACATCTCTAGATTACCAAAATACTACTCTGTGGGTGTAGACATTTTGTTGGCTGTATTAGTAACTGTGTTTGCAGCTGGAGCAGTTGAATCGGTTTTTGTGCCAAAAACACCACACACTCTATCAAATTCTTTCAGAATGACCTCTCGGAGGTCTACGAGGTCTACAAATTCTTGACGACTCATTGTGATGCCGGTTCTAGTTGGATACTTTATATTTGCATCACCATAGTAACGCCGAACATGGATAAGTGGTCTCTTGAATGATGTTACGGCTACATCATTAACACCATCACCTAATGGTTTATCATATCATTGCCTCTGGAAAAATAGGTAGTTGAGGACCTCATATTCCTAATTATTGAAATGACAGTACACCATATTGAAATGACAGTTTATTTTCCCAGTGTGTGACTGTGAAACGTGGAAATATAAGCGGCAGTGACACATCAAGCCCTTTTAACATTAATAGAGCAAGGACAAATGGTGAGTTAGTCAACTTAATCATTGGGCTGGCTCAAAGCTTTTTTTGAAATGATGAGGTCTGTCTAAAGTGTAAGCCTGACTATTATTTCTTCCCTGTTCGTAGTGATCTATGATCTTACGCCTATGGGTGCTATCAAGCAAGGGTGAAATGACTAGCTCAAGCTCATTGACCCGCCTTTGAAACAGTTCCCGGTCTAAAGCAAAATAACTTCTTGTATAATGATGAGCTTCAGCCACAAAAATATAGGTAGTTATCAATTTACCCCCTGTAGCAAAATGAACCTGTAGAGTAAACAAGAGGAATATCCATTAGCTCGGCTTGTTACACTTACTTATAGGTTAGCACACTTAAGAAAAGAAAGTTCGCATTAGCTGTACGTGCATATTATTATACACTAGTTACTCCACCACGGATATAATCCGCCCCCGGTGTAGTGATATCATAGGAAGAAAAAGTACCACGACAAAATAGTCTCTGTTCGGTAATGATATTATTATTATTATTTTATTTTTTTTCAAAGGTTAGCCTAAACACAAACAACTAAACTCCAATTACCGCCTTACAACAACAACCAATATATATGTATACATACACATAATACCTTTCTACGACCCTGTTTGCTTTCAGTTCCTGAGACAGCGTGACAACGGGCGATGGTAGTGGTAGGATAATCATGCTCCCATTTAGCATTAATCTGACTAAGTGATGGTAAACATGATTCTAGACTATTGGTCCCAGACTCACCAGCTAGATGAATGGTTTCTGTCTCGGATGATGGGTCTGATACGGCTTCACTTCTGGGTTTAAAGAGCGTGGCTAGCGTTAAAGGTGAATTAAAGACAGAGCAGCTTATCGGGGACATCGACATATCTTCATTGTCTGACCACCCATCACTGTCTTCATTACTACCAACGCCCTCAGTTGCCTCAGAAGCTGAACACCAAGAAAAAAGGCTCCCAAGTGGACATCTATCGAGTTGCATTTTCACTGGCGACGTTGGTCGTATCGGCTTTTTGTTGTTGGGGTTTAAAAGACACTAATTATGGAGAAGCCACACCTACCAGCTGCCTACGGGTAATGTTAGTGCCTATAAGAGTGAAGTGTATTATAGGGTTTGTGTGCCGCCTTCAACATTAACCGCTACCAGTAATAATCTGCCGAACTAGCTAAACTCACCCGCACCGCATAAACAATAGCTAAACATATAGGGTAGCTTGTTATGGGGTTGTACCTGAGCAATACGTAGTGAAAATTTTATTAGTGTGTAACCTATACATAAAGGATGAAAAAAGGCTACCCTTCGTCATTGTCTTAAACATGCACACCTCTGAGAATGACATCTCAGCACGGGCTATAAATACGAAAGCATATGATTCTGATACTAACAAACGAGCAAACACCTAGTTTTATATACGAACCAGCTACACCAATCGCCTGTATTGCACTATTGAAGCACAACCGAATAGGCAATACAGGTTTTGTACTGTGCACACACTTGGAGTAACCCATTCATCCCATTGGGTGATGTGTGTATATTTGTAGGACCAAACATTTAAAAAAAAATCATACGTTATCGGCACTTACTAATAGAAACTACCGGAACTTGGTCATTTTGAAGAATGACTTATGTAAGTAATGTTGTTAATATCTGAACAGGTGGTTTGTTATTCTAACAGGATTTTCAATCATATTATTGTTTTTGGCTCTTCTTCTTCAGACATGCGTTAACGGGCACATTCGCTACCTTTTCTATGGTATTTTGATGTTAAATTTAATATCTGACATGTGTGAAATTCTATAGGGTCTTGGTTGTTGGTCCGTTTTGGTAGTTGCCAGCATGTGGGCGTGGAAAAAAGTTGGTGTAAATGTGAATACATTTGTGTATTTTTGGTGTGTATAGATACACTAACATCCCGGTGATATATTTGGGTCGTATTTATTACTATTGTTGTGCTCGTTGTATATGTATATTGTTTGAGCTGTGTATGTATAGCCTGATTATGAGTTAGGGCTAACTATGTTTGTTATCTGCTTGGGAATTGGCTTATTTACGCAGTCCATATATTTTCCACAGACTAAGGCGTCCACCAAAACCTTCCGGTGTGTTCAATGCTTGAAACCATTCAGTCGCCTTTACACACTGCAAAGACATACACAAGATCTTCACCTTAAAAAAAGACATAACTGTAATTTGTGTGTTAATGTTTACACAGACGCTTCAACATTAAGACAGCACAAACAGAAGTGTCATACACCCCAATTAGTAACAACGGATGGGACTTTTAAACCTAGCGAGGGGCATCATAGTAATTTAACACCAACCAAGAACATGATACTAGTTGATCCCCAGGTGGTCGACACCTTGCTGTATAAAACAGTCTATAAACCACCTGCTTCTTTAACTGATTCTACGGGTGAGTTGGACCAAGATATGCGGGCGGTTTTATCTCGTGGTGATTTAACCAATCATGAAAAATCTACACTATACCAAAAAACATTACAACAGTATTTGAATCGACTCAGTCAATACAAAAACATACCGATGAAGCTATTAGAGAGCACGCAGTGTTCGGTACCAAGTGCCTTAATACAGAAAGATGAAGAACCCACTGAGAAAATTCCAGAGAAAGGCGAAGTGATGTCTAAGATGCCACTGCTTCAACATAGGCGGGTATCTAAAAGAACAAAATGTAAAACAATGGACAAAAGTCTGATTTGGGATAAGTGGTAGAAAAACTGTAGAAGGCAACGCCCCATTACACAACAACTTATCGCCTGTTTAAACTAATATGATACTTATATATATATTACATTAATAAGCAAAATAAAATAAGAAAACCACAACCATGTTGTTGTATTTTGTCTGTATTTGTGTGTATGTGTGTGTATGCCTGTGTAAAAAAAAAAAAAAAGATTGCTCATAAACATAAAAAAACTATGCCGATTTCCCTCCTAGCACGGGATCCCGTGTAGGTCCAAGATGAGAAACCCGTGTTACACGGGCCCGTGCAGCACGGGATCCCGTGTAACACGGGGGTCTTTTATCATGTATCTACACGGGATCCCGTGCTAGGAGGGAAATCGGCATAGTTTTTTTATGTTTATGAGCAATCTTTTTTTTTTTTTTTTTTTTTACGCAGGCATACACACACATACACACAAATACAGACAAAATACAACAACATGGTTGTGGTTTTCTTATTTTATTTTGCTTATTAATGTAATATATATATAAGTATCATATTAGTTTAAACAGGCGATAAGTTGTTGTGTAATGGGGCGTTGCCTTCTACAGTTTTTCTACCACTTATCCCAAATCAGACTTTTGTCCATTGTTTTACATTTTGTTCTTTTAGATACCCGCCTATGTTGAAGCAGTGGCATCTTAGACATCACTTCGCCTTTCTCTGGAATTTTCTCAGTGGGTTCTTCATCTTTCTGTATTAAGGCACTTGGTACCGAACACTGCGTGCTCTCTAATAGCTTCATCGGTATGTTTTTGTATTGACTGAGTCGATTCAAATACTGTTGTAATGTTTTTTGGTATAGTGTAGATTTTTCATGATTGGTTAAATCACCACGAGATAAAACCGCCCGCATATCTTGGTCCAACTCACCCGTAGAATCAGTTAAAGAAGCAGGTGGTTTATAGACTGTTTTATACAGCAAGGTGTCGACCACCTGGGGATCAACTAGTATCATGTTCTTGGTTGGTGTTAAATTACTATGATGCCCCTCGCTAGGTTTAAAAGTCCCATCCGTTGTTACTAATTGGGGTGTATGACACTTCTGTTTGTGCTGTCTTAATGTTGAAGCGTCTGTGTAAACATTAACACACAAATTACAGTTATGTCTTTTTTTAAGGTGAAGATCTTGTGTATGTCTTTGCAGTGTGTAAAGGCGACTGAATGGTTTCAAGCATTGAACACACCGGAAGGTTTTGGTGGACGCCTTAGTCTGTGGAAAATATATGGACTGCGTAAATAAGCCAATTCCCAAGCAGATAACAAACATAGTTAGCCCTTACTCATAATCAGGCTATACATACACAGCTCAAACAATATACATATACAACGAGCACAACAATAGTAATAAATACGACCCAAATATATCACCGGGATGTTAGTGTATCTATACACACCAAAAATACACAAATGTATTCACATTTACACCAACTTTTTTCCACGCCCACATGCTGGCAACTACCAAAACGGACCAACAACCAAGACCCTATAGAATTTCACACATGTCAGATATTAAATTTAACATCAAAATACCATAGAAAAGGTAGCGAATGTGCCCGTTAACGCATGTCTGAAGAAGAAGAGCCAAAAACAATAATATGATTGAAAATCCTGTTAGAATAACAAACCACCTGTTCAGATATTAACAACATTACTTACATAAGTCATTCTTCAAAATGACCAAGTTCCGGTAGTTTCTATTAGTAAGTGCCGATAACGTATGATTTTTTTTTAAATGTTTGGTCCTACAAATATACACACATCACCCAATGGGATGAATGGGTTACTCCAAGTGTGTGCACAGTACAAAACCTGTATTGCCTATTCGGTTGTGCTTCAATAGTGCAATACAGGCGATTGGTGTAGCTGGTTCGTATATAAAACTAGGTGTTTGCTCGTTTGTTAGTATCAGAATCATATGCTTTCGTATTTATAGCCCGTGCTGAGATGTCATTCTCAGAGGTGTGCATGTTTAAGACAATGACGAAGGGTAGCCTTTTTTCATCCTTTATGTATAGGTTACACACTAATAAAATTTTCACTACGTATTGCTCAGGTACAACCCCATAACAAGCTACCCTATATGTTTAGCTATTGTTTATGCGGTGCGGGTGAGTTTAGCTAGTTCGGCAGATTATTACTGGTAGCGGTTAATGTTGAAGGCGGCACACAAACCCTATAATACACTTCACTCTTATAGGCACTAACATTACCCGTAGGCAGCTGGTAGGTGTGGCTTCTCCATAATTAGTGTCTTTTAAACCCCAACAACAAAAAGCCGATACGACCAACGTCGCCAGTGAAAATGCAACTCGATAGATGTCCACTTGGGAGCCTTTTTTCTTGGTGTTCAGCTTCTGAGGCAACTGAGGGCGTTGGTAGTAATGAAGACAGTGATGGGTGGTCAGACAATGAAGATATGTCGATGTCCCCGATAAGCTGCTCTGTCTTTAATTCACCTTTAACGCTAGCCACGCTCTTTAAACCCAGAAGTGAAGCCGTATCAGACCCATCATCCGAGACAGAAACCATTCATCTAGCTGGTGAGTCTGGGACCAATAGTCTAGAATCATGTTTACCATCACTTAGTCAGATTAATGCTAAATGGGAGCATGATTATCCTACCACTACCATCGCCCGTTGTCACGCTGTCTCAGGAACTGAAAGCAAACAGGGTCGTAGAAAGGTATTATGTGTATGTATACATATATATTGGTTGTTGTTGTAAGGCGGTAATTGGAGTTTAGTTGTTTGTGTTTAGGCTAACCTTTGAAAAAAAATAAAATAATAATAATAATATCATTACCGAACAGAGACTATTTTGTCGTGGTACTTTTTCTTCCTATGATATCACTACACCGGGGGCGGATTATATCCGTGGTGGAGTAACTAGTGTATAATAATATGCACGTACAGCTAATGCGAACTTTCTTTTCTTAAGTGTGCTAACCTATAAGTAAGTGTAACAAGCCGAGCTAATGGATATTCCTCTTGTTTACTCTACAGGTTCATTTTGCTACAGGGGGTAAATTGATAACTACCTATATTTTTGTGGCTGAAGCTCATCATTATACAAGAAGTTATTTTGCTTTAGACCGGGAACTGTTTCAAAGGCGGGTCAATGAGCTTGAGCTAGTCATTTCACCCTTGCTTGATAGCACCCATAGGCGTAAGATCATAGATCACTACGAACAGGGAAGAAATAATAGTCAGGCTTACACTTTAGACAGACCTCATCATTTCAAAAAAAGCTTTGAGCCAGCCCAATGATTAAGTTGACTAACTCACCATTTGTCCTTGCTCTATTAATGTTAAAAGGGCTTGATGTGTCACTGCCGCTTATATTTCCACGTTTCACAGTCACACACTGGGAAAATAAACTGTCATTTCAATATGGTGTACTGTCATTTCAATAATTAGGAATATGAGGTCCTCAACTACCTATTTTTCCAGAGGCAATGATATGATAAACCATTAGGTGATGGTGTTAATGATGTAGCCGTAACATCATTCAAGAGACCACTTATCCATGTTCGGCGTTACTATGGTGATGCAAATATAAAGTATCCAACTAGAACCGGCATCACAATGAGTCGTCAAGAATTTGTAGACCTCGTAGACCTCCGAGAGGTCATTCTGAAAGAATTTGATAGAGTGTGTGGTGTTTTTGGCACAAAAACCGATTCAACTGCTCCAGCTGCAAACACAGTTACTAATACAGCCAACAAAATGTCTACACCCACAGAGTAGTATTTTGGTAATCTAGAGATGTATCTCACGACCGACTACGAACCCACATATGTACCTGAGATGCCTGTAGCAACCCACAACCAACCAGAACAGAAAAAGAAGAAGCCAACCAGGAGACGAAAACTACAACCAACTGTGACTCCTATGAACAGTCAATTATACCATGAACCTTTTTTTATTCTTTCTTAATTATTTTGGAAAAAGGTATGCGAATCATAAAATAAATATGTTTTATATCTCTGAACAAATATGTCTGTCACGTTTTTATGGTTCGGGTTTAATCATTGTTATATTTGTATATGTGTATTGTCTGGTTCGTTGTACTATATGCTTTGTCTTGTTACAAAGAAAGCTTCTATAAACTACAGAGGTTCAAGTTATTGACCGGTACAGAACTAAGAAGTTATCCACAGATCATGAAGAACAGAACCTTCGCTCTCTATATATTCGATATAGGTAGACCTGCTGAGCCCAGAACTGATTTATACAAGGGTTATACACAGACCAAGATAACATTAGAAACCCCATCATGGTTTGGGGTCATAAGCTAGTCAAGTTAATTCAAGCACCCAAACCACCCTAAAGGTGTGAGAACCCTTGGCCTTTTCCTCTGTGTTATTTAAAGGTAGGGTAACTATTATGGGTATAGAACTGCTAATTCAGAAAACTGATAAACATGACGTTTGTGGTGTGGGATATATGTTATTATGAGAACTGTTGGCAAAGAAACAATAACTTAAAAGAGAGATACCATAATTGAAGCGGGGACTGAAAACATAATTGAAGAACCTACCGAGAATATACTAAGAAAATATTGACCCAAAGTAGACAATGTTAGAAGCTAGCGAGACCATACTGATAATATGGTAGAACATAGTTGAAACTCATACAGAGACCACCCGGCGACCATGGCTAAAGCGTGAAGTGAGAAAATAGTTGCAGAGCCTAGTGAGAACATACTAAGAAAATATTAAACAGGGTAGAATATGATAGAAGCTAGTGTGAATATACTGAGAACATTTTTGTTATATGAGTTATATTAACCACCCAGCACCATAATTTTCAATTTTACAATGTGAGAAGCACTTGAATATAAGCATAAAATAATGAGAACCATTGGCCAAGGCACAGAAGAATGTGTGGAGACCCTTATTCATATTATGATTAATGCGCTCCTTTCTTTAAAATTTAACATTAAAAAGATTGTTTATTAATAACTCCAATTGTGTGGCAACCCCGAACCGTGTTTGATAACAACTTAGAATCACTCAACTGTAAGGGGGGGAGTTTGAGAATGTGCATATATGTCAAATGTTTCTTTTGTAAAGATTTAAACACGCTACAGAGCTTTGAAAATATCTGTAAGTATGTGTGTGTGTGTGTGGCCATCTATATATAACATACTTAGATCACATCACCAAAGCAGCAAAAACAACTGAAGAAAACAATATAAGAGATAACTCAACGAATTGCGCTTCGCAGACGACCAATCACTACTACCAGCGTTATAAGAACACATACAAAGATAAACACCCAGATTACATCAAACATACCAAACCTTTAACATGAAGATAAACAAAAGAAAAGGCCGAAGCTAGGAAGAACGGAAAGAAAAACAGCCATATATATATATATATATATATATATATATATATATATATATATATATATATATATATATATTGAGGGCCTGTAATAATGAAATTGTATTAATTTGGTACAATTTCTAATTCTTACACCAAGGTATATTTAACTATATATGTACGAAGACTTAGGGAGTTTGAGAACACTCATAACACAGCGCTAAATCGTGTTGTATAGTGAGGTTTACAAATATTCAAAATTATGGTAATAAAGATGCCAGAGACGCTAGTCATAACAGAAGGTGTTAATCTCTACCAGGTGGCCGTATTGTAAGCATTTAACAGACCAGTTTTTAAAAATTTTCATTGTTTAATAGTAAGACTAATTTTTAACCGTTTTCAGTAATTCAAGGAATGTTATGAATGCGACATGTTCACGCTTATGTATGCTTCATGCATATATATATGTTTCTTATAATTACCCCCAATTATTTTGTCAGTGTCTGTGTTACTCTAATACATTTTACACTGTGGTCAAGCCGTCACGCTTGGTGATTATCGATTGACACGCGTACGCCGTCTCGAGCCAGTAATTAAGCCGTTACACTTTACCTGTGGTTTATCACAGGAGTTTATATAGGGATTTATTTTTCCTTTTAAACTATTTCATAAAGCTGGAAATATTTTGTAAAATACTGTTTGAAATTCAAACTAATAATTTAAATAGCATTTGTATCAGTATATTAATATCATTAATAATAATATAGCATGATCACAAAACGATATCCCTACATTCGGACACCAACCATGCTTATAGTGATTATATACAGAGACAGCTAAGATAGATAAAGGGTGTTCGCTTTCATATACTGGTTGCGTGATCGGATTATGCTGACATCATTCGTGCTAAGATTCCAGTATCGGTTTCTTTGTGGAAAAGTTCGCTAATGATCATATATTGAAATAGCCCGTGCCCTAACAGATGGCCACTCAACCTTGAAACGTAAAGTTTTATGGTGTTTTGCTGGTCGGAATTTCAATTTTTAACACTAGTGGCACACACGTCAGTGCTATTCCTTCTAATGAATTGACTTAAATTTAAATATGGTAGAGGTATATATGACCCCCACCGTATGATCTGGTTATGCTGACCTCATTCATTGTAAGTTTCCAACCCATTTTCTTTGTGGAAAAGTATGCATCTGTGTTATATCATTGTACAGTTTGAACCAGATCTAAATAGGGTAGTGTTATGGATGACCCCGACAGCGTAACCGGGTTATGCTGACAACATTTGGTGTAAGTTTCCGTGCCCCACCGGATGGCTAATTGACCTTGTATCGTAAAGTTTTATGGTGTTTTGCTGGTGGGAATTTGAATTTTAAACACAAGTGGCACACACGTCAGTACTATTCCTTCTAATGAATTGACCTAGATCTAAATATGGTAGAGGTATATATGACCCCCACCTTTTAACCCGGTTATGCTGACCTCATTCATTGTAAGTTTCCATCCATTTTCTTTGTGGAAAAGTATGCATCTGTGTTATGTCATCGTACAGTTTGAACCAGATCTAAATAGGGTAGTATTATGGATGACCCCGACAGCGTAATCGGGTTATGCTGACATCATTCACTGTAAGTTTCCGTGCCCCACCAGATGGTTAATTGACCTTGAATTGTAAAGTTTTATGGTGTTTTGCTGGTCAGAATTTGAATTTTAAACACAAGTGGCACACACGGCAGTACTATGCCTTCTAAGGAATTGACCTAGATCTAAATATGGTAGAGGTATATATGACCCCCACCTTTTAACCCGGTTATGCTGACCTCATTCTTTCTAAGTTTCCAGCCCATTTTCTTTGTGGAAAAGTGTGCATCTCTGTTATGTCATCGCACAGTTTGAACCAGAGCTAAATAGCGTAGTGTTATGGATGACCCCGACAACGTAATCGGGCTATGCTGACATCATTCACTGTAAGTTTCCGTGCCCCACCGGATGGCTAATCGACCTTGTATCGTAAAGTTTTATGGTGTTTTGCTGGTGGGAATTTGAATTTTAAACACAAGTGGCACACACGTCAGTACTATTCCTTCTAAGGAATTGACCTAGATCTACATATGGTAGAGGTATATATGACCCCACCACCGTATGACCTGGTTATACTGACCTCATTCATTGTAACTTTCCATAGACGTTTTCTTTACCACAAAATCTAAAGGGAAAATCCCACCCACCCCTTTTCCAGTTGTCTGGGTCGGGGACCTCGCCGCCCGCCCCGCCGATATCACCGCCCCGCTCCGGGCACACACACCACGCGGGATCGGCCGGTTTCGACCGGTTTCGCTCCGGGCCCACACACCGCGCGGGTTCGACCCGTTTCGGTGACCATTCATTGGTTGTGGTACCACTTGGTACCACCTACAAACCCTCCCACCATGTCATAAAATCTTACACAGGACCATTGTTCCCCAGGTCCGTTGACCTTCACTGACACTGGGTCCGTTCCGAGTCAGTTCCGGGTCTGTTGACCTTGACAGACCATGGGTCCGTTTTGGGGCTGTTATGGTCTGTTCTGGTCTGTTGACCTTGACAGACACAACTGACCAACTGACCTGACCAACAGACCTCGAACTGACCAAATGACCAGGAACTGACCAACTGACCCGGAACTGACCAACTGACCACGAACTGACCAACTGACCACGAACTGACCAACTGACCCGGAACTGACCCAACTGACCAACTGACCCGGAACTGACCCAACTGACCCAACTGACCAACTGACCCACGTATCATTACATGCAGCATACACTACTAAGCTGGTATTTATTTGTGACACATGTACTTGTTTTATCGTTACTTTGTAATGCTGCCCAATCTTTCATGTTATCAATCTATATATTCATTTTCTCTCTTCTTTTTCCACCCCCAACCGCTCCTTGTACCTCCAACTATTCCTTACAGGATAGTTTTGGAAAGAGAATCATGTTTCATTTCGTGGCCAAACTACGCTATTTTGTGGTGTTTTATCACTGCTAGGAGATGTTAGCACACACGAGCTTTTATTCTATTTATTACATATGCGTTGATTTTATTATGTTTTTATATAATTGATATGCATTATTTGTCTGTAAAATATGTTTTAAAAATCCTGGATTATTCTTTGCATGTTTACTACACTTGTCCCACATGTTTTCACGTGTGTACACAAGTATTGATAATATTGTAGATAATATACAAGTTAATCTTCAATATTGTACGTAGTATTTACATAAAGAGGAGCAAAGAATAGCAACACTGTTACCCACGCTGCATGTAGTATGGGGCGATTAAGAAAAAGGGGGATTGGCTGTCAAATCCCATAGAGAAAGAGTGTGGAACATCAGGTTTATTTATGGTGCGTGGGGTCATTTGATTTGTCCAGTTGAAGGCAACAGAGGATTAGCTACAAATTCAATATATTTAGGATCGTGTTCCATAAATCAGAATAATAACGTACATAATAACCGTCTTATTGTGTGTGGATAAGTACAGTGTGTTCACGGTTAACACGATAATGAAATTAAAGTAAAGCCAGCATGCGCCATTGGCGCTTGTCACTAAGTATGTGTACGTGCAGAATTATTAGAGATATCACTTAAAATAATAACGAACGCCACTGTTCGGTTAAAATCGTTGTACATTTCATTCATTAATAGCAGATTTTAGAAATGGGCCACTTGGTGTCAATATGTCATCACGGTCTACAGGCGTGGAAGGCCATGTAAATAATGCCACACACAGTGGCGGAGGTAACGATACTGACACATAAGCTGCAAGTTGTGAAATTCATGGTAACGTGCAAAAGCTCAATTTTGACAAGAAACAAACCTCACATGACGCATGTAAGGAGAAAACAACTACGATCAGGAAAGCTGAAGACCTTGATCGCGGGGTGACGTCTTTAGTTTCCTAATAGTTTGTTGTGTGTTTGAGAACCCAGGCATTGTGAACGATTAGCTCGTACTTCATATGTGCAGTAGGGTGATTTATCTGATCTTTCTTTCATACCCAGGAGACTTCAGCTTTCGGCTTAGTGCAATACCAATTGAAGGAGCCATCTAATCCAGAGTGGGTCTATTATTGTATAGATGACATGCTACACAACTTCTATAAGAGAGCCTCAATATAACAACATGCCATCTACAAAGGTTTTCTGTTGCATGGGTGGTTTGTCAATTGGTGAGGTCCACAGCCGCAACTGCATGCGTTTTCTAATAGTATTCTCATACATTTGATGGGGAAAGACAAAGGAATGGTGGACGTGACTGAAAACATCTGTGTGACACCTGCAAACGGTGAAGTAAAAGTACGCGCTAATACCGGGCCTCGAAATGTATAAATAGTGTATTGGGATGGAACACAAGAGAAACTAAATAATAGAGAAAGTGGTGACCTCATACAAATGGTGTGTACAACTAATAGAGAATGTTAGCATGGGTCGATCTTTCCATGAGACATGGACGAGTGATTGTTTGTTTGTTAAAGTGTAATGCTAACATGTGGCGACGTGGTTATCGGGAATTTAAAAACGCAAACATTGAGCGTTATTACAACTCAATACATGCTAAATTCAATTATATGAGATGCCAAATTGGTCTGAATACAATCAATGCTCTTCAGCGGAGTTTAGAACCATAACAATGCGCATTCACTAGGCCTCGTTGTGAGTGAGACGTTATTCAGTAGAATTATGTAGTGATGGGGTTTATAACAAGAAGCGTAGGCCTCATGAAGAGGGGGCGCTTTTATTAAAGAGTGCATTGTTGCTAAGGTTGAGTTTTTAGTAAGATAAAGGTTCTAGTGTAGGGTAACAATCCGAGACTGAAAATGCGTGGCTGGGATAACACAAGGCAAATATAAAAATAAACATACGTGTTACCAAAATACGCCAATAAATCAGCATAGCAACGAAACAAAGTGACAAAACGAAGTTTCGACTAAAAAGCCTTAATCAGAGAAAAAAATACCACGGACACCACATTATACATAGATACACACATATGGTATGGTGGTAATAAGAAGAAAAGGACGTATTGAGAAGCGAGGAGGAGACGGGAGAAGTACAGGAAGCTCAGCATGATAAGGGAAATGTATGGAAGAGGAGAGACAAAAGTCAGAAGATAAGAAGAGAAAAAAATGGTTACGGCAGAAGAATAGATGAAGTGAAAATGATAGAATGAAGTTAAATAAAATAAAATAAAAATGTACTTAGCTGGTGATATGCTAAGTTCTGCAGTGAATGAGAAATGTGGAGTTGTAACGAGGAGTAACTAAACTTGGACAAAGAAAGTAGTTCATTTTAGGAAAACAAAGCCCCAGTGTCCAGCGAAAAAGCCATAATATTTATTATATGTATTACAAGGAAGAGGAAAGCCGGATTAGAGCGTGACCAAAACAGGGCCGTTGATATGATAAAGGAGTTGAATAAGATACTCATTGGGCAAGACTTGATTAAGACAATCATTGAGCTACCAGGTATGGTTGTGGATATTTACCCTCCCCCCCCCCCACATATTCATCGTCACAGTCGCGGATACTGGTGACCTGCCTGCACTGCTCATATATTAGCGCCGTGAAACATGTATGAGATAAGTTTGTCAATGAGTTGACTGATGAGGAATATAAACAGCAGGTCCTAGCTTCATTGTTACTATATGTCCCGTGTATTGTCATTTGTATGATTATATTCTGTGTTGTGTTTTGTTGTACGTACAATATTTACACCCGTTAGTGATAGATTGTAGTGTTTTAGTCGTCATTCAGTAGGACTTCATTACCTGTCTTCCACGTGAGTATTATTGTTACTATAGGAATCTGGCGGGAAAGGACATGGGATGGTACACTTGATTGTGAGATATGGTACGATTCCTCTAGATACTAATGTCTCGTTTTGACGTAATCTAATCCGTGAACTATGATAGATGTGGGATCAGCGAATCCGATGATGACTTTTGTGCTTAGACTACAAAAACCAATGATTAAGCAGAAGAAAAGACGAAGCGAGAAGTTAAACCAGATGTTAGGGCAGGCACTCGGCACGAGGAAGGAAGTTTAGTCTAGAGAAGAAACTAAGCAAGAGGTGATCAGTTGAATTTAGATCATAAAATATAGCAAGAGGGAACAATGTGGATTTTAGATCGGACGAGGTACAAAGAAGGCAAGCGAACGGCAATTTGCTACCATGTTAAGAATATGAGACTTCCCTAGGAACAGATACACTTGAGTTTTGTAGAGACAACAGTGTGATTGATACATACTAAAGGACGACGACAAAGGGACAGCGAGGTACGAAACTTATAACTTAGAAATAGTGTAGATTTGATTGGAGAACAGAGTTGTATTTCTGACGAAATTATTACTCATGGGAGCACGTAACATCATCTGACGGTGTATTCAAACTTGCTGTTTAAGAACAACATTACACGATCAACAAGCCTTTCAAACCGTGCACACAAAGACACCAGAACGGACCGATCGAGACAAGGACTATTACAACAATAACAAACATCCCGTACAGGTATTGAAATATCCTCAGTAACAACAAACATATAACATAATATCCGTATTACTTATACAAGGGCCGATATGTCTTCTTGTAAACATGGATAACATATATAGTCTCGATCGGTCCGTTCTGGTGACTTTGTGTGCACGGTTTGAAAGGCTTGATGAAATCGCATCTTTTTGGAGAGGTGGTTAGTCAAGTACGGAAGAACGCGTGTTAAATAGTTGCTAGGCGATTTGGTGCCGTTGATCGGACTGGTTCAATTCCCATTAGTCTCAAGAATTTAAAAAATTGTCCTCTGGCTTCCTACTTAAATTTACTTGTATCCACGATCAACGTAGTTTAGATTATTATTACAGAGCTATTTTGAGAGAAGCGCTATGGATTGAACGTGTAATGATGATGTGTCACCAATATTCTAGTGATCAATAAACTTTGATGTTGTCACCCAGATTTGTCCTAAATTATGAGCACGTGGCCTATGTTGAGTGAGTAAACAAAAGTAAAGTAACCCATAGCATTTGTTAATGCCGTAGGGGTGTGCGATGTTAGCGATCTCACATTTTAGAGGCTTTGAAAATGAGGGCGGTAGCCATCTCCTCTCCCTCGCAGTCTTTACTTCCCGAATTAATTCGATACCCACGTAAGGCTGGGTCGACCCGGAAGCCGTTGCGATCTGAGAAACATTTCCACCTCAACTGGGGAATAAAGCCAAGACCAGTCATATGCGAAGCCAGTGCGCTAACCACTGCGCAACGCGGTTCCCTAAAGAGTGAGTGGCAAAGGACGGATGGGAAAGTAAGCGTTGAACGAACCAATTTAACAACCTATTTATACATTTACACTGGTGACAGATCAAAGAGCAGGTGAAGAACAATAATCAGTTTATATAGAACATCGGGTGAGATAACAACCAGTTGAGAGAACAACGACCATGTGAGAAAACAACTACAGGTGAGATAACAACCAGTTGAGAGAACAACGACCATGTGAGAAAACAACTACAGGTGAGATAACAACCAGTTGAGAGAACAACGACCATGTGAGAAAACAACTACAGGTGAGATAACAAGCAGTTGAGATAACAATGACCAGGTCAGAAAACAACTACTGGTGAGATAACAGGCAGTTGAGATAACAACGACCAGGTCAGAAAACAACTACAGGTGAGATAACAAGCATTTGAGATAACAACGACCAGGTCAGAAAACAACTACAGGTGAGATAACAAGCAGTTGAGAGAACAACGACCAGGTCAGAAAACAACTACAGGTGAGATAACAAGCAGTTGAGCGAACAACGGCCATGTGAGAAAACTACATACGAGATAAAAACGACCAGGTCATAAAACAACTACAGGTGAGATAACAACAACCAGTTCAGAATACAACTAACAGGTGAGATAACAACGACCAGGTCAGAATACAACTAACAGGTGAGATAACAAATTCACGGTGAACTCACGAATGAGAGAATAACCGAAAAGTCCCGATAAGGATAGACACTGGTAGAATACGAGAGTGGTGATATAACAGCATCAGAGTGTTGCATAAACAATGCATTTGGTGTCCTACTTAAACAGGCCTTAGCCAAGCATCACTGCGTACAGCACAAATGAACAGAACCAAACAATTGACAGAATGATTACAATAAACGGTGGTTAAATTATAGACAAACATGTTCATTCAGGTTAATGATCTTAAACTATTGACAATGCTAACGTTAGCAAACACTTTGGCAAATAGTGCTCTAATAGTGTTGTAAGAGGAAGATTTTCTCACGTTTTCTAACTACAGGTCGGTCGGATACTGCCTGTCGTGTCGACTCTTCTAATGAGGTGGCGATAATGGGGGTGATGATGAAGTAATTACTACAGATGTTAGCATGTAGTTCTATACAGTTCATATTCTATCTGACAAAATCACATATCCTCTGTTGAGTAACCGAGGTGACACCAGAACCGGTACACATAAGGCTTCATGTCTCACAAGCAGGGTTATATTGACGAGGGTGGCGGGGAGGGGTGTCATATGTTGACCACTCTGCAGTGATCGGTCATCTAGCATTTCCTGCTACCTAGGAGTCCTGCTACAATAGGACAAATGTACAACGTCCGCTGGCCTGCGGGATCACTATTCAACATCTACGGGGACAATATGACAGAAGACAAACGTAAATAAAATTGAGGTAATGCAGTAACAATGAAGACTGTTTCACAGATGACAGGCTGTCAACCTATCCTTCAACTATCCGTAAACGCCTCCTACGACATGTCTGAAAAAAAAAAACCCGTTCTCTGTACCGTAAGCCCATGGTCCCAGTTGATACACGGACGTGACACTGCAGTACTGTGATGCACTGAGCCACAAATTTTGCATCGGCTCAATTTACGGTAAAGTCAATTTTAGTATTTTATTTACAGAAATCAAAATCTAAATGTGGACATTCAGTTATGCAAGCATTTGGAACATGATTTTTCTTGCAGATTATTGGCAAATGGCGAATGTAGAGGCCAACATAAATAAATCAGTACACGCAGAAGTGGATCTACGTGAAACTGATATGGCATAGAAATGCATTTGGTAAGGAAGTGGGGAAACGAGTTCTCCTTTTAAAATAAAACTAATAAAGGCTGCTTTAAAAGAAAAATTGAAAACCGCAGCGTAGTGTGTTCTACCGTGGCTATCGTCAGAGTACTAACAGGCCTTTTAGCTGAATTAATAAGGTCTTTTTTCGTTACTTTTCTTGATTATTCCCGTGTTTTCCATTGGCCAATATTTATATACTTGGAATCGCATGCCAAATATCACAGGCCTCTTCTGTTATAAGCATCTTCTTCTTCAGTATTCATTCTCAAACTCCCGCTGGATCTCTCTTGTAGCAGGACCATGGTCCTATTAGATTTCCAGTAGGATGTAGCCCAGAGAATGGAAATGCGTTGTGTCGCCGTTTTCTTTGCACCAATGGCCCGACACATACGTCTTCGGCGGATTATAAGCATCTAAAAATAAATATGCAAGTCACGACGTTAAACAATGATACAGAGTACCATGAGCAAAATCTCTCATCATATAAGTGGAACACGTGTTCAGAACTAACTCAGACTTGAGGAGACAACGTCTTCCGAACCTTGATGATGATAACAGTAGGAAACAAAAGTTCTGTCTGTGGCCGCAACAAATCTGTTAATCGAAGAGCTTCAAAGAAAAGTTCACGCAGTCCGTGCTGACTAGAGATTGTTTATAAATTACCTCAACAATTTCGTTGGGAAGGGGTAATGCAAAAGTTTCAGTTGTTGCTGACACGGATGATTGACAAAAACTTGACGTAAATAATACCGTTTTCATATAGACTAATTAAATTGTGTGAATTTGGTTCTTTGTTTTTCTCAAAATGTGAAACACATCTGATAGTTTGTTTCCTACCGTATCTGCTAAATGAAAAAGTGTGATATAAACAAGACATGGTTAAATTAAGCATTAATAACACGAATATAAACTGTCAATTTATAACTGTCAAAAAATAATGAGAGCAACAACTGTCAATTCTTGACATTGCTGAAAGGGGAGGAGGGATTGACAAACAATTGTTGATCTAATTTATGGACAGTCCTCTACTAAGTATGGTGAGGTCCCGATCACTAACCCTTAAATCGGTCCGCAATCCTAAAGTTTGATCACAGCTGCTTAACAATAATCAAGCAAAAATTAAAGGCAATTTACTCTCTCTCTCTCTCTCTCTCTCTCTCTGTGTGTGTGGTTGTGTGCGTGTTTATGTGTGTGTTTGAGGTTAATTTGATTTCAGGTTGTATCCCGGACATTCAGTATCAGGAATGTTCAAGAAAAATCACAGCTAGCTCCTGAGGAGCAGGAAGTCAAATATAATAAATACCTCTATCTTTTCTTGATTCTGACGGGAATTGAACCAGGTCCGTTCTAGAGGCACCGAATCGTCTTGCAACTATTGCAAACAGGGGTTTTCCGTACTGGAGTAGCGGGACGTGGTTTACTTGAGTTGCATGCAAGACGATCCGGTACCGCTAGAAAGGTCCTGGTTCACTTCCCGTTAGCCTCACGAATTTGTCATATATCATCATGCATCCTACTTGAAATCTTATCTGTCTCTTTGATTGGCTAATTAACCACATGTGAAAAGGATGTCTCCCTGCCCTGGTGATTTTGCATGCCGCAGAGAGTTGGACTATTCCGTGTATACAATAAAACTAGGAGAAATTACTCCTCCACGTATAACTAACTAACATGCAGAACACGTAGTTGTTCTATCTAGTTCACAGTGTCAACGGCAGAACACGCAGTTGTTCTATCTAGTTCACAGTGTCAACGGCAGAACACGTAGTTGTTCTAGCTAGTTCACAGTGTCAACGGCAAAACACGTAGTTGTTCTAGCTAGTTCACAGTGTCAACGGCAGAACACGTAGTTGTTCTAGCTAGTTCACAGTGTCAACGGCAGAACACGTAGTTGTTCTATCTAGTTCACAGTGTCAACGGCAGAACACGTAGTTGTTCTAGCTAGTTCACAGTGTCAACGGCAGAACACGTAGTTGTTCTAGCTAGTTCACAGTGTCAACGGCAAAACACGTAGTTGTTCTTGCTAGTTCACAGTGTCAACGGCAGAACACGTAGTTGTTCTATCTAGTTCACAGTGTCAACGGCAGAACACGTAGTTGTTCTATCTAGTTCACAGTGTCAACGGCAGAACACGTAGTTGTTCTATCTAGTTCACAGTGTCAACGGCAAAACACGTAGTTGTTCTTGCTAGTTCACAGTGTCAACGGCAGAACACGTAGTTGTTCTAGCTAGTTCACAGTGTCAACGGCAGAACACGTAGTTCTAGCTAGTTCACAGTGTCAACGGCAAAACACGTAGTTGTTCTAATATTAATTATGAATGTGCATCAAATCCCAATGCATTGATACCTACCTTTCAGTCGGGTGAATGAAGAATATAATGCATCGGGAATTGAAACACAATCAGTTCAGCTTACTACCGCCAAGAGATGTCGATTCTTTAATACTGGGCCCAATGTAAAGTACGCCATGACCCAGGTCGGGTGACTCACTCGCAGCTTACAACATCAATGCATCATACGCCAGAATAGGCCCCTGAAATTATCCACTAAGTAATTCAATATCAATACATTTATTTCACCAAAATGGAATCATTTAAGTAATGCTTGTGTAAGACAATGGATATCGTGTCTGCAAAACAATCAGGATGGGGTGGGGGAGAGGGGGGTTCACAAAATATAAACTGGGAAACATTAGTAGACAGTATTTAGATCACATTGAACAGCCACGTTGACTTCAGATCTAAACTGGGAATAAATTACAATGTGCGATTGGGGAAGGCAGACAGGGCAACTGTAACAACAATATAAAATAGATCATTGGCGTTGGAATTGAGTTGTACAAAAAAAAAACGTTAGGTCTCTTTGTTGTAGCGTGATAGCGACAAATTTGAATACATTGTAGAGCACGGGGAAGGAAATCGATATACTTGTTTGCAATTGTGTGCTGAATCTTTGATGTTTGTAGCTAATAGGATGAGAGAGTCATGTTTCCAGATACTTCTATACACATTCCCGTCCATAGGAAGGCGAGTACTAGCTGTGCATTGAGTGATCTGTGTGCATGCGCGCTTGCATGCCCCTGTATGTTTGTGTGGCCTCCTACCTCCACTATCCATTCGTATCTCTATTGGGGACACTCAATAACAACTATTGGGAACACTGAATAACACTATTGGGGACATTGAATAACACTATTGGGGACACTGAATAACACTATTGGAAACACTGAATAACCCTATTGGGGACATTGAATAACACTATTGGGGACATTGAATAACACTATTGGGGACACTGAATAACACTATTGGGAACACTGAATAACCCTATTGGGGACATTGAATAACACTATTGGGGACACTGAATAACACTATTGGGAATACTGAATAACACTATTGGGAGTACTGAATAACACTATTGGGGACATTGAATAACATAATTACTTCATATATAAAGGTAATGCCGTAACAGCTCGTAGGGTATAACGAAATTGGTTTAACGACCGTGGCTGAACAGCCTCATCATAAGAGGTACTTTTAAAAAATTAATGTCGTAGGGTATATGGTTTATTTTGCCTCACATCATTATGCCTCAGCCCCAGTTTAAATAAACTAGTGCTCTTTCGCCCTGTCTTTACCGTTGTCAAATGTGTAATTTGCATAGAACGATTAATAGCTGAAGACAGAAATAACGGCAACAGGGGAAGAGGGCGCCCAAGACGACGATGGTACACTGATATATCAGATCATTTAAACACGTCTTTAACTGCGGCAGGGCAACTCGCCAAAATCGCGGAGTGTTAAGAGAATCCATAAAGAAGACTACGTTCTGAAAAGAATATCACATGATAATGGGCATAGGAAGTAAGAGCTAATCGCTCGCAATTCCTGGGGTTCTCAAACAATGATGGTAATGATCTGTATATCTCTATTGATTCAAGGATACTATCTTTATAATGTCTTTAACACTAAACATCATGTGACATGTTGAACAAAGGAAACAAACATTAACGAGCAGCAACTGATAGCGATACATATTACACAAGGAAGTAACCAATAGCGATACATATTACACAAGGAATTAACCAATAGCGACAAAGATTACAAGAAAGTAACCAATAGCGACACATATTACAAGGAAGTAACCAATAGCGACACATATTACAAGGAATTAACCAATAGCGACACAGATTGCGAGGAAGTAACTAATAGCGACACAGATTAGAAGGAAGTAACCAATAGCGATACATATTACAAGGAATTAACCACAAGCGATACATATTACACAAGGAATTAAAAAATAGCGACAAAGATTACAAGAAATTAACCAATAGCGCCACATATTACAAGGAAGTAACCAATAGCGACACAGATTACAAGAAAGTAACCAATAGCGACACATATTACAAGGAAGTAACCAATAGCGACAAAGATTACAAGGAAGCAACCAATAGCATCACAGATTACAAGGAAGTAACCAATAGCGACACAGATTACAAGGAAGCAACCAATAGTGACACAGACAACTACCATGCAAGTACACGTTGTCAGTATAGGACTGCCTGTCCCATTACAGGTCAATGTGACCCAGAAGTGATGCTGATGACGGATGTGTGAGTTTTAGACCAGATTGTAGACATGGCTTCTGAACACCATATTAAAGGGGAAAAAATCTTGTTTTTTTTCCGTTCACGTTAAGAGACACCACGGTATGGAGAGAGTGATATTGGAGGGGGTGATAGAAGGTAAAAAGGGGTAAAGGCCGACCAAGACACCGATGGACAGAAGATACAGGAATGCCTGCACATGTCCCTAAAGGATGCAGTACAAGTTGCTCAAGACCGATGATAATTCAATAGATGCATAAGGAAGACTAGATTCTGGGAAGAATATGTCACGTGATGATGAGGCTGTAGATGTAGATGGCGCTACTACTCCCTGTTAATATGCAAGAGTTACAGAAACATTACAGAACTAGAGTAATCACGTGATTGCAAATCTAATTTCCTAGCAAAAAAGTACAGGATAACGGAGATATGACTCAGTGTCATAACATAAACCTTTCCCATGAGCGTTCAGCCGTGACCGTCGGCGGTTATAGGAGACCTAATTGCTAAACGTAAACATGGCTTGATTGGATATGTTTTTGATTATTGTCTGGCAATTCATTGGGAACTATTTATATAATTGGAGTCGACCACCAAAAATAACCAAGGCCGACCATGAATCACAACCGGCCTTCTAGGTCATCAGTCCACAGGTCGTGACGTGCGCCCGGTCGCGGTTCAGATGCCTATCCAGTGGTTGACCAGAATCCATCTGACGAGTGTTGCCTTTGGTACTTAGTTTCGATGGCAACATTGTGACACGATGGCACACGAGATCAGGTGTGGCTCGAGTGGAGGCGAGCAAGAACTAGGAAAGAGATACAAGCAGGAGGGAAATATTACGAGATGAGTAGGTTACAGTCTATCACAGTGCATAACACAGGCAAGAGACACATGATGTTGGAGGTCAGTTTCAGTAGTGTTTCGTTGCGGCGACGGCACTGATGATGGTGATGATGAATGACAACGTCACCAACATTAAGTGTTACAGAGGTAAAAACTAACGGGATGTCATAAACATAAAGTGACGTTTGTCAATTATTGCATACTCAGAGAACGGGATGTCACAAACATAACGTGGCGTTTGTCAATTATTGCATACTCAGAGAACGGGATCTGTTAGTGTTGTCCTTTACATTTTACATATCTTCTTCTTCTTCTTCCTCGTCAGTGTTCATTCTCAAACTTCTCTCAAACAAATTACACCAAAAACGACAGCTATTGTATGTATACCTCGGTATTCTAGTCGTTTGCAGTGCACTATTTTGTCGTTTGCAGTGCACTATTTTAGTCGTTTGCAGTGCACTATTTTAGTCGTTTCCAGTGCACTATTTTAGTCGTTTGCAGTGCACTATTTTAGTCGTTTGCAGTGCACTATTCGGCTGAGTAAATTTATTTTAATCAAGTATTTGGTACATTATTCTATCAAAATTGACCGGAGGCCAGAGCGATGAACTCACACCCGTGAAGTCCAGGGTTCGATGTCCGGTAAGGACTGGGTTTTTTTTTCCTGTTGGAGGGTAAATTATAAAACTCACCCTGTACATGACGTGCCGACAGCACACGCATGTGGCTTTTAACACACAACTACATAATCCCTCCCTGAAACTTGCAACTCCCTAACAGGAAACATTCAGTATTTGACAGTTGTTTTGTTTTTTATTCTTTCCAGTGCAATTAGAGCAGTAGTTCTCAAACCTGCTTTTGAATCGAAGGCTTCCCCATTGGAATGAATTTTTCTTCCCTGGATCTTAAAAGAGTGTTGACTTTTTATCATACTTTATTTACCAGATGTCTTGTTCAACAGTGTTCAAATACTTGCCATCCTGGGTACTCACACCCATGTGACGGATCTTTTCTTCCCCTACCCATTTCCACATTTTTCTCTCCCCCCCCCGTGAAAACCTGTGAGAACCCTTGAGAAATCATATCGACCACATTGAGAACCACTGCATTAGAATACTATTCAACACATGTTCAGTATCAATTGAAATATTCAATATACAACACGAGTGTTATTTATTGAACGTATAAGCCAGAGCCAATAGCCGCAGTTTATAGTTAATAGACTATTTCTCTACTATGTGTATCTGCATGACATTCAAACAGAATTGCAGCAGCACTTTTTAAACAAATATAATTAGCTCATGAAATATTCTATTTCATGTAAATTCTTGAACGATAAGGACATTCCGTGTAGCACTACTGTACGCATAGTATTTTTAACATGAATATTTAGTCACTGTAAACTTTTACCATTCATTTATGAACTAAGACGTGGTGGATTCAGACTAAGACGTGGTGGATTCAGACTAAGACGTGGTGGATTCAGACTAAGACGTGGTGGATTCAGACTAAGACGTGGTGGATTCAGACTAAGACGTAGTGGATTCAGACTAAGACGTGGTGGATTCAGAATAAGACGTGGTGGATTCAGACTAAGACGTGGTAGATTCATACTAAGACGTGTTGGATTCAGACTAAGACGTGGTGGATTCAGACTAAGACGTAGTGGATTCAGACTAAGACGTTGTGGATTCAGACTAAGACGTGGTGGATTCAGGCTAAGACGTGATGGATTCAGACTAAGACTAAGACGTGGTGGAGTGATGCATAGATTCTAGTGACCTAGTGGTCAAAAGAAGCGCTACAAGGACTGTTAAAGATCTCACTGACAGCGTTTGAAATAGACCAAGACACATGGGAAGAACTTGCACAAAATAGATCTATATGGCGCTCTACAATCAAAATGAGCGCATCATCTTGTGAAAAGAGGAGAAATGCTGCAGCCCAATAGAGGAGAGTAGCTATGAAGTCACGGATAGACAGACCGAAGTCCGTCTGGAGTGATCATTCTATGTCCGAGCTGATCAAGAATATTTACAGCACGAATAAGGCTCATTAGCCATCTACGAACTAATAAGCTTGGTCAATAATTCTTACTGAATTTTCAAGTGTATGTAAAAAAAACATGGTCATCACCATTTGTGATGGACGGACACACGTACAAATTATAGTGATCAGTGATTCTTTGCAAACACTAGGGTCAGTGAATAAGAGCTGCTAAGACCCCACTTTACTTTCGTGTTGTGATTTTTGACAACACCTAGAACTATGGTAGGCTGACCATGGAGTATGGATTGATGATGAGTCACTCGTCAAGTATGCAGTCATGTCGACGTATCTTACAAAAGTGACGCTATGTGATGTTACTCGTGATTTTCATGGACTGCCGATACATAGTGGTAATGGAATCACGCGAAAAGTCATGTTGATCACCTTTGAAGGATGATATCCGATGAGTTCACATGACTGTATAATTGATAAAGTACTCGGGTGATGACTGGTAATACGAACTCAGAAACACTGTTCTGAAGTATGATGTATCTAACCGAAAGCCGAATATATCCCAGCCAAGTTATAAGACACAAAGGGGTACACTACAACTCATGGCCCCATCTCGCAGACATGATTTTTACAACGCAGAAAGCCATTTATTTTTCAAAATGTATGTGAAGGCTTTTGTGCATGTTTCTATGCTAGACCACACTTAACCTACAGGAGTGCATATTGACTCACCTTATAGCACCTGCAACAGGTAATACCACATTACCTGCGATATTCGGATATATTAGCACTTTCCATTAACTTGCATTTCATTAGTGTGCCCTCCATGTGATAGGTTTTATTACAGCTATTCTAGGTATTTCTTGTGCTAACGTATTTCTTTGTTGAAACAGGGTGTTCACTGTCTTCTTAGAAATATGTCCGCGAGTTAATTAGATCTAAATCTCCCTAGCTCTGATCAAATATCTACTCAAGCAGTGCTTCTCAACATCCACTAAGGTGGTCACAGACTCGTCCAGGCGTGGGGAGACACAGGATTATAACTAATTAGACCATGAATCATTCATGTATCCGAAATGGGAGCAAAGAATACCATCTCTGTTTACCTTTCATGCATGTCGTAAGAGGAGACTAAGGAGGGTATGATGTGGAATGGGCTGTTTCAACCCATATAGAGTCGAAGTAGCCCAGATGCAACGCTGAAGTTGGATGTATCAGACCGAAAGACGCATATGTCACAGCGAAGCTACAAACAATATTAAAATGCATTGCGTTCTGCAGGCTAATCTACAGGAGTTTGAGAACGACGAGAAGAAGACACGATGATCAACAATATTTATATAGAACAATTTAAAAAACATATTGGTAACCAGCAAGGAAAATGAATGGTCTTTTCTGGAGGCACCAGGACCACTGATGAAGACGTGTCCCAAAAGTGGGCTACAGGACAAACAATATTTAGAGCGACTGTCTTAAAGTCATCAACATCATCAAGTGCCGTCTCCGCAGCGAATATTAGCTGCAACAGACCTGCAACATATCCTGTCTCTTGTGTTGGTGGTGCACTCTGCTAGACTCTAACCTGTCCATCTTTTGACATTACTCTCACACTTGTATCTTTGCCTACCTCTTGCTCGCCTCCCCTCGACTTCACCCTCAAGTAAGGTCTTCAACAAGGTGCCATGTAATTAATGTGTCCAAACTATTTTATTTGCTTGAACTTTATTTCTTTGAATAATTGTCCTAACCTACACAACACATATATTCATCGCGACGTCGTGTTTTTATTTAAAATTAATAAATATTTTGTGTGTGTTGGTTATCAAAACATCTGTCTAACGGCAAGATGTAACCAGCTTCAGAGGCTTACAGTTCGGTTGAGATATCTACGCATTTCATATCTATACCTGCTTGCTTTTATGTATCATGTTGCATTCCAACGGGATTAAATAGCCAAAGCTTCGTTAATCGACTCTTCCGACATGACTGGCTGATCATAATGTTAGTACCCTTTAGACTCTCTCGGGTTACATCAACGCGCGATGCTACAAAATCTCAATTTGAATAACTGAATAGATAAAACATATATATCCAACCAACATGTTTTATAGGTCTAATGGTCGATAAGTATCGGTGTATTTGAAAGTGCACTTCCACAGCAGCCCACGGCGAAGGTTGAACATGCAGATATCATTCACGTAATTACTTGTACAGACAATGTTTAACTGAAAACTGAAATGAGAAATCAACTCGTCGAGATAGGAAGTTTTAATCAGGAATGTAGGTGTTATCCCGGTATACTACTGTGATCCATGACACTCTAGTCATCCTTGTATTCTCCCTGTGACCAGTGGCACTCCAGTAGTGCATGTATTCTCCCTGTGGCCAGTGACACTCCAGTAGTGCATGTATTCTCCCTGTGGCCAGTGGCACTCCAGTAGTGCATGTATTCTCCCTGTGGCCAGTGATACTCCAGTAGTGCATGTATTCTCCCTGTGGCCAGTGGCACTCCAGTAGTGCATGTATTCTCCCTGTGGCCAGTGGCACTCCAGTAGTGCATGTATTCTCCCTGTGGCCAGTGGCACTCCAGTAGTGCATGTATTCTCCCTGTGGCCAGTGGCGCTCCAGTAGTGCATGTATTCTCCCTGTGGCCAGTGGCGCTCCAGTAGTGCATGTATTCTCCCTGTGGCCAGTGACGCTCCAGTAGTGCATGTATTCTCCCTGTGGCCAGTGACACTCCAGTAGTGCATGTATTCTCCCTGTGGCCAGTGACACTCCAGTAGTGCATGTATTCTCCCTGTGGCCAGTGGCACTCCAGTAGTGCTTGTATTCTCCCTGTGGCCAGTGACACTCCAGTAGTGCATGTATTCTCCCTGTGGCCAGTGACACTCCAGTAGTGCATGTATTCTCCCTGTGGCCAGTGGCACTCCAGTAGTGCATGCATTCTCCCTGTGGCCAGTGGCACTCCAGTAGTGCATGTATTCTCCCTGTGGCCAGTGACACTCCAGTAGTGCATGTATTCTCCCTGTGGCCAGTGACACTCCAGTAGTGCATGTATTCTCCCTGTGGCCAGTGACACTCCAGTAGTGCATGTATTCTCCCTGTGACCAGTGGCACTCCAGTAGTGCATGTATTCTCCTGTGGCCAGTGGCACTCCAGTAGTGCATGTATTCTCCCTGTGGCCAGTGACACTCCAGTAGTGCATGTATTCTCCCTGTGGCCAGTGACACTCCAGTAGTGCATGTATTCTCCCTGTGTCCAGTGGCACTCCAGTAGTGCATGTATTCTCCCTGTGGCCAGTGGCACTCCAGTAGTGCATGTATTCTCCCTGTGGCCAGTGACACTCCAGTAGTGCATGTATTCTCCCTGTGGCCAGTGGCACTCCAGTAGTGCATGTATTCTCCCTGTGGCCAGTGGCACTCCAGTAGTGCATGTATTCTCCCTGTGGCCAGTGGCACTCCAGCAGTGCATGTATTCTCCCTGTGGCCAGTGACACTCCAGTAGTGCATGTATTCTCCAAAGTTGCTTCCGCACATTTTATAAGACTGTCGATGCCGATCAGTTTCTAGTTGTCAAATATCATACTCCAATTGAAGTCAAGTCATGCACAGTAGACTTGGTACACTAGGGGTATAATCATGCACAGTAGACTTGGTACACTAGGGGTATAATCATGCACAGTAGACTTGGTAGACTGGGGGTATAATCATGCACAGTAGACTTGGTAGACTGGGGGTATGTATTATCATGCACAGTAGACTTGGTAGACTGGGGGTACACCATAAATAATAGACTTGGTAGACTGGTGGTACACCATAAACAATAGACTTAGTAGACTGGGGGTACACCATAAATAATAGACTTGGCAGACTAGGGATACACCATAAACAATAGACTTGGTAGACTAGGGGTACACGATGCACAGTAGACTTCGTTTTCTGGGGGTATACTGCACAATAGAATTGGTAGACTGGGGTTACACCATGCACAGTAGACGTGGTAGACTGGGGGTACACTGCACAGTAGACTTGGTTGATTGGGGGTATACTGCACAGTAGACTTGGTTGATTGGGGGTATACTGCACAGTAGACGTGGTAGATTGGGGGTACACTGCACAGTAGACTTGGTAGACTGGAGGTACACCATAAACAATAGCCTTGGTGAACTGGGGGTACACCATACACAATATACTTTGTAGAATAGGGGTACACCATACACAATAGACTTGGTAGACTGGTGTTACACCATAAACAATAGACTTGGTAGACTAAGGTTACACCATAAGCAATAGACTTGGTAGACTGAGGTTACACCATGCCCAGTAGACTTGGTAGACTGGGTTACACCATACGCAGTAGACTTGGTAGACTGGGGGTACACTGCACAGTAGACTTGGTAGACTGGGTTACACCATACACAGTAGACTTGGTTGACTGGGGGTACACTGCACAGTAGACTTGGTAGACTGGGGGTACACTGCACAGTAGACTTGGTAGACTGGGGGTACACTGCACAGTAGACTTGGTAGACTGGGGGTACCCTGCACAGTAGACTTGGTAGACTGGGTTACACCATACACAGTAGACTTGGTAGACTGGGGGAACACCATGCACAATAGAGTTAGTAGACTGAGGGCACATATACACAAAAGACTTGGTAGATTGCACAACCAGTAACATCGCCTTCCAATATACATTGGATACTTACATCACTCAATCCATCTCGAGACACAGACCGGCGCGGCTCCAAAGGACCATTCTTGATGATGTGGTGATGGTCGTGTCGAACATGATTATCGTTACAGCTGCCAATACTGGTGATGCTGGCGCGGCCGCTGCTAGTACTTGTACCACTTATCTCCGAGCAGCTGTTTAAGGTATTACTGTTGTTATTATTGCTGGGTGTAATATTGCTTTCTCTGCTGTCGCTGAGGTTCTCTTTGATATCGTTACAGTTGTTGACACAGTGGTTGATGGAACCGTTCTGAGAATAAAATAGGATACACCACTTAATTTCCACAATCAACACAAGAATGTGAACATATGTAAAGACATACATGTGATAAATAAAACATGCACAGAAATCAAGAGGATTTATTTCAATATAAAGTATAAACGCCCCATTAAGATGTAAAATCACGAGCACTTAACAAGTATGACGCAAAGGCCGACCAAGACGCCGTTGGAAAAAAGACATTCAAGAATTCCTGCGCATATCACTGAAAGATGCCGGACAACTTGCTCAAGACCGCGGAGAATTCAAGAGATCCATAAGAAAGACTACGTTCTGGAAAGAATATGTCACTTGATGATGATGAAAAGGTTGCCATCTTTTGCAACAGGTGCAATTTTATTACAGGAGTTTGTGATGGTAGGATTACCTGAACCATGACATCCGTAATTAACGATCATACGATATAATTTAACCAAACGGGACTCACATGTCTGCGGTTGGAATAGATGCATATATTACATTACCGACAGATATACCTGTATTTTGTGAGAGAACGTCTAACACTACATACGTTTTTTTTTCTTTTAAAATGTCGGCAACTATAAGTTTATTCATAAACAGGGCGTTAGTTAAACTAGCAACAACAAATTTCAACACATTTATAACCTAGCAACATCACATGTAGGGCACATTTATAAACTAGCAACAACAAATATAAATACATTTCTAAACTAGCAACAACAAATATCAATACATTTATAACCTAGCAACACAACATGTCAGCACATTTATAAACTAGCAACAACAAATATCAATACATTTATAAACTAGCAACAACAAATATCATACATTTATAAACTAGCAACAACAAATATCAATACATTTATAAACTAGCAACAACAAATATCAATACATTTATAACCTAGCAACAACAAATATTAACACATGTATACCATAATAACAACAAATATCAATACATTTATAACATAGCAACAACAAATATTAACACACGTATAACATAATAATAACAAATATCAATAAATTTATAACATTGCAAAAACAAATATTAACACACGTATAACATAACAACAACAAATATCAATACATTTATAACCTAGCAATAACAAATATTAACACATTTATAACAAGAAATTCGTGGCCGCTAAGCAGATGCAAACACAAGTTTGACAGAAGTAAATAAGCATCAATCAGCATGGCAGACATAATATAAGTAAGACTGACACAAATAAGATACAGATATATTAAGACACACAGAGCTAAGCAAATAATAACACATCCATTATTAACAAAACAAAAACATAGCCAAGACGGTAAACAATATACAATCAAAAGGAAACACGCGGAAAGACTAAGGCACGCAGTTGCGTCTGTGGACCTTATCAATGGCCCACTAGACAAACCACCCATGCAACTGAACACCTTAGTAGATGACATGCCGTTATATTGAAGCTCTCTTATGGAAGCTTTGTAGCAGGTCATCTATACAATTATAGACCCCCTCTGATTAGATGGTTCCTTCAATAGGCATTGTACTTGGTCGAAATCTGAAGTCTCCTGGGTATGAAAGAAAGCTTAGAAAAATCACCCCACTCCACGTGGGAAGTAAGAGCTAATCTCTCGCAATTTCTGGGGTTCTCAAACAAACACGGACAGACAGCATAAATAACTACAACTAAGAGATACTTCAATACAAACAAGTAAGAAGTCCTAACACACAGAAAGCACATAAACAGGGAGGTCAACTTCTATAAGAAAACGTCAATCTCCTTCTTCTAGTTATAGCCACGTAATCTTTTAGTCGGGCTTGTAGATAATCTATGCGTAGGTCTATATCAGTTCAAACACCCAGTTACAACATAAAACCATTCAATAACTACCGGTACTTTATGCAAATACGTACCAGAATAGAAACTCGGCTCAAGAATTGTAGCCCGTTTCACTAGCTTTGTCATCAAACAAAAGTAATTATCAGATTAACCCTCTAACGCAACGGTTCTCAACCTGTGGGTCGCGACCCCTTGGGTGGGATCTAACGACCCTTTCACAAGGATTGTATAAGACCATCAGAAAAAACACATATTATGAAGTAGCTAGGAAAATAATTTTATGGTTGGGGGTCCGCACAGCATGAATAGCTGTATTAAACGGCAGCGACATTAGAAAGTTTGAGAACCACTGCATCTAAATGTATTGATGCCGTTTTTTGAGAAATAAATTACTAGGCAGAGACGAAACAGAGAAACACAGAAATAAATGACTAGGCAGAGACGAGACAGAGAAACACAGAAATAAATGACTAGGCAGAGACGAGACAGAGAAACACAGAAATAAATGACTAGGCACGGACGAGACAGAGAAAAACAGGGAAAAATTACTAGTCAGAGACAAGACAAATACATAAAGAAATGACTAGAGATTAGAGAAATAAAGAAGGAAATGCCAAGGCAGAGAGATGAGAGAGAAACAAGGAAATCACCAGGCAGGAATAAGACCAAACAAAATAAAGAAATGCATCAAGGGATTGAAAGATATAGAGATATTGTTTCTTAGAAAAACTGAGGGGAAGTCATTAAGTGCACGTATGCCGATGCAGAAATAAAGGTAGAGAAAGTTGGCTGCAGAAGCCAGATAAACGAGTGGGAAAACACAAGATCATATCAATTCTGAGATGATTCACTTACTATTGGCGATAGTGAGAAGCAAATATTCATACTGGTAACAAGGTGGGTGGTCACCGCACACAGATACAGGTAAACACAGACATGTTAATACTGGGCCGTATGTTCTAGAAAATATAAATACACAAAACTTTCTTACGCAACTTTTATTCTCATGTAATACTGAATCTGTGCATGTGTTGTGTTTCTGAATTTAAATTTCTCTTACTCGATCGCATAAAAGGTCCAATAACTATTTCAGCTGCTACCAAAACTTAATAGATCGCATGAAAGGTCCAATAACTATCTCACCTGCTATCAAAATATACTAGATCGCATGAAAGGTCCAATAACTATCTCAGTTGCTATCAAAACTTACTAGATCGCATGAACGGCCCAATAACTATCTCAGCTGCTACCAGAACTTACTAGATCGCATATAAGATCCAATAACTATCTCAGTTGCTTTCAATACAGCAAGACACATTCATATACACCGATATGTATCAACAAAGAAACATATATGTGCAGATGAGGTTTTGTTATCTACAAGAATTGCACGACCTGCTTGCAAAATTCCCTACGTACTACAACATCGTATGCCTACTCCAATATCATCTGCCTATACTAGCATCAACTGCCTACTCCAATTTCGTCTGAGTACTCTAACATTTTATTATTATTATTATTATTATTATTATTATTATTATTATTATTATCTTCTGTGTTCGTTCTCAAACTCCTGCAGATTAGCAGGATGTAGTCCGGAGAACGGAATGCATTGTGTCATGGTTTACAGCATTGCTGCGATATCTGCGCCTTTCGGCATGTCACATCCGACTTCAGCATGGCTTTGGGTCACTGACCCTATATGGGATGGGACAGCCAACTCCATCCCATAACCTCCTTAGTCGACTTTTACGACATGAGTGAAAGGTAAACAGTGTTGCTATTCTTTGCTCCCCTTTCGGGCCCCGGCAACACACGGGCGATTATTATTATCATTATTATTATTAATATTATTATTTATTCCCTCTTCACTGCAACACACACACACACGAGATACCTCACAATATTATCTACCTCTCTTCCGTTATCTAACCATACTTCATCTATCCCTCAATTTATCTCTATTTCCCATCTCTTCCCGCTACCTCACATTTTCTTGCCTCTATCGTTACTCGAGCTCCAGTCCACGCCTTCTCTAAAATCTCTTCATCTGGTATTTGAACACTTGAATAAGAAGATTTTCCATGTTCTTTCTCATCTTGCCGTGACGTCATCGCCAACTCTCACTCCACTTCCATCAAATCATTCAAACTTTCTCCACTTTCTTTTAGTTGATCACTCTCCTGAACCTTGCTTCCATTTTCACACATTCCCCTGGTATTACTCCATCTTGATCTTGTCCATTCCAATTTCCTATGTTTTGTTACTTGAAAAATTGTGTCTCTGGGACGCTATAAATCTCTCAATCGCTCTCTTCAGAGTGTGTGTGCGCGCGCACATCGTGCGTGTGGTGCCCCCCCCCCTCTCCCACAAACGATCTCTAAAATGGGTTTCTAATCAAATATATATCTCGTGTCCCCCTTCATCTGCTCGACAAACACAGTTTCTACACATGAAATCACAAGAACATGCCAAGATATCAGACACATTTCACAGAGTAACTCGTCATGTATCTATCTAGCAGTTATATCCCGTTCATTTATTATGGGAACGTTTCCCCAGAAAATTTGTCAGTCGCAGATTCTTCTTCTTTTGCGCACATTCTATTAAGGGGGGGGGGGGGGGAGATCCAAGAGACCAGCAGCATGTTGTCCGGTTTATCGGTGTATGTTATTGGCTAAAAGTACCTTCAATGACATGAGGAAATTATTAATATCTAAACAAATTACAAACAAGTTAAAAATGATAATTATAAAATGTTATATCTTTTCCGTATTAATGCATGGCTCAGAAACATGGACACTAAATAAACAATTAGAAGACACTATTGAAGTCTTTGAGATGTGGGTATATAGAAGAATAGGGAGGACATAATGGAAAGAGAAGAAAACAAATAAAGAGGTACTAAAGACACTTAATGTGAAGAAAGAACTACTAAGAGAAATAAAGATCAGGCAAATAAAATACTTTGGACACATTAAAAGACATGACACCTTATTGAAGACCTTACTTGAGGGTAAAGTCAAAGGGAAGCGAGCAAGAGGTAGGCAGAGATAAAAGTGGGAGAGTAACATCACACGATGGGCAGGTTACAGTCTAGCAGAGTGCACCACCAAGACAAGAAACAGGAGATGTTAGAGATTGCGTTGCAGAAACGGCATTTGATGATGATGATGATGATGTCATTGGTGTACAGTGTCGTTGCGACATCTATCGCTTGGGACCGACACATTCTATTTTAGCATAGCTTATCAGTCACTATGACCCTCTGTGTGATCTAACAGCTAATTCCAACCCCTGTTTTCGGACAAAGGAACACGCGAACGTGGTATATTGCTATAAATGATAATATGTACTCACTATGAAAAACTGAAATCCAACAAAGCTTGGAACACAGGGTAATGAAGACCTATCGAAATTTCGACCAAAAGTTCTTTATTAAGATTACATGCACAACAACAAACGACATTCACATTACAGAGCTAAATGTGGAGATTAGTCTGAGGGGGGGGGGGGGGAAACCCTGACATAGTTTTATGAATTCTAATATTATGTCAATAAACATAATATATCGCAACATTATAAGCTACACTAGACGTGTTGCATTTTACTAATCTTTATTCTCGATATTGTTAAGATGAGGGGAGGTGGGGACAGGGAAGGGGGTACAATTTGTTAGGATCATAACCATTGCAATCACATGTCATTAGTTACCTTTCTAGTCCTTACACATGAAGGTCCTTACTTCTGTACACCAACACTGTAGCACCGGCGATGCTCAACAATGTAAAAGGTAAAGGTAAAGGTAGGTCCCATGGCATCTGCCGTCGGGGGTGGCCAGTTCCCTTCCTTGCTGTTTTTTACCTTCCCTAACTCATGCGTCAGGTACTCATTTACAGCTGAGTCGACTGGAGGAGTGGTCGTGTCAAATGAGAAATCACAACCCGGATTTTTTTTAAATGTCCGGACGTGGTTTCGAACCTGGCACGCTGTAACCAGAGGATAGCAAGCAAGCTCACTATCCACTAGGCTGCCGTTTTTAATGATAACTTAGGTTCAGGAACATTCAAGTTTCTTTGTACATCGTTGACTGAAACATTGGTCTTTGTACATTGTTGGCTGAAACATCAGTGTAGGTGTATTGCTGGCGCGGACATTGGTCTAAGTGCACGTTTTGGCGCGGACATCGGTCTTCGTATAATACTGGCTGGGACATTTATCTTTGAGAATATTTGGCTCGAACATCGAATAAGACTAAATAACGATGATGAAAAAAAAAGTACTCCTTCAGCTGTGAGCAAGTAGCTCTTGACAGTCGATAGTCTTTCTCATAAAAGTAGAGGTTCTTCTCAGTCTTGTCACTCAGGTGACACCCATACTCATAGAAGGAAGTAAGTCCACGTTTATTCCTAGTCGAGATACCCCACTATCTCATGGTTACCACGTTCAGCCAGGAGCAGCAACCACTATTTGGCCAACCAACCAACTCAACTTTCTTCCGTCATATTTAGTTTACCCATCCGCAGTGATGGACTTACCTAGTAGTCTGCCACAGGGAGGGGGGGGGGAGAATGCAATGCCAGCTAACCTGCATCTTTCCATCATCATCCACGGGGATTTTTTCATAGAAGACAAAAGTAAGACATCTTTGGAGACAGGATGTGATGATGACTTGTTCACAGATTTGCTTGTCAGCTGAACCCTCAATTATCTTAATTCGCATCCTTCGGCATGCCTGGAAAGAAGACAGTGGTTCTATTCTCTGCACCCTGAACTGGAAGCCCAGGTTACGGGCGCTACACTTGCGAAGACATCACCGGCACCGATGAACTGTGCTAAGGACAGCTAAGAAGAAAAGAATGCCAAACCTTAACGACAGACGTCCCCAGCCAATACCAATCTCGCGACTCTACCACTTTATGCCTGGGGATCTTCTTGACAAATTGTCATCGGTTTCGTATTCACCAGGTTACATTCCCGATGACGGGTCTTGTTTGCAAGAACATTTTCTCGAAAACACCGAGGATTATCGCTTAAAAGCAAAGGAATTACATGCTACAAGAGGCACTCTCGGCAGGTAGTGTGCTGCAGTGTTGAGACGGGTAGATTGAGAGGTACTCTCGGCAGGCAGTGTGCTGCTGTGTTGAGACGGGTAGATTGAGAGGAACTCTCGGCAGGCAGTGTGCCGCAGTGTTGATTCAGGTGGATTGAGAGGAACTCTCGGCAGGCAGTGTGCCGCAGTGTTGATTCAGGTGGATTGAGAGGAACTCTCGGCAGGCAGTGTGCCGCAGTGTTGAGACGGGTAGATTACATATTGAGAAACGCAAGAAGAATTAAGTCATTCCTCCACGCATTTCCAGCATCTATTTATAGTTGTAAGTACGCACGCACGCACGCACACACACACACACACACACTAGAATCATATTGCCGAGTAGAGCATAGACTTGAGAGAATGTATTTTAACTAATCACGTATTTCAACTGTCAATCATTGTGTAATGGTGGACACACTCAAGTGGAGATCGGGACACCTCTATATGTCCGGAGTGCAATGATGAGGACTGGAACACTAACCAGTCAATAGATAACAAAATACAAATGCAGGAATACCTGTTGCTTTTTAAACTTCATAGAAATTCAAAAGTGTTTGAGCATGTGCCTACTAATGCGAACTACATCCAGCTAATCATACAGAGTTTCAGAACGAACACAGAGGATTCAACAATACTACAGAAATGCCAACACCATTCATCTCTTTGCACGATTTAAAAATTGCAATAATCTTCGAAATACCACACATCTTCCACAGTGGTCCACGTCGACTATTACTAACCCCCAAAAATGTGCATAGATTTTGCTCTGAGTGGACCAGAAACCCCAACGATGAACACATGTACAACTGATTATTGAATGCAGAGCATAAAACGCTATACCACACCACATTCATATAATAATTGATTTTTAGCGATATCTGAAGACTCATAAACTATCAATATATCTGTTGCCTTTTTCCACAAATGTCGTTAGGCGTCGTGGGGAGTTGAAGTTTTGTCTTTCGCCATATTTGTTGCGCTCTCAATGGTCAGTCCGTTATTTTCAACAATCTCTCTGATTGACTCTTCTCATTTTTCACATTTTGTTCTTGGTCTTCCTCTTGCTATGTAGTCGTTCATTCCGCTGTTATACGCCTGGATGGCTGGTTGTGATGGCTCCATTAGCATAAGGTGTCCGAACCAGCTGATCTGCTATCGTTCTACATATTGTTTACATGATATGGTCTTTTACTATCTTTCTGATGTCTGCATTTTTCATTCGATCTCCTCTGGTGACGTTTATAACCTTTCTCTGGTGACGTTTATAACCTTTCTCTGGTGACGTTTATAACCTTTCTCTGGTGACGTTTATAACCTTTCTCTGGTGACGTTTATAACCTTTCTCTGGAAGTCCCTCTCTCATATTGTAATCTTTCTCAAGAGTGACTTATAAACATCAACATCTAATTGACATTTTTTTCAATGTCCATGCTGGACATCCCTTGCGATGAAGTGGAAACACCATCATTATTATACACCTGAAACGATAGTTCGCAGTTTATCAATGAATGAATTGTTGAGAGACAAAAACGAACACAATGAAATGAAGATAAACTATTCTGAAGTATTTTCTTGACACTAACAGACTGCTCAAAGATATTTACCTTGTCTGTCTGGTAGAGGTAAGGAGAGACTTGTAACGTTGGAGAACCAGGAATTCAATTAACACGTACCTGTCAGATCTAAAAGTAAGCAGTTTCAATTCTGCTTGACAGTATCCAGGCAGTCAACCATCATAGGCAGAGCTAGACACTAGCAGAGAGAGTGAGAGAGAGAGAGAGAAGAGTGCTAGCCCATCTGCGGTATAGAATACCTCTGCACGAAATTAATTAGGACTATATGTGTTACGTTTTTTTATTATTGTAGTGCCTGTGTTGGTTAATATTTATGAACTCGGAGTCGCCTTGAATATTTTTGACATGCGACTCCAAGTATATAAATAGTGACCAATGGAAATCTAGGCAATAATTTTTTAAAGTAGCGAATGAAGGCCTAATTAATTATGTGTGGGGTGCAAAGTGAACCGCAATGCTCTCGGTGCACCCAGGGTTAGTAGATAACCAAGATCCCAGAAATTCCTCCTGGTGGTGCACCCTGGAAAGTGAAATTCAGCTGCTCATGCTGATTATGGCCAAACCTTTATGGGATCGTGTCTGTGAATATGGAGGCAGGATATGGAAAGAGAACTGACTGCATAAGAGACCGCTAATATCTCTGACACCACTGCGCCAACACATGCAGTGGCACTGTCGACACACAGTGACGCTAGTAATCCGTACGGAACATTGGAGGGACGGTCAATGAAAAAGACACTAACGAATAGATACATGGCGAGAAAGAAAAAGATAACATACAGATTACAAAGTGAGGGCAGCACTGCGCAAGAGGGCAGCGCAAAGTGCAAGTAGAAAGGGAAAACGTTACAAGAAAATCGTAACTACAAGCTCTGTTAGCTGGAGACAAACTTCTATATAACGGTGATTCTTACGGGCACAGACCCAATCGTGGGCACCCGGCAAAGAAAGCCGTCAAGGCCCACTCTACTGTCAAATTTCCTATACCGGAAACATGCTCGCAGTGAGAAAGGGTTTCGTACCTGATGGGCTATGGCACAAAAGGGTAAGCGAAGACAGTCATGACCCAACTCTACTGTCGAGTTTTACTATACTGTAAACATGCTAGCAGATAGAAAGGGTTCAGTACCCGATGGGCTCAGGAACCAATAGGACAAGGTCGTTCAGCTCGAGAACACGTCTTGCTCCAAAGGCGTGGCGAGAGTCGGACTTGGACGAGAAGTTCACGAAATCGGTGAACCCTATCGACTAAGAAGGTGAAAGAGCCAGGGTCCAACTCTTTCTGTCGAGTTCTTCCTTAAACGGAACAAGGCTCACCGATGAGAAAAGGTTTAGTACCTGATGGGCACAGAACGGCTAATTGCACGAGGCAAGTTCAACGACGGTGGAAAACCTCACTACAAACCCGCGTGCCCATCGACAGATAGGCAGGCTGTCACAGGCTAGGGAAGCCTACTACCCGAATTAAAAGCATGACGAAAACGAATGTTCTGGGCTACGGATGTCCAGACCACAAAGTGAGCCAACCGAGGAGCAATTAACACAGTTCAACTGTGGAACTTTTTGCACAACGTACTTCACGCTCCCAGGCGGAAATCACACGATTTATTCGTTGCGGTTATATGAGAGCGAACGCAGAAGAAGAAGAAGAATAATTATGTGCAGAGGTCGTCTATAGCAGACGGGCATGTTAAGAAAAACCTGTTTAACGACGTTTGACGTGTGTAGTTGCCTAGCAAACAGCGATGTTTTGTTTGTTTGATGACCATCATCATCATGTGCCACTTCTGTTTCGAAGGTTGACTGCATCGTATCTCCAACATCTTCTATCTTTTGCCTTGGTAGCGCATCCTCCTAGACTATGTAATGTACATCTGATGGTGTCTCCTGGCTATGTGTATATTTGCTTCCTCTTCAACTCTACTTTCAAGATCCTCAACAAGGAGTCAATAGGAAGTACAATTGTAATCCAAAAAAAAAATCAAAAAAAATACAAGATAACGCCTTGTACTATACATTTTTCAGCGCATAATCGACATTCTATCAGTGTTACTACAACCGCTATTATCTCCACGTTGTGTTATCAATGAGACTGAAGATTTATATTAGTTATTCATCATTGCTCAAGATTTCCACACACTCCTCCCCATCACAGTGGATAGAAATTGTTGGAGGGCTGTATGTATTGACGCATCCAATGCAGTACCGCTACGAGAGAAACCGGTTTCAGGTTTATAACTGGAACGATGGATGGATATGTGAGGCAGTGAAACTCGTCTCCGGAGTGATGTTGTTTTCTTGGCATACTTTCTGACGGGAAATCTTTCCCAGAGCTATGTGGTCCCCGGTGACTGTTGACTCAATGTGATCTTTAGTGCTCAATATTATACATAACTCAATTTAATTCGGCACTGATAGAGAATACTAGGGAAAAAGTAACGCATAAAGACCGAGATACACACAGGATAAAATCAATGGAAACAAATAATACAATGTATTGTTATGTCATGGAAAGAAATGCTTAACAATAAAAACGTTTAAAAAATAAATGTTTTTTTTTCTCCTGAAGTATTCAAGTTGAAGTGTATATGATTCTACGTTGTTATGTTGAACTAATCAGGATTGAGTCTAGACGTGTAGCATGATGAACTAATCAGGATTGAGTCTAGACGTGTAGGATGATGAACGATGACACATGTACGTGATACCACATCAAATGAGATTACCAGCAGTAACGCCGTCAGACTAACTAGCATACCGTGCTGTACACGCTTCTCATTGTATAATAGTGATTTATTTTATATGAAATCATGGTGACTAGATTGCCAGACCGTGACCACTATTTTGTGATAGTTAAAAGCTCTAATATAACCAAATTTCACTAATGTCCGCGGTTGAAAGGTGCGCACCTCACCATGTAAGGTACATTTGTACTTAACCAGAAAAGCTTCGACTCAGATCCATATAGGTGACAGCAAGAACGTCATTAGTAAGTTTACAAACACAGCGACTCAACGATGATGATGTAGTCACTTTATCTGCGAGCAAGTAGCTCTAGACACATGATGATGATGTAATCACTTTATCTGCGAGCAAGTAGCTCTAGACACATGATGATGATGTAGTCACTTTATCTGTGAGCAAGTAGCTCTAGACACATGATGATGATGTAGTCACTTTATCTGTGAGCAAGTAGCTCTAGACACATGATGATGATGTAGTCACTTTATCTGTGAGCAAGTAGCTCTAGACACATGATAATGATGTAATCCCTTTATCTGTGAGCAGGTAGCTCTTGACACATGATGATGATGTAATCCCTTTATCTGTGAGCAGGTAGCTCTTGACACGTGATGATGATGTAATCCCTTTATTTGTGAGCAGGTAGCTCTTGACACATGATGATGATGTAATCCCTTTATCTGTGAGCAGGTAGCTCTTGACACGTGATGATGATGTAATCCCTTTATTTGTGAGCAGGTAGCTCTTGACACATGATGATGATGTAACCCCTTTATTTGTGAGCAGGTAGCTCTTGACACATGATGATGATGTAACCCCTTTATTTGTGAGCACGTAGCTCTTGACACATGATAATGATGTAACCCCTTTATTTGTGAGCAGGTAGCTCTTGACACATGATGATGATGTAATCCCTTTATTTGTGAGCAGGTAGCTCTTGACACATGATGATGATGTAATCCCTTTATTTGTGAGCAGGTAGCTCTTGACACATGATGATGATGTAATCCCTTTATTTGTGAGCAGGTAGCTCTTGACACATGATGATGATGTAATCCCTTTATTTGTGAGCAGGTAGCTCTTGACACATGATGATGATGTAATCCCTTTATTTGTGAGCAGGTAGCTCTTGACACATGATGATGATGTAATCCCTTTATTTGTGAGCAGGTAGTTGAAGACATCTCACAGCCTTCCTGACAAAAGCACAGCAGACACTCCTCAGTTATGATACAAATGTGTAGTGTGTATAGTAAAAAGTGGTGGAAGCAGATTTTTCTTTTGACCCTGGATCAGCAGACGTTCAGATATTTCTTTGTGGTAGATGCACTGTCTACAGCAGCGGCTGTCAACATTTCTTTGTGATAGATGCACTGTCTACAGCAGCGGCTGTCAACATTTCTTTGTGATAGATGCACTGTCTACAGCAGCGGCTGTCAACATTTCTTTGTGGTAGATACACTGTCTATAGCAGCGGCTGGAAACATTTCTTTGTGGTAGATGCACTGTCTATAGCAGCGGCTGTCAACATTTCTTTGTGGTAGTTCAACTGTCTACAGCAGCAGTTTGGGAACTTTTGTTGTTGTCGAGGGTCATGTATGAATGTATAACACGATTAACCATACACAATTATCAAATGATCCTGCCATATTTGCTTCAATATTACAGTCATGTGCTGGTTGGAAATGTTTCTCTTTGTTCAGCCGTTCATGTACGCTATTATTAAGATTCCCTTAATATACATTTACGCTGGTATGGAATCGAAGCGTAGACATTGAATATTTACTACAACAGAGGCCACATAGAAACATTCCCGAGGGTTTGAGGTTCCTGATCCCTGGTCTAAAGTTTGGTTTACCAGCGGCATAATAATCAACCCTAAAATATTGACAAAGTTAAGAAACAATGTGTTTACCTATAGCAATATGGTGCTGTGCTATAGCAATATGGTGCTGTACTATAGCAATATGGAGCTGTACTATAGCAATATGGAGCTGTACTATAGCAATATGGAGCTGTACTATAGCAATATGGAGCTGTACTATAGCAATATGGTGCTGTACTATAGCAATATGGAGCTGTACTATAGCAATATGGTGCTGTACTATAGCAATATGGTGCTGTCTACTGTACGGACCAGGTTCAAATTGTGCAATCTTCCGGTGATAACGGAAAGGTAGACAAGATAAATGAAGTTGTTTTGGGATCTGAGAACATGACTAGGCTGGAGAAGGTCTTGGTCACTAAACTATTTCTTCTCTACATTCTCTTCCGGTAATTTTAAATTCCATCTCTTAATAAGTCTCATTCATCATTGTCTTAGCGAATAGGTGGTGCCCAGAACTTCTACTCTACCCCTGAATATGTTAGCGAATAAGTGATGTTCGGCTCTGTGGCGAAGTGATAAAGAGTGCGTCCGTGACAGACAAGGTACCGAATTCGATACCCGTCACAGGCAAATGTGCACCCGGACAGTTCAGAAATCAATAGCAAACTACTGAACGCATTTATATTGTTTAGAAAATCACAAAAAAATGATGGGTTGATATCTCTACGTCCTGAATAGGATAAGCTACAATTATAAAGTGCTGAAGAGAACCCACTCTACTTCTGAATGCGATCATGGTCACACTTCAGACAGTCTGACCAAAGAGAGTTCAGATTGAAGGCAACACAGTACATAAGTATACCCTAATAAAAGGAATATGTGTGTTAAGTAGAAAATGGGCAAGTAAACTGCAAACAACGCAATCTGTTGTCTGGACTAGATTCTGAACATAAGTGGCAGTTTGAGACGGAAAGAGAATCAGTGATGTTAATAATAGCGTCCTAATTTGAGATGGAAAGAGAATCAGTGATGTTAACAATAGCGTCCAAGTGTGGTGATTCTAAAGTACAATTTCCAAACAACGGCTGCAAATCACCAACGCCTCAACACAACCCAAATACATGAGATCCCCTGGGAGAGTACAGATAGAGGACATGTTGACCACATCATCCCGAGGTATGTTGTTACTTAATGAATAATACGTATTCCCCAATACTCACATCCTCCCCCCCCCCCCCCCCCCCAATGAGTAGAATTGGAGATTTCTGAGTACGATATAAATCTCTGGAGAAACTACCCACTGGAAGTAAGAGCTAATCGCTCGTAATTCCCAGGGATTACAACAACATTCCCCAATACTCACAAGAGACACTACTTCTTTTTTTAAAGATACGATAAGACAAACGCACAGCAGGAAAAAAAACGCATACAGAATGAGGAGCCTATCCGTGTCGTTAACGGCAATTTATGGAGCCGGCGCTGCTATCAGTAGAGACGCATCCAAGCGGTTTACACAAGTGCTACAGAAGATCAGACGGACAGCCCCGAGCGATACAGCAGGCGAGTTAAGGTATCGACTGGCAACAAGGGAAGTAACAAAGATAATAGGAAAATACAAGAAGTTCTACATGCAGCAGGGAGACAATTCGTGATGCTTTGAACACGGTAAACAAATAAGGGAGAGTGAGATATGAAGTGTGTCTGTCAGAGTGAACCAGAGAGAGAGAGTGTGTGTGAGAGAGAGAGGTATTAAAAAAAGTTATGAACACAGTACATTTGTTCAGTCAATCATCAAGTATCGTCTCCGCAACAGAGGCTGGCTGCAACAGATCTCAAACACCCCTTGTCTCTTGTTTTGGTGGTGCACTCCTGCTAGACTGTAACCTGTCCATCTTGTGATATTATTCTCCAAATTGTATCTCTGCCTACCTCTTGCTCGCTTCCACTTGACTTTACCCTCAAGTAAGGTCTTCACTAAGGTGTCTTGTCTTTTAATGTGTCCAAAGTATTTTATTTGCCTGATCTTTATTTCTCTTAGTAGTTCTTTCTTCATATTAAGTGTTTTTAGTATCTCCCTATTCTTCTATATACCCACGTCCCAAAGACATCAATTTTGTCTTCTAATTGTTTATTTAATATCCATGTTTCTGAGCCATACATTAATATGGAATAGATGTAGCATTTTATAATTCTCATTTCTAACCAGTTTGTAGTTTGTTTAGATGTTAGTATTTTCCCCATGTCATTGAATGTACTTTTGGTCATTTATATTCTCCTGTTAACTTCTGTTTCACATCTGCCATTATTTGTGACTATGTGTCCAAGATATTGATACTGTTTTACTTGTTGTAGTTTCTCTCCATGTATGTTTATGTTTAGCTCTTCTGTGTCTTTGCTGATTATCATGGTTTTTGTTTTTTGAATGTTTATATCCAGTCCCTATTCATTACTTGATTTATTGACTTGATCTATTAGTCTTTGTAGTTCATGTTCACTTTCCGCTAAAAGAACAGTATCATCTGCATATCTAATGTTGTTTATTATTTTCCCATTGATCTTGAGTCCTGGTGTTTCTTCTATATTTTTAAAGATATTCTCTGTGTAGATATTAAATAGGCTTGGTGATAAAATGCATCCTTGTCTTACCCCTCTTCTTATTTCTATGTATGGAGAGTAGCTGTTTTCACACCTTATTGATGCAGTTTGTTCCCAATATATATTTCTAATCAGTCTGATATTTTTTCCATCTATGCCTATTTCTTGAAGACATTTGATTAATTTTTCATGTTGGACTCTGTCAAAGACCTTGCTGTAGTCTATGAAGCAAATATAGATACTTTTTTGGACTTCTATATATTTATCTATCACTAGCCGGATACTCAGTATAGTTTCTCTGGTTCCTTTGTTTCTCCACCAACCTCCGTGTCTATCTTGTTTTTAATTATTTCATGTATTATCTTGAGTAGTATTTTAGTTAAGACACATTAGACATATTGTTCTATATTCTGTACAGTCCAAAGCCTTGGTCTCCTTAGGTAATGGTATGGATATTGATGATGTTACGTCTTTTGGTATGAGGCCTGTAGTACATTTGTTTAATGCCAGGGTATATTTATGGACGTGAATGACTGTAGCATAAACAATGAGAATTGTTGATGATCTGAATGCGACCTAACTCAGAGATCAAACTACACACCAATAGTCTGATGGCATTTCCTACACCACAACCATACAGGTGGAAGAGAGAGGGCAGACGTTTTACCCACTTCTTTTACTTGTTTTCTATTGTTAGATATTCTGTTAGATATGTATATAATTATGAGACTGCATGGTAGAAATAATGAAGAGATTGCCTATGACTTACTGTAAATTAATACGGTTTAAAAACATGTAAAAACAACAAAATAAAAATGAAATTGCTAATGTTACGAACTTTTATTTTTCCGATTGCAACACACGGCCGCGAAATATGGACCATAAGTACAACAGCGACAAAGAAGATCAATGCCTTTGAGATGAAATGCTACAGAAAGATACTTAGAATATCATGGAAGGAAAAAAAAGAAACTCAGATATTATAAACACATTGAAGATTCCAGTGTTGGTTACTAAACACAATAACAAAAAGAAAACTACACCTGTTTGTCATATAAAGAGACATAACTGTTTAGAAAGACAAATAATGGAGGGATAATACCTGGGTAGAGGAGAAAGGGCAGACCAAGAAGGCGATGGACTGACGACATTAAAGATAACATTAATATGCCTATATCGTTGGAAAATGCACGCGGCATCGCCCACAACAGAAAGGGTTCAGAGAATTCATTGGGAAGACAACGTTCTGGAAAGACAACGTCACATGACAGACGCACGCACGCACACATACATATTATTAGGATGTTGCACCAGAGACAGAAATGTGTTGTATCCTGGTTTACAGATATGAATGTGTTATCTGCACCTGTCAGCTTGAGACATCCGAAAACATGGTTTCTGGGTGACTTTCATCTTCTACAAGACGGTACCTGCCAACTCCAGCAACGCCATCTCATTACTCACATTGTACTAGGTAATGCACACTGCTATCTAAATAAGCAAACAACGAATGAAGAGAGACGGCAAACAAGGCATCCAAAATATTGTCCTAAAACTAATATGTCTGACCAAACAGCCCAGTTTTTAATTATATGTCTGACCAAACAGTCCAGTTTTTAATTATATGTCTGACCAAACAGCCCAGTTTTTAATTATATGTCTGACCAAACAGTCCAGTTTTTAATTATATGTCTGACCAAACAGTCCAGTTTTTAATTATATGTCTGACCAAACAGCCCAGTTTTGAATTACTTGTGACAACACAATCAAATAAATAACCTCTTCAATATGAACAAAGAAGTAACCTTCACGGGTACAATATTATATTTTTAATAAATATATCAAGAAAATGTCATTTTCCACTTCACAAACTACAACACAATGCAAGCCAATCATACACAAGAAAACTCCAGTGTACGCACAGTGTAAAATATGCTCTATTCTGTTCTAGTAAAGACACTTGTTTATGTTGGTAATATATACTACATATTATAGCTGCAGCGATTAGACACCATGTCTACAGATGAGCAGACAAAGCAGAGTGTTTTTGAGTGGAGATTCAATATGCCATGAGGACCCCACAAGAAGTTCATCACACACGCTGGAGATGATAGTTTCTACAGCAGATGTTTTCAAACAACTAGAAATTATTGACCATTAGATGTACCTGGTAAATGTATTGCTGGATATATAGACGCGTGTCTATATAAACAGGTATAGTTTATCGTGCAGAAATAACTGTCGATGTTCACTTGATTTGAAGATACAACGTTCTGGAAGTTCTGTGACTAGATCTATCAGGGAAAGCATGAATTATTTTCTATAATCTTCTGACTACCAAGCTTTAAACATAGGTGGATTCCTAATCCCGGAACTACGCTACGCAGACGACACAGTACTTCTTTCAAACGATATAAAGGGATTGGAACAACTAATCAAGAACACAAAGAAATATAGCGAAGCACAAAATTTGTATTTAAACACGCAGAAAACAAAAATCATGTCAACAGATATAACAACACAACAACCAACAATCAGAATAGACAATACCGAGATAGAATGTGTGGATAAGTTTGAATACTTAGGAGCAAACATCAACGGTGCAGGAGACTGCATGGCAGAAATAAGGAAGATATTGGCAATGGCATATTGCAAAATAACACGGCTGAAAAACATATGGAAAAACAACAAAATAGAAACGAAAGTGCTAATGTTACGAACTTTTATTTTTCCGGTTGCAACATACGGCTGTGAAACATGGACTCTAAGTAAAACAGCGGCAAAGAAGATCAACGCCTTCGAGCTGAAAAGCTACAGAAAGATACTTAGAATATCATGGAAGGATAAAATCAGAAACTCAGATATTATACACACACTGAATATTCCAGAGTATTGGTTACTAAACACAATAACAAAAAGAAAACTACACCTGTTTGGTCATATAAAGAGACATAACTGTTTAGAAAGACAAATAATGGAGGGAAGAGTACCTGGAAAGAGGAGAAGGGGCAGACCAAGAAGACGATGGACTGACGACATTAAAGATAACATGAATACATCGCTAGAAAATGCAAGCCACATCGCCCAAGACAGAGAGAGGTTCAGAGAGTTCATTGGGAAGACAACGTTCTGGAAGGTATACGTCACATGACACACAATCTTCTCGGTCTTCTTAATTCGTTTCTTTTTTTTCCCGCCAGGATCTACGTAGTGGTGTGAGTGGTCAATGAGTTCGCACTGTGCTTAAAAGGTTGTCGGTTCGAATACGACTCGTGATGTTTTGATTATAATTTAGATTTTTTTCCCCATCTCTGGTGATTATCGTTTGATGCTACGGTGAGCTGGTGCCATGAGCGGTCAACACGGTAGTCGACGTGTCACTTTGTTGAGAGAGGGCGGAGTACATGTGGGGAAACCCGAACACTATGAGATAAATCCTGTACGTTTTTTAGACTTTGTTTTCTTAATTCACTTTCATATTTCCAGGTGAAGCATGTCGGACCAACAACACAATCCACTTAATCTACACAACAGAAAACCTGTGGTCCACCGACGTTAAGATCAGGAACTGACTTCTAACGTGACCGTCGGGAATTTATAAGACCTAACGGCTAAACGTACGTAAACAGAACTGTATTCGATATAATTTTGATTATTGTCTGGCATCACTTTGATCACTATTTATATAATTGGAGTCGCCCGCCAAAAATAGCCAAGGCCGACCAATTAAACGCAGGGCAATAATCACAATCGGCCTTCTAGGTCATCAGTTCACAGGTCGTGACTTCAGGCTGGTCGTGGTTCTAGTCCCATCACTTCCAATCAGCAGAGCCAGTCTCTTAACCTGACTACGCCAGTGAGTGTACATAGAACGTGACTATGTCAGCGTCCTAACCACTTGATTATGACAGTGTCCTAACACGGTTGCGAGCGTCCCAACAACTTTGCGAGCGTCGTAACAACCTTACTATGCCAGCATCCTAACAACTTGACTGCCAATGTTCTAACAACTTGACTATGCCATTGTCCTAATCACTTTACTATGCCAGTGTCCTAACAACTTTACCATGCCCGTGTCCTAACAACTTTACCATGCCCGTGTCCTAACAACTTTACCATGCCCGTGTCCTAACAACTTTACCATGCCCGTGTCCTAACAACTTTACCATGCCCGTGTCCTAACAACTTTACCATGCCCGTGTCCTAACAACTTTACCATGCCCGTGTCCTAACAACTTTACCATGCCCGTGTCCTAACAACTTTACCATGCCCGTGTCCTAACAACTTTACCATGCCCGTGTCCTAACAACTTTACCATGCCCGTGTCCTAACAACTTTACCATGCCCGTGTCCTAACAACTTTACCATGCCCGTGTCCTAACAACTTTACCATGCCCGTGTCCTAACAACTTGACTGCCCGTGTCCTAACAACTTTACCATGCCCGTGTCCTAACAACTTGACTGCCCGTGTCCTAACAACTTTACCCTGCCCGTTTCCTAACAACTTTACTATGCCCGTGTCCTAACAACTTCACTTAAGCGAACTTCTCATAAGAACTTGACTGCGCATGTATCTAACAACTTGACTGTCAGATTCCTAACAACTTGGCTATGCGGGCGTCATATAACAACTTGTCTATGTCAGATTCCGAACAACTTGACTATGTCAGAAACTAAGAATCTTACTATGAGAGTGTCCTATAACAACTTGACAACGTCAGATTCCTAACAACTTGACTATGTCAGATAACTAACAACCTTACTATGAGAGCGTCCTATAACAACTTGACTATGCCAGTGTCCTTACAACTTGACTGTCAGATTCCTAACAACCTGACTATGCCCGCGTCCTAACAACGTGGTTAATAACTATTTGACTGGTCTACTACAGATTTAACTGACTGTAACATTGTCCTAGTTACTTTCTTGTACCTTATTCGTAACGACTGTAACAATAGCCTAACCACTTGACTACGTCTTAACTCCACTTACACAGATACGTGCTATCAAGTACAATCTGACCTGTCTCTTACTGTACTGACATTCAGGCCCGTTCTGTCATGCTACGTACTAAATCACTCTAAGAGTACAACTATCACTAACCAGACACATAATGCATCAAAAACATATTACCTAGTCTATGTTCGATCTCAGGTAACTAGTCTATGATCGATCTCAAGTAACCAGTCCTGACAATTTATGAACATTGATCGCCTCATGAACGCATAATCCTGTTCTTAACATGTTTCTCACATAATTCATCAGTTTTCATTATAGTAAACGTGAATCTCCCATGAATTATGTATTTATGTATTGTCCAAGTTGGTCGTGGATATAAGGTTATCTGCACATGGCATGTCAGTTTGACGTGACAGATTTAACCAACTGGAAAGAGCTTGGCCAAGTCAAGATGTAACCAGTCAGAAAAGTAGTTTCCCTTGTTTACTCCAGAGGCGTATTGGTGACTACGATTTTAGGCCCGTATTTTTTTTCATTCACCAACGGAATATCAATAGATGATGTGGTCAGCATCATGCTCACCGCCTTTACTTTTAACAAAAGATTTTGTACCCATTTTCTTAGATTGGGTTGACCTATGTCGCTGAAGTTTTTAGAATATTTCTAATTTAATTGGGAAATGAACCTAGGATCACCGACTAGGAAACCAGTGCTTACTCAAGTGTTCAGAAACTTAGGATCACCCGACTAGGAAACAAAGTGTCCGACTTGGAAAGCAGTGCCCAACTAGGAAACAAGTGTTATTGAAGTGATCGGAATACTAGGATCACCCGACTAGGAAACCAGTGCCCGACTAGGAAACCAGTGCTTACTCAAGTGTTCGGAAAACTGCTGGACCAAAAGACCCAGCATATGGTTGATATATTTGGTTGTTCTTTCTATACTCGGTAATTACGAGCAATACAGCTCTTGAATATTCCTGTACAATGGGGAGTTTTATCCACAGCTTGATCTCATATCCAGAAGATGTCAGCTGACTGCGGTGTGCTAGGCTTTGAGAAGATGTCAACTGAATGTGGTGGGGTACAAAGGGAACGCATTGCTCTAGGCGGACCCAGGGTTAGCAGATAACCAAGATCCCAAATGTACCTCCACGCGGTGCACCCTGGAAACAGACATACAGCAGCTCGAGCTGATTCTGGCCAAATCATTTGGGGATCGTGTCCGAGAATGTGGAGGTAGCAGATGGAAAGAGATTTGACTGCACAAGAGACAGACAATATCTTCGACACCACCAGCATCACCACATATAGCGACACTGTCGACATACAGTGAAGCTAGTCAGTCCAGTCCGAACATTGGAGGGGCGGCCAATGTAAAATGCACGTGAAGGTAGATGCATGGCGAGAGACAAATAGATTTCATACCGAGTACAATGAAACAATGAAAGTACAGAACAGCGCTAGAGGGCAGCGCGAACTGCAAATAGAAAGTGAAAAGTCCCCAGGAAAGGGGAACTACAAGCTCCGTCAGCTCGAGACGAGTTTCTAGTTACCTGTGTTCCTTACAGGCAGAGACCCAGACCCATCCATTGGCGTTTGGTAAAGCAAGAAGACCTAACCCAACTCTTATGTCGAGCCTTCCTAAACCGGAAATATGCTCGCGAAGAGAAAGCGTTCTGTAGCCGATGGGCGCAGGCAAGAAAGGGTCAACGATGGTAGTCCTGGCCCAACTCTACTGTCAAGGTTTCCTATAACGGAAGTACACTTGCAGAGAGAAAGGGTTCCGTACCCAATAGGCTCAGGCACAAAAGGGACAACGAAATAGCCCTGGCCCAACTCTACTGTCAGGTTTTCCTACACCGGAAATACACTTGAAGAGAGAAAGGGTTCAGTACCTGATGGGCTCAGGCACTATTGGGACAAGGTCGCTCAGCTCGAGAACGCCGTGCTCTCAAACGCGTGGTGTGAGACTCGAACTTGGAAAAGGGGTACACGATGTCGGTGAACGACACCTCGGCTAAGAGGGTGAAAGAGCCAGGGTCCAACTCCTCTGTTGAGTTCTTCCCCTTAAGGAACCAGGCTCACGGATGAGAAACGGTTCAGTACCCAATGGGCACAGGCACAGCACGTCCAATTACACGAGGCAAGTTCAAAGACAGTGGAACACCTCGTGCGAGTCAGACGAGAGCAAAAATCGTCTGGGCGAAGAGTCGCCACTACGCGTGCCTGGAGACAGATATAGAGGCTGTCACAGGCTAAGGGTAGCCCACCCGAATTGTCAAGACATGCCGAAATCGGATGTGCTAGGCCTACAAGGCGCATAACGGTGGCACAACGTAATCACGCTCCCGGCGGAAATCGCACGGATATCCTTGATGGTTACAATGGAGCGAAAGCAAAACAAACAAACAACAAACAACTGACTGCGGTGTGCTAGGCTTTGAGAAGATGTCAACTGACTGAGGTGTGCTAGGCTTTGAGAAGATGTCAACTGACTGAGGTGTGCTAGGCTTTGAGATGTCAACTGACTGAGGTGTGCTAGGCTTTGAGAAGATGTCAGCTGACTGCGGTGTGCTAGGCCTTGAGAAGATGTCAACTGACTGAGGTGTGCTAGGCTTTGAGAAGATGTCAACTGACTGCGGTGTGCTAGGCTTACGAGCTCGTGGCCGTACGGCTAGAACACCGGTCTCAGATTCCTGAGGTTCAATCTGCGGTTGGGACAAGGATTTTTGTCTTTCGGAGGTGCAACAAAAAATTATTCCTGTACACGTCGTAGCACAGAGGCCTTTATTTCCAGGAAAACATGCAGTTTCCTTAACAGGAAAACATGCAGTAACGAAGTCTTCAGTATTGTATCAGGAAATCCACATGGCTACACCACGCTCTCTCTAACTAACACACACAGAAAGAAATCACATATGACATGCGAATAGTACTAAAACATTGAACTGTACTACCAGCACAACACAACACATGTAGCGGATTCGTGAACTTGATATTGACTGTAATATTAAGGTGAGAGCTCAGCTGCTATAATAAACTACGACACACATGCCCCTATACGTATTTATTACAATTTTATATTCAAATATTTAGTTACAAGTTTTGCTATATACACATATAATATTTTTACTTGCAAAATGAAACTTTCATGTCAATTTTATGTCATTGATCAGGAATTTTGTTTTTACCTTCGGCTGTTTTAGCGATTGAAGAAGACAATAAATTGTATTTATCATCTAGTCACTAGCTTTTATGTAGATCCCAGGGAGTTATCGCTAGCCATTTGTGAGCTATTTGTGCTATGTGTGGTACTCTCAGCAGGTGTATTACTGCTGTGTAGAAAGGGACAGAGCACACATAAGGAAACACGAGTACAATGAAGTAAATCATATACGGTGTGAGGTTGATCGCGGCACGAGGATACAAATAATATGGCTGCTCGTGTGTTGATGGGAACCGATAGGGAAGCTATGAAAAACAACACTGTTTGCCTTCCACGCATGTCGTAAGAGGTCACTAAGGATGTTATGTAGTGGAATTGGCTGTCTCATTTCATATAGAATCGAAATGACCAAAAGCCATCCTGAAGTAGGATGTGTCAGTCCGAAAGGCGCAAATATTACAGCAAGGTTGTAAACCATGCATGACACAACACATTGCGTTCTCTGAACTACATACTGCAAATCTGCAGGGGTCTGAGAACCAACACACGTAGAAAAAGAAAGCGGTTGTTTGTTGATCCAGTGGTCCGAGGATTCATGCCCTTTGACCCAATGCCAGTGTGTGATATATGCATGTGTTTGTGAACTGTTGTTATGTTCCATTTATCTGGCCCTGGAGGAAGAAGCATTTTCTCCTGACGTCAACCAGTGCTGGACATTCATAAAGGTGGTGGTCAACAGTTTCATAGGGATGCATGCACAGCCGGAATCCTGGAGTGTGTTGTGGTTGTATTCTGTTCAGATAATTTTTAAGCTGTACAAGTCGTGTGTGAAGTTGGAAAATGATACTCTGTACCAGGAGGTTGATGTCCTTAGGATTTGGGCTGATCATATATTTATAGAATTTCCACCCAGTGTTTCCCATGGCCCATCTGTTTATCAAATTCTCTTTGTTCAGAGTTTCAACATGCATTTGTGATGATTGTGATCATTACTGTACTGTTTTGTTGGCCACCTATATGTATACTTTACCACGCCTGACAATGAAATGCACGTAAATCATGGGATATATGACTCACAAAAAGTTATGATTCTGTTGATCATGTCTTAGCGGGAGAAAAATATGGCGGTCTAATATCATGCTGTGTCACCAAAACCTGCACAAATACTATACTTTGTTTCAAGTTTGGAATACAGTAACATACTGGAGGTAAAAGTAGCACATAACGTAAGCCTTCTTAACAATGAACGATCCGTAGTTACATGAAGGCATTCATACATGTTCACCGTTTGTATTATAATATGTTACACAACACGATATACAACAAAACACGCTAGTCATATGTACACACTTCTCATGCGTGTGGATGTGGCACACACAAGTACGACTTATACACTGAGAAAGATGTTCAGGGCCTACAAGAATTATATGTAAACAGACACGATGGCATGGAAGGTGTGTTGCTGGAGAAGGCGACAGAAGGTACTAGAAGCAGAGGTCGACCAGGACGTCGTTGGACAAGAAATATTAAGGAATAAATGCACATGTCGTTAGAAGAAGCGGGACAACTTGTCAGAGACCGCGGGAATTTCAGGAGATTCATAAGGAAGACTACTTTCTGAAGAGAATTCGTCACATGACAACACAGACTCGATTTCTGGTCAAACTATTTGTAGATGACGACAATAAGGCTGGGCAGTGTTCTGTGAGAATAGAATCGGACTGGTCAGTGTTCTGTGAGAATAGAATCGGACTGGTCAGTGTTCTGTGAGAATAGAATCGGACTGGGCAGTGTTCTGTGAGAATAGAATCGGACTGGGCAGTGTTCTGTGAGAATAGAATCGGACTGGGCAGTGTTCTGTGAGAATAGAATCGGACTGGGCAGTGTTCTGTGAGAATATTCAGATTAAGAATGAGTGAAACCGGGTTGTGTGAATGCATGCATGTGGTTTCATTACACGACATATAATCTTTGAAGACATACACAGATACACACCCGTGAACGCACACTGCATCAACCACATCAGCTACAACTTGATATTTGTGTTGTTCAACCAGACATTACAAGTGTACATCTTGGTGTATAAGGAAAGCGAGTTGAAAAACAGGAGAGGAGTGTCTGTATTATATTCGGGTTACCCTATACGTACTGTATCTCTCACAAAGAATATCTATATTAATTGCTCTTCTTAGAGTACACTGTTTTCGCTTCCATTACTATTTAATATTTATATAATGAGATAACGCCGAAGTCGGATATTCATTGACGCAAATAAACTGGCGATACATCACATCTCACGGATTACATCCTGCTGGAAATCTAGTGAAATCATTGTCTTACTACACGAGAGATCCAGTGGGGGAGGAGAAGGGTGGTCTGAGAATGAAAACTAGAAAGAAAATATGGAATGATATGAGTAAAAGTAGCTATTATGGAGATCCTCGCGACACGAGTCTTTGGAACCTCTGACGTTACTGATGCAAATTGAGCTTGGCTTAAGAAAGTAATATCCTGAATAGACACGATCCAGGACATAAATAAAAGATAATCAGTAAATAAACATGCATTGGTCTGACACAAGTAGCCTAACTAAACACACAATCCCCCGGCCTGGCTGGGCTATGATTGATACATATATATCATATAAGATTGATACCACAGCTGTGTGCAATCACCATTGCTATTTGGATTAGAATGTTGGAGAATGTCATGTCAGATCATGATAAGTATAAGCCGACTTGCAGGGTTGTAGGTGTGTGTATACATATGTGTGTGTGTGTATATATATATATATATATATATATATATATATATATATATATATATATATATATATATATATATATATATATATATATATATATATATATATATATATATATATTCAGTTGAAGGTGGGAGGGTGGGGGTGTGGTACTTTTTTGTTATAAAAAAACGCAAATTCTTTCATCTTAGTGTGTAACTCCCGTTTTTCATTAGAAATTTCATTACCTATTTTGGAAAAGCGTACGTGGGGTTTTATCTGGGAGAGGGGGGTGTCTTGTTCTATATATGTGTGCCGCTAGGTGTCATGGGGAGCCGAAGTCTTCTTTCTTTAGCAAACTGTGATGCCACTGCCACAGTGCAGCCTTGGTGTTCTAGTATATCTCTGATGTCATCTATCCATCTTGGTCTTCAATGTTTCTTGTTTCAGATGATCTTTTAGTGAAGGCTATCGATGGAATGCGATCTGGTTCCATTCGGATTAGGTCGCCGAACAATTCGAACTTGAGGGAGGGAGAGAGAGAGAGAAAGAGAAGGAGGGAATGTGTGTGTGTGTGTCTCCTCTCTTATAAATGTATAGGAAGTGTCGCACGTTTTCATAGTGATGAGCTCTCCAGAAAAGCGTGCACATTTTCTATAGTATTGAAATGGTGTAGAGGAATGACAGCATTGTACTAAGGTCACCTCATATGTACCCCGTCCTTTTCAACAAAGTAGCAAGCAGTCGGCCGAGAGTTCCATTCATATAACGTAGCTTCGTAGCATCTCGCGATAATCCCCAGAATCTGTGAGAAATCATCTCTGTAATTAAACAAGACGTCGCGATTAGGATTCGATCCTCCGTCCTACTGCGTGCAAAGCGAATCCCCACACCAGGGAGATTCCCCAAAAAGATTATTTTTGTATGACACACAATAAGAACATCGATGATAAAGTTGGTAAATATACTAATTTGATGAGCCAATAGTTCTGCATTGATCTCGTGCTATCCCAGAGTTAGCACATTACCAAGATCCTAAAAAGAACCTCCTCATTGTGCACTCTGGAAGCACACTTTCGAAGCTAAGCAGCTTGGCTAAATTTGAGAGATTGAGGCAGATCGAGAAGGAAGGATATTTGTTTGTGCATAACAAACAAGATATCAGAATGACTGCCAGACGATCATGTGCCAAACTCACGAACATTGAGACTCGTGAACACTTCTTCGGAGAATTAAGGCTAACATATTGAGTACAATGAAAGGGCAGTACAGCGCTAGAGGGTAGGGTCATATGCAAATGGAATGGGGGAAATGGTATATGGAAATTGTAACTAAAGCAATGTTCAGCTCAATGAAGAACGTCTACGTGAGACAAGTTCACTGACAGCGGAACACCTCAGTCGACCTAAGTCTAAATCCCTGCTTACCACCTCCTCAAAGGACCGCCACACGGTGACGTGTGGCTTGGAGCGCCCAAGGGCACAATGAATGATAGACCGTCACTGCATAGAGACGATGAATACTCGTCGTCTGGCAAAAGATAGGAAGGCTGTCACATGTTAGAGAACTCACCTGAATTAAAAACATGACGAAAACGGATGTGCTGGGTCGGAAGGCGCAACATAATACTTTCTTCTTGTGAAACAAGCAGCGCAACGTAACGAGGAAATTGCACAAACTTTTGTGTTGGTTATCAGGGAGCGTGTTGGTTATCAGGGAGCGTATTGGTTATCAAGGAGCGGGTTGGTTATCAGGGAGCGTGTGGGTTATCAGGGAGTGTGATGGTTATCTGGGAGTGTGATGGTTATCAGGGAGCGTGTGGGTTATCAGGGAGCGTGATGGTTATCAGGGAGTGTGATGGTTATCAGGGAGTGTGATGGTTATCAGGGAGCGGGTTGGTTACCAGGGAGCGGGTTGGTTACCAGGGAGCGTGTGGGTTATCAGGGAGTGTGATGGTTATCAGGGAGTGTGATGGTTATCAGGGAGTGTGATGGTTATCAGGGAGTGTGATGGTTATCAGGGAGCGTGATGGTTATCAGGGAGCGTGTGGGTTATCAGGGAGTGTGATGGTTATCTGGGAGTGTGATGGTTATCAGGGAGCGTGTGGGTTATCAGGGAGCGTGATGGTTATCAGGGAGTGTGATGGTTATCAGGGAGTGTGATGGTTATCAGGGAGTGTGATGGTTATCAGGGAGCGGGTTGGTTACCAGGGAGCGGGTTGGTTACCAGGGAGCGTGTGGGTTATCAGGGAGTGTGATGGTTATCAGGGAGTGTGATGGTTATCAGGGAGTGTGATGGTTATCAGGGAGTGTGATGGTTATCAGGGAGTGTGATGGTTATCAGGGAGCGGGTTGGTTACCAGGGAGCGGGTTGGTTACCAGGGAGCGTGTGGGTTATCAGGGAGTGTGATGGTTATCAGGGAGTGTGATGGTTATCAGGGAGTGTGATGGTTATCAGGGAGTGTGATGGTTATCAGGGAGTGTGATGGTTATCAGGGAGTGTGATGGTTATCAGGGAGTGTGATGGTTATCAGAGAGTGTGATGGTTATCAGGGAGCGTGTTGGTTATCAGGGAGTGTGATGGTTATCAGGGAGTGTGATGGTTATCAGGGAGTGTGATGGTTATCAGGGAGCGTGTGGGTTATCAGGGAGTGTGATGGTTATCAGGAAGTGTGATGGTTATCAGGGAGTGTGATGGTTATCAGGGAGTGTGATGGTTATCAGGGAGCGTGTTGGTTATCAGGGAGCGTGTGGGTTATCAGGGAGCGGGTTGGTTATCAGGGAGCGTGTTGGTTATCAGGGAGCGGGTTGGTTACCAGGGAGCGGGTTGGTTATCAGGGAGCGTGTGGGTTATCAGGGAGCGGGTTGGTTATCAGGGAGTGTGTGGGTTATCAGGGAGCGGGTTGGTTATCAGGGAGCGGGTTGGTTATCAGGGAGCGGGTTGGTTACCAGGGTGCGGGTTGGTTATCAGGGAGCGTGTGGGTTATCAGGGAGCGTGTGGGTTATCAGGGAGTGTGATGGTTATCAGGGAGCGTGTGGGTTATCAGGGAGCGTGATGGTTATCAGGGAGTGTGATGGTTATCAGGGAGCGTGTGGGTTATCAGGGAGTGTGATGGTTATCAGGGAGTGTGATGGTTATCAGGGAGTGTGATGGTTATCAGGGAGTGTGATGGTTATCAGGGAGCGTGTTGGTTATCAGGGAGTGTGATGGTTACCAGGGAGTGTGATGGTTATCAGGGAGCGGGTTGGTTATCAGGGAGCGGGTTGGTTACCAGGGAGCGGGTTGATTATCAGGGAGCGTGTGGGTTATCAGGGAGCGTGTGAGTTATCAGGGAGTGTGATGGTTATCAGGGAGTGTGATGGTTATCAGGGAGTGTGATGGTTATCAGGGAGCATGTGGGTTATCAGGGAGCGTGATAGTTATCATGGAGCGTGTTGGTTATCAGGGAGAGTGTTGGTTATCAGGGAGCGTGTGGGTTATCAGGGAGTGTGATGGTTATCAGGGAGTGTGATGGTTATCAGGGAGCGGGTTGGTTATCAGGGAGCGGGTTTGTTACCAGGGAGCGGGTTGGTTATCAGGGAGCGTGTGGGTTATCAGGGAGCGTGTGAGTTATCAGGGAGTGTGATGGTTATCAGGGAGTGTGATGGTTATCAGGGAGTGTGATGGTTATCAGGGAGCATGTGGGTTATCAGGGAGCGTGATAGTTATCATGGAGCGTGTTGGTTATCAGGGAGAGTGTTGGTTATCAGGGAGCGTGTGGGTTATCAGGGAGTGTGATGGTTATCAGGGAGTGTGATGGTTATCAGGGAGCGTGATAGTTATCATGGAGCGTGTTGGTTATCAGGGAGCGTGATAGTTATCATGGAGCGTGTGGGTTATCAGGGAGCGTGTGGGTTATCAGGGAGCGTGTTGGTTATCAGGGAGAGTGTTGGTTATCATGGAGCGTGTTGGTTATCAGGGAGAGTGTTGGTTATCATGGAGAGTGTTAGCTATCAGGGAGCGTATTGGATATCTAGAAGAGGAAGAATATATACTAATATTTAATACTTTTGTATTTCTTGTTGCATGCTAAAAATAGCCAAGGCGACTTCAAGTATATAAATAGTGACCAGCGGAAACACGACAATAATTAAAAAGTAATGAAAGAAGTCCTAATTAATTATGTGCAGAGGTCTTCTATTACTGACGGTCACGGACAAAAACATTGCACTATAGTTAACGTTTCAGCAACAGAAAGCTGAGAAAACCACCAGCGATGATTCAGAATTGTCATTCAACAAAGAAAGCTTGATGGTCAGGTTGGAGACTGTTCAAATGGTATCCTGATGAAACTACAAGAAAATTGACAGTATATCACATTCAGAATGTTGACAAAAACTTTTGTTTTTGTTTCAGCTCCATTCATTGTCTAGTTCAGTAGCTAGCCAGTGTTTTCTAAACGTTCCGGATGCACAATTGCCTGCAGAGGATTTGAACCCGGTACCATAGCCGTCACATACTGTACCATGACGCCAAAGAGCTGGATTGATTTGAACTAGTGACGCATAAATCGAGTTTTAGTGTCTAAACCAGTGTTTCCCATCGTGGGGCGCACGCCCCGCAGGGGATAAATTTGATTGTTCAGGAGGGGGGGGGCAATTAGAATAGAAATGTTAGGGAATAATTTACATTTTTTGAATATAAAAAATATGTATATGTTACGTAGGGGGACCATCAGAATTTTAAAAAGATTTAGGTGGGGCATGGTATAAAAAGGTTGGGAAACACTGGTCGAAACCAAGCTTAACTCCAGACACAAGCCTAAGAAATTAATTGTGTGAGCTAGTACGTAAGAGAAAGACAGCTCTCGCAGCTCAGCCCGTTAGCCTCCTCAATGTTAGGTTTTGTTATCTCTTGCAACGAAGAAACTACTGACGGATCTTGCAACGAAGAAACTACTGACGGATCTTGCAACTAAGAAACTACTGACGGATCTTGCAACGAAGAAACTACTGACGGATCTTGCACCGAAGAAACTACTGACGGATGAGTCCACTCACTGTTGGAATCTATGACATACTACGTGACCAAACGACAATGTAAGGCATGTGGATTGGAAAACTCTTTATAAAGTGACTCATTTGACTGTTCCAGTGATTTTCATTGCCTTACAACACAAAGTATAAGCATAGTGGTCAATGAAAACCACGAGTAAAATCAAATAGATCTTCTTCTTCTTCTTCTTCTTTCTGTCCTCATGTACCTTTCGGTGTTGAGAGGAGAGTGAGTGTACGGTCTTTTGCCCTTCTATCTGCCTCCTCTGCTGTTATATTTCCCGAGTGTAATCAAATGGATGACTTATAGAAAGCTATTTTTAATGAGCCATTTGGTCTTCTATTGATGATTGGTCACATCTAAGCTGTCTTTTCGTCACAAATCTTTGTTTGGTCCCTATTGGCACCATTTGTTTAACCGTATGTCTTTTCCTCAGAAATCTGTTCCATCTCTACTTGGTATCATTTGTTTACCTACGGACTGTCTTTTATTCTGAAATCATTGTTGGTACCTACTAGTATCATGTGTTTAGGTATGGGCTATCTTTTCTATTTTCACTGAGTCATAAAATCTCCAGGATACCGCAAGTTCCAACTTACAGTTACACGTATCGCCATTAGCAAGTCTCAGTAAATAACGACGAATCGCAAGAAAGGAGACTCATGAAAGAAATGAAGATAATATACTATTACAATGAGTTATGATGAAATGTATGATATATATATATATATATATATATATATATATATATATATATATATATATATATATATATAATATGCCACGCGAACCACAGACGAACAAATGTCACAAAGGGGGGCAAGACCAAAACAGGTTGAGAACCTGTTATGCAGAATATGTTCAGAGTTCTGTTCATCTATTCCATAAGTGCATAGTGGTGTGGCACACAGTCGCATCATGTGCATGTTTTTGTTCAGTCTATTGTGTCCTGTCAATGATGCACGAAAACAGTAAAAACAATGTTACCACCACAGGGGCACTAGACATTGCTTTTACTGTTTTCTTAATTTTTTTTTTGGTGTGTTTTATATATTCTTGAAAAACGTAATGGTACGAAACGTTGAAAATTTGTGTATTGTGATTTATATGTTTACGTGTTTACACCCCATAACCCATTAGTCTTAGTAATAGTCCGTCTGTTGTGTTCTAGTGAAACATCAAAAACCTGTATTCTACGTATTATTGTTGAGTAACCGAGGTGTCCCAGGAACTGCTATGATCTTTGTTGTCCCGACGACATGGTTTTGTTGTAATCGCACCCTGCCAGGATGGTAGCATATACTTCTGGGCCAACAAATTCATCATTTTTCTGTGAAATCTGTTAAGACAACTGCAGTAATGGTGCAACCTAGAATTCCCCACGATCTCGGAGTCTGCCACAAGAGAGTAATGGTGCAACCTAGAATTCCCCACGATCTCGGAGTCTGCCACAAGAGAGTAATGGTGCAACCTAGAATTCCCCACGATCTCGGAGTCTGCCACAAGAGAGTAATGGTGCAACCTAGAATTCCCCACGATCTCGGAGTCTGCCACAAGAGAGTAATGGTGCAACCTAGAATTCCCCACGATCTCGGAGTCTGCCACAAGAGAGTAATGGTGCAACCTAGAATTCCCCACGATCTCGGAGTCTGCCACAAGAGAGTAATGGTGCAACCTAGAATTCCCCACGATCTCGGAGTCTGCCACAAGAGAGTAATGGTGCAACCTAGAATTCCCCACGATCTCGGAGTCTGCCACAAGAGAGTAATGGTGCAACCTAGAATTCCCCACGATCTCGGAGTCTGCCACAAGAGAGTAATGGTGCAACCTAGAATTCCCCACGATCTCAGAGTGCCACAAGAGAGTAATGGTGCAACCTAGAATTCCCCACGATCTCGGAGTCTGCCACAAGAGAGTAATGGTGCAACCTAGAATTCCCCACGATCTCGGAGTCTGCCACAAGAGAGTAATGGTGCAACCTAGAATTCCCCACGATCTCGGAGTCTGCCACAAGAGAGTAATGGTGCAACCTATAATTCCCCACGATCTCGGAGTCTGCCACAAGAGAGTAATGGTGCAACCTAGAATTCCCCACGATCTCGGAGTCTGCCACAAGAGAGTAATGGTGCAACCTAGAATTCCCCACGATCTCGGAGTCTGCCACAAGAGAGTAATGGTGCAACCTATAATTCCCCACGATCTCGGAGTCTGCCACAAGAGAGTAATGGTGCAACCTAGAATTCCCCACGATCTCGGAGTCTGCCACAAGAGAGTAATGGTGCAACCTAGAATTCCCCACGATCTCGGAGTCTGCCACAAGAGAGTGATGGTGCAACCTATAATTCCCCACGATCTCGGAGTCTGCCACAAGAGAGTAATGGTGCAACCTAGAATTCCCCACGATCTCGGAGTCTGCCACAAGAGAGTAATGGTGCAACCTATAATTCCCCACGATCTCGGAGTCTGCCACAAGAGAGTAATGGTGCAACCTAGAATTCCCCACGATCTCGGAGTCTGCCACAAGAGAGTAATGGTGCAACCTATAATTCCCCACGATCTCGGAGTCTGCCACAAGAGAGTAATGGTGCATTTTCCGCTAGTCAGCATATCTTCGTCATACATGGGTACCATGTAACAACAGTAAGGCAAGACATGCAACAACTGATAATTTTGGGACAAGTGACAGATTATCAGCATATCCTCAACTTTCTTCAGTCGCCTTCAACAACGCACTTCAAAAGAATTAGTGGCGCTGTTCTTTGCTCCCTAAACTAGAAACTCAGGTCCGGGTTTCTATTATAACTGACGGACAGAAAGACATGGCTGTTTATCTCACACGACGCACATGTGTTGTCGGGGCCCGAAAGGGAACCAAAGAATAGCAACACTGTTTACCTTCCATGTATGTCGTACGAGGCGACTAAGGAGGTTATGGGATGGAGTTGGCTGTTCCATCCCATATAGGGTCAGTGACCCAAAGCCATGCTGAATTCGGATGTATCAGGCCGAAAGGCGCAGATATCGCAGCAATGATGTAAACCATTATACAACGCATTCCATTCTCCGAACTACATCCTGCTAATCTGCAGGAGTTTGAGAAAGAACGCAGAAGAAGAAGAATCTCACACGAGTTGTAAACTGCGAATCAATGTATTCCGGACTATTGAGTATGAACGTAGAATAAATAGAAGAGTTTACACGTTGAAAGAAAGCATCAAGTGATTGACATCAAATGATTGGCATCAAGTGATAGGCATCAAGTGATTGACATCAAGTGATTGGCATCAAGTGATTGATATCATGTGAACAGATAATATGTCAGAGTCCAGTATGATTGCTTGTATAATTTTTGAGTAGTGCCAACACACGGGAGTTGGATGTAGATAAAAATAGATCTCTTATTCTTTAGTATTCTCAAACTCCCGCCGGGTCTCTCTTGTAGCAGGACAATGGTCATACTAGATTTCCAGCAGTCGAGAGAATGGAAATAACCCGTGTCGCAGCTTTATTTGCCTCCACGGTCCAGATCTGTCTTCCGCAGGAGAATAGATAGACATTATAAAGCAAGATTGAACAAGTACATTCGATCATACAGATTTAATAGCTGATAGTGCAATCTGAAAGTCAGTGCTCCTGATAAGTATAGCGGTTAAAGAGCACAAACTAGGTTAACTGCAGTTCGAATACAAAACTTTGCAGGATCCGCTACGTAAGTTGGGCATGCGCCATGCTAGAGAGAGTGTGTGCTTGAGGGAAAGACAGAGAAACAGAGGGATAGGTAGTATTATGAATGATAAACTATAAAGAAAATATCGAATGCAGAATAATTTCAACGTTGTTCTTAATGTGGGCTGTCTATGATTGACATGGAGTCAATAATAACAAGTTTGGTAACCGTTTTAGTTTTATGTTAAACACTGGAAAAGTCACAAAACAATGCATATTTCTAAAAGTTTGATCTGTGAATGTGTGGTCTCATCTGTTGAATGTGTGGGTTCATCTGTTGAATGTGTGGTCTCATCTGTTGAATGTGTGGGTTCATCTGTTCAATGTGTGGGCTCATCTGTTGAATGTGTGGGTTCATCTGTTGAATGTGTGGGCTCATCTGTTGAATGTGTGGTCTCATCTGTTGAATGTGTGGGCTCATCTGTTGAATGTGTGGTCTCATCTGTTGAAGTGGTCTCATCTGTTGAATGTGTGGTCTCATCTGTTGAATGTGTGGTCTCATCTGTTGAATGTGTGGTCTCATCTGTTGAATGTGTGGTCTCATCTGTTGAATGTGTGGGCTCATCTGTTGAATGTGTGGTCTCATCTGTTGAATGTGTGGTCTCATCTGTTGAATGTGTGGTCTCATCTGTTGAATGTGTGGTCTCATCTGTTGAATGTGTGGTCTCATCTGTTGAATGTGTGGTCTCATCTGTTGAATGTGTGGGCTCATCTGTTGAATGTGTGGTCTCATCTGTTGAATGTGTGGGCTCATCTGTTGAATGTGTGGTCTCATCTGTTGAATGTGTGGTCTTATCTGTTGAATGTGTGGTCTCATCTGTTGAATGTGAATAGCGAGATTACAGAAAATGTAACCGTAAAACAAGAATTAATGCGGCATCGTGATCAATCCTGGGACAAAAAACGCATTCAATATTTGCATGAATGAGTTCAAAGAGAGAGCCCGAGTCACGTGGGGGGGGGGGGAGAGAAGAACAAGAGATTATATATTTTGGTGTACAAATAACCTAAAGAAATTAGAGAGGGTATGGGGGTTCTGTATTATCCGCCCCTTTTCAATATTTTCCACTGATCCGCCTCTGTTTATCTTTGTCTCACATTTTCTTCCGGAAGTTAGTCTATCCCCAGGGAGAAAGAGAGACAAGGTAGAATTATGTGCCTAACATTACAAATCAATGACCTGGCCTATGAATAACTAATGCCCGCTGGGTGGCCCACAGGTCATCAATCACGCGCCGACACAAAAGTCAATCCATTATTGAACATCTCTCATCGATCTTCAAGCACATTAGGAATTCCGTACTTTACCAAATGTAAATACAGAAGTGTGCATCTATTTATTTGTTTTACCATTGTAGATGTCAGTCTACACGTATCATAGAGTGAGAAACACACACAAACAGAGAGAGTGATAGAGAGAGAGAGAGAGAGAGAGAGTAGAGTGTGTATGTGGTGGAAGGAGAAGTCGTCGCTGCGTGTGGTACAGATGTATGTTGCGGGATGAATATATTACCGTTTACGTTAGGTAAGCTGCCGCGTCTACGCCAGCGGTTCTTCAACTTTTTGAAAACCCCCATTTAATATAAAATGTAAAACTTTAACATTTAAAAACCACCAGAAGGATCATGGGGAGCAGAGGAAAGAGGAGAGACATTTCTGGATGAGTTTTAGCTGGGACACAAAAAGAAGTCATCAACTGAACTTACAAACGACACAAGAGACAGAGTTGTGGAAAAGCACGGTCGCTACGACACAAGAGATAGAGTTGTGGAAAAGCACGGTCGCTACGCCACAAGAGATAGAGTTGTGGAAAAGCACGGTCGCTACGCCACAAGAGATAGAGTTGTGGAAAAGCACGGTCGCTACGCCACAAGAGATAGAGTTGTGGAAAAGCACGGTCGCTACGCCACAAGAGATAGAGTTGTGGAAAAGCACGGTCGCTACGACACAAGAGATAGAGTTGTGGAAAAGCACGGTCGCTACGCCACTCGCCATGACTGATTGATTGTCTAAAATAAACATTGTGTGCAGTATTCATCAATGTTTATGTCGTTCTATTTTTGGTTATAACAATTCATTTAATTTTTTTTTTAAATTGTAAAGCCTCATGACATTTCTTCCAGTGCTCGTGGATCCTTCCCAGTTTTATAACCGCTGGTCTGCACCATAATGCGCAGTTGCAACGGTGGTGTGCAGTGTACACTTTTAGCGTACGGTGGAAGAATGTAGTGAGTGGTGGTGTGCAGTGTATACTTTTAGCGTACGGTGGAAGAATGTAGCAAATGGTGGTGCTATGTTGGAGAGAAATTGCATATTTCATCATTTGATAACTTGTAGTGTCTGATAATTTGAAAGTGAGTGAGGTGGTAGTTGTTAGAATGTAGTAATCTGAGAGTGAGGTGGTAGTTGTTAGGATGTAGTAATTTGAGAGTGAGGTGGTAGTTGTTAGGATGTAGTAATTTGAGAGTGAGGTGGTAGGTGTTAGGATGTAGTAATTTGAGAGTGAGGTGGTAGGTTTTAGGATGTAGTAATTTGGAGAGTGAGGTGGTAGTTGATAGAATGTAGTAATTTGAGAGTGAGGTGGTAGTTGTTAGAATGTAGTAATTTGAGAGTGAGGTGGTAGTTGTTAGAATGTAGTAATTTGAGAGTGAGGTGGTAGTTGTTAGAATGTAGTAATTTGAGAGTGAGGTGGTAGGTGTTAGAATGTAGTAATTTGAGAGTGAGGTGGTAGGTGTTAGAATGTAGTAATTTGAGAGTGAGGTGGTAGTTGTTAGAATATAGTAATTTGAGAGTGAGGTGATAGGTGTTAGGATGTAGTAATTTGAGAGTGAGGTGGTAGTGTTAGAATGTAGTAATTTGAGAGTGAGGTGGTAGTTGTTAGAATGTAGTAATTTGAGAGTGAGGTGGTAGTTGTTAGAATGTAGTAATTTGAGAGTGAGGTGGTAGTTGTTAGAATGTAGTAATTTGAGAGTGAGGTGGTAGTTGTTAGAATGTAGTAATTTGAGAGTGAGGTGGTAGTTGTTAGAATGTAGTAATTTGAGAGTGAGGTGGTAGTTGTTAGAATGTAATAATCTGAGAGTGAGGTGGTAGTTGTTAGAATGTAATAATCTGAGAGTGAGGTGGTAGTTGTTAGAATGTAATAATCTGAGAGTGAGGTGGTAGTTGTTAGAATGTAATAATCTGAGAGTGAGGTGGTAGTTGTTAGAATGTAATAATCTGAGAGTGAGGTGGTAGTTGTTAGAATGTAATAATCTGAGAGTGAGGTGGTAGTTGTTAGAATGTAATAATCTGAGAGTGAGGTGGTAGTTGTTAGAATGTAATAATCTGAGAGTGAGGTGGTAGTTGTTAGAATGTAATAATCTGAGAGTGAGGTGGTAGTTGTTAGAATGTAATAATCTGAGAGTGAGGTGGTAAGTGTTAGAATGTAGTAATTTGAGAGTGAGGTGGTAGTTGTTAGAATGTAATAATCTGAGAGTGAGGTGGTAGTTGTTAGAATGTAATAATCTGAGAGTGAGGTGGTAGTTGTTAGAATGTAATAATCTGAGAGTGAGGTGGTAGGTGTTAGAATGTAGTAATTTGAGAGTGACGTGGTAGTTGTTAGAATGTAATAATCTGAGAGTGAGGTGGTAGTTGTTAGAATGTAGTAATTTGAGAGTGAGGTGGTAGTTGTTAGAATGTAATAATCTGAGAGTGAGGTGGTAGGTGTTAGAATGTAGTAATTTGAGAGTGAGGTGGTAGTTGTTAGAATGTAATAATCTGAGAGTGAGGTGGTAGTTGTTAGAATGTAATAATCTGAGAGTGAGGTGGTAGGTGTTAGAATGTAGTAATTTGAGAGTGAGGTGGTAGGTGTTAGAATGTAGTAATCTGAGTGAGGTGGTAGTTGTTAGAATGTAGTAATTTGAGAGTGATGTGGTAGTGTTAGAATGTAGTAATCTGAGAGTGAGGTGGTAGGTGTTAGAATGTAGTAATTTGAGAGTGAGGTGGTAGTGTTAGAATGTAGTAATCTGAGAGTGAGGTGGTAGGTGTTAGAATGTAGTAATCTGAGAGTGAGGTGGTAGGTGTTAGAATGTAGTAATCTGAGAGTGAGGTGGTAGTTGTTAGAATGTAGTAATCTGAGAGTGAGGTGGTAGTTGTTAGAATGTAGTAATTTGAGAGTGAGGTGGTAGTGTTAGAATGTAGTAATCTGAGAGTGAGGTGGTAGAATGTAGTAATTTGAGAGTGAGGTGGTAGTGTTAGAATGTAGTAATCTGAGAGTGAGGTGGTAGGTGTTAGAATGTAGTAATCTGAGAGTGAGGTGGTAGGTGTTAGAATGTAGTAATCTGAGAGTGAGGTGGTAGTTGTTAGAATGTAGTAATCTGAGAGTGAGGTGGTAGTTGTTAGAATGTAATAATCTGAGAGTGAGGTGGTAGTTGTTAGAATGTAGTAATCTGAGAGTGAGGTGGTAGTGTTAGAATGTAGTAATCTGAGAGTGAGGTGGTAGTGTTAGAATGTAGTAATCTGAGAGTGAGGTGGTAGTGTTAGAATGTAGTAATCTGAGAGTGAGGTGGTAGGTGTTAGAATGTAGTAATCTGAGAGTGAGGTGGTAGTTGTTAGAATGTAGTAATCTGAGAGTGAGGTGGTAGTTGTTAGAATGTAGTAATCTGAGAGTGAGGTGGTAGTGTTAGAATGTAGTAATCTGAGAGTGAGGTGGTAGTTGTTAGAATGTAGTAATCTGAGAGTGAGGTGGTAGTTGTTAGAATGTAGTAATCTGAGAGTGAGGTGGTAGGTGTTAGAATGTAGTAATCTGAGAGTGAGGTGGTAGTTGTTAGAATGTAGTAATCTGAGAGTGAGGTGGTAGTTGTTAGAATGTAGTAATCTGAGAGTGAGGTGGTAGGTGTTAGAATGTAGTAATCTGAGAGTGAGGTGGTAGTTGTTAGAATGTAGTAATCTGAGAGTGAGGTGGTAGTTGTTAGAATGTAGTAATCTGAGAGTGAGGTGGTAGTGTTAGAATGTAGTAATCTGAGAGTGAGGTGGTAGGTGTTAGAATGTAGTAATCTGAGAGTGAGGTGGTAGTTGTTAGAATGTAGTAATCTGAGAGTGAGGTGGTAGGTGTTAGAATGTAGTAATCTGAGAGTGAGGTGGTAGTTGTTAGAATGTAGTAATCTGAGAGTGAGGTGGTAGTTGTTAGAATGTAGTAATCTGAGAGTGAGATGGTAGGTGTTAGAATGTAGTAATCTGAGAGTGAGGTGGTAGTTGTTAGAATGTAGTAATCTGAGAGTGAGGTGGTAGTTGTTAGAATGTAGTAATCTGAGAGTGAGGTGGTAGTTGTTAGAATGTAGTAATCTGAGAGTGAGGTGGTAGGTGTTAGAATGTAGTAATCTGAGAGTGAGGTGGTAGTTGTTAGAATGTAGTAATCTGAGAGTGAGGTGGTAGTTGTTAGAATGTAGTAATCTGAGAGTGAGGTGGTAGTTGTTAGAATGTAGTAATCTGAGAGTGAGGTGGTAGTTGTTAGAATGTAGTAATCTGAGAGTGAGGTGGTAGTTGTTAGAATGTAGTAATCTGAGAGTGAGGTGGTAGTTGTTAGAATGTAGTGGTGGCATTGGTAGTGTAGAGATGACAGTGACGGCGGTGAAAAAATTATAAGTGGTCAGGGCGCTGAAAGTGAATGTGAACGCTGAAAGTGAATGTGAACGCTGAAAGTGAATGCTGAAAGTGAATGTAAAAGACAAAGCTGCTTACAGTTAGATGATAAACTAAAACGGATACTACAATTAGTCCGTAGAATGAAATTCATTGTGCAATGGATTACAGCTCAGCTGCGATTTAGGAGCATTTCGGCATGACCGATTGCACATAGCACGGTGTCTGTTTCGCTTTGACCCTGTAAAAGATAGCTGAGTTTATTCTACAACAAAACCCCTTAGTCGCCTCCTACGACATCAATGAAAGGTAAGCAGTGTGACTAGTCTATGCTCCCCTTTGGACCGTTAAAACACAGGCGAGACGTGATCTGAACCACGTATATTCAGTTGGTTTAGCAACTTGTCAGTCAATTTTCAGAGTTATACTAACTTGCATCTTGTATCTCCAAAAATACAGCGGATATTAAGGAAAAAAACTTGTGTCGTTTATATTCTGTATTTTTGTAATCGTAGGCCAAACAAACCCAGAAACAAACAGATCAACATATCCAGGAACCTAAAAAAATATTTATGTGGTTGTGAACCGGAGTATATTTGACAATGTTTACAAAACGTAAGCTTGACAGACCTATCACAACGAGATGTTATCAACACTCTTTCATATCAGGAAATAGTTTCATTATTACGCTGAAATCGGATGTGCTGGGCTGAAACTAGCTGATACAGCGACTTAGCTGCATGACGTACACGGCTGCATGACATACATCACAGCACAGCTGGTGTTCATCAGGGATATTTCTGCGTTCCTGTTCAAACTCCAGCAGATGAACAGAATGTAGTCCAGATAACGGAATGCCTTTGCGTCGTGATTTACCGCGTAGCTGATATATCTGCGTCTTTCGTTCGGTCACATCCGACTTCAGCATAGCATATGGGTCACTTTGCCCCCTATACGGGATGCAACAGCAAAATTCCATCCCACAAACCTCGTTGCGTGTCTCTTACGAATTGCGTGGCAGGTAAAGTCTCGCTACTATGTGCATCCCTTTCAGGCTCTGCAACACACTAGCGTTTTATTATTTGAGAACAAATGCAGAAGAGGTTTCTGTTGTCTTCTCTGACATGTTTATAGAAACATTGCTGAACGAAATAGTCTTCATTACACGCATCACAGAAACAAAGACTTTAAATCAAACGAGACACTATGAGAAGAAACAAAACAAGAATACATCACAGGCGTTATTAGAAAAAGGCGTTGGGCATACATCGGTCACGCACTCAGAATGAAGACATAATATCACGTCAAGTTTTTACAGTCACCGCGTGGCAAGAAAAAAAGGGGAAGACCAAAAACAACACTTAAAAGAACTATCTGGAACAACTGGCTGTTGATCGACACGCATGGAGAGCTATGACATCTGCCCTATGTGTCAAGCAAGGAGAGTTATGACATCTACCATATGTGCCACGCATGGAGAGCTATGACATCTGCCCTATGTACCAAGCTTGTATCAACAAGCATGGAGAGCTATGACATCTGCCCTATGTACCAAGCTTCGATCGACAAGCATGGAGAACTATGACATCTGCCCTATGTACCAAGCTTGTATCAACAAGCATGGAGAGCTATGACATCTGCCCTATGTACCAAGCTTCGATCGACAAGCATGGAGAACTATGACATCTGCCCTATGTACCAAGCTTGTATCAACAAGCATGGAGAGCTATGACATCTGCCCTATGTACCAAGCTTGTATCGACAAGCATGGAGAACTATGACATCTACCCTATGTACCAAGCTTGTATCAACAAGCATGGAGAGCTATGACATCTGCCCTATGAAGCTTGGATCGACAAGCATGGAGAGCTATGACATCTGCCCTATGTGACAAGCATGGAGAGCTATGACATCTGCCCTATGTGACAAGCATGGAGAGCTATAAAATCTGCCCTATGTACCAAGCTTGTATCAACAAGCATGGAGAGCTATGACATCTGCCCTATGAAGCTTGGATCGACAAACATGGAGAGCTATGACATCTGCCCTATGTGCCAAGCTCGGATCGACAAGCATGGAGAATTATGGCATCTGCCCTATGTACCAAGCTTGTATCGACAAGCATGGAGAACTATGACATCTGCCCTATGTACCAAGCTTGTATCAACAAGCATGGAGAGCTATGACATCTGCCATATGAAGCTTGGATCGACAAGCATAGAGAGCTATGACATCTGCCCTATGTGACAAGCATGGAGAGCTATGACATCTGCCCTATGTGACAAGCATGGAGAGCTATAATATCTGCCCTATGTACCAAGCTTGTATCAACAAGCACGGAGAGCTATGACATCTGCCCTATGAAGCTTGGATCGACAAGCATGGAGAGCTGTGACATCTGCCCTATGTGACAAGCATGGAGAGCTATGACATCTGCCCTATGTGACAAGCATGGAGAGCTATAATATCTGCCCTATGTACCAAGCTTGTATCAACAAGCATGGAGAGCTATGACATCTGCCCTATGAAGCTTGGATCGACAAGCATGGAGAGCTATGACATCTGCCCTATGTGACAAGCATGGAGAGCTATGACATATGCCCTATGTGACAAGCATGGAGAACTATGACATCTGCCCTATGTGACAAGCATGGAGAACTATGACATCTGCCATATGTGACAAGCATGGAGAACTGTGACATCTGCCCTATGTGACAAGCATGGAGAACTATGACATCTGCCCTATGTGACAAGCTCGGCACAATACTAAAATGATGATGATGATTTCAAATACATTCAGACTCTATCATTTCTTATTTACGACAGGTAGATGATGTCGATAAATGGGATATGATTCTTACAACGTTTGGGAACCCTTGCATTACTGAAATTGGATCTAAGCCTATCACTCTAATCTTCCTTAAACTTCTCACACGGCTTTTCGGGTTTTTCTCCTTTCAAAGATGGCAACGCGCTGAACAATTTAATTTACACTGATTTGATAACTCTAGATTTCAACTCCCACTCTCGTGTTCTCCTTCTTACCCCTTGATACCTTCAGTAACAGGGGTACACAGACACGACAAATAGAGAAAACTGCTGCAGGGGGTGTGAGTTGAGTGGGGGGGGGGAGATAAGGCTATTCAGCCGAAACTGTAAAATCCATGGCCTTTCTAATGGCTCATGCGCAGAGCTGCTCTATGTGAAAGGCTGAAACAAGTTGGATCGATTCAGGATCCCGCAACTCATTTTTCTTTCTGCCACTGTCTCTCTTCTCCACACATACTTCCATCCACTGTCTTATTCTCATTCCTAAGTGCTTATCTTATCGCAAGGGGATATTTTGTCCACGAAAGAGTGGAGAGACACAGATGAAAAGCATGTAAGAATGAACGGTAAGATGCAATGTGTGAATACTCAAGTCCAATGACAGAAATTGAAATTAATCGTACACACAATAATCATATAATGTAGACATTCTAACAGGGAATATACAAATAAAATGTGAATAAGAAGACAACGAACAGCAATAAGTTACAGAAATATAACAGAGAAAGTGGATCGGGGAAAGACCACATAATGCGGATGGGTAAAAAGAAGACAAAGAGTGGGTAAAAGTGGATGGGTAAAATACAAGAGAATGTGGAGGGGAAAAAGACAAGAGAAAATTGATGGGCAAAGGACAAGAAAACAGGGATGGGTAGAAGACTTGTGAAAGTAAATGGATAAAAGCCAAAAGAAAGTAGATGTGTAAAAGACAGGAGAAGGTGAATGTGTAAAAGACAGGAGAAGGTGAATGTGTAAAAGACAGGAGAAGGTGAATGTGTAAAAGACAGGAGAAGGTGAATGTGTAAAAGACAGGAGAAGGTGAATGTGTAAAAGACAGGAGAAGGTGAATGTGTAAAAGACAGGAGAAGGTGAATGTGTAAAAGACAGGAGAAGGTGGATGTGTAAAAGACAGGAGAAGGTGAATGTGTAAAAGACAGGAGAAGGTGAATGGGTAAAAGACAGGAGAATGTAGATGTGTAAAAGACAGGAGAAGGTGAATGTGTAAAAGACAGGAGAAGGTGAATGTAAAAGACAGGAGAAGGTGAATGTGTAAAAGACAGGAGAAGGTGAATGTGTAAAAGACAGGAGAAGGTGAATGTGTAAAAGACAAGAGAAGGTGAATGTGTAAAAGACAAGATAGTGTGTGTTAACTTGATATATGTGTTGAGAAAATAATTATAACACTAATATGCTATGTATATCGTAAGAGGGGACTAATGATAGTTGTGAGCGGGGCGAGGTGACTAATGACAGTTGTGGGTGGGGCGAGGTGACTAATGGTAGTTGTGGGTGGGGCGAGGTGACTAATGATAGTTGTGGGTGGGGCGAGGTGACTAATGGTAGTTGTGGGCGAGGCGAGGTGACTAATGGTAGCTGTGGGTGGGGCGAGGTGACTAATGATAGTTGTGAGCGGGGCGAGGTGACTAATGGTAGTTGTGGGCGGGGCGAGGTGACTAATTACAGTTGTGGGCGGGGCTGGCAGACAATTCTGAAAACAAAATTTAAAGCTAAAAATACCCAAAAAAAGTTGGATGTGTGGTGCCGAAAGCAGCATAGTAATATCGCAGCTTTTTTGTAGTTAGAAGAACGTTGAACTTAACACATAATAAAAAATTCGTAGTTATACCAGAGACAAGAAAGATGCAAAAAAAAACAATTACAGAAAGAGAACAGATTAGGAAAACGAGAAAGACGAATAAGAAAACGTAAATGAATAATAGGAGACAAAGATGAGTATGAAGAGACAAGCAAGATCAAAAGATGAAAGAAAAATGAATAAGAGCAGAATAAACTCAATCATGTTAGAAAGATGGAAATGTAAGGTAAGAACAATGTCGCAACAACAACAAAAAAAGCATTCTGGGATAGCTGGATTACACCGTATGCTCAGATTAGTATCTGATTGAAGTCAATGGGGACCTCGCTCTAGGAAACTCTTCACAAACTTAATGGGATCTGATCATGCGAGAAGAAAATGTGTTCTCTTGGTGAACTCAGTACGGTAATGGAAATATAAACATTGATGAGATGTTAGCGGTGACAACAGGATTGTTTATCAATCGATAACCTTCAAATCAGATTGCAACTAATATGCAAGTAATGAAGTCGTTGACACAGAAACATTAAACACAGAAACAAACAACCATTAAGCACAGGAACATGTTTAACACAGGAACAAATAAGAACTAAACGCAGGAACAAATAACCATTAAACACACACAAAAACCACAAACCACACGATAAGCAATCATTAAACACACGAACAAATAACAGTAAAACACACGAACAACAACCGTAAAACACACGAACAAACAACCGTAAAACACAAGAACAAACAACTGTAAAACACACGAACAACAACCGTAAAACACACGAACAACAACTGTAAAACACAAGAACAAACAACCGTAAAACACAAGAACAAACAACTGTAAAACACACGAACACACAACCGTAAAACACACGAACGAACAACCGTAAAACACAAGAATATACAACCATTAAACATAATACAGATAACCATTAAACACAGGCACACACAACACTAAAGGACAATAATAAAAAGAATCATTAAACACAAGAGCACAAACATTAAACACAAGAGCACAAACATTAAACACAAGAGCACAAACATTAAACACACGAATAAACAACCTTTAAACTCAAGAACAAATAATTATTTGAAAAAAATAACGCATAACCACTAAACACAACAACAGACAACCATTAAACATAAGAACAAATAACCGTTAAACAGTTAATATCCTGCATTCATATCCATTGTCACGTTCGTGTTTAGTTAATATACAGCATTTATTGTCACGTTCGTGTTTAGTTAATATACAGCATTTATTGTCACGTTCGTGTTTAGTATCCCGCATTCATATCCCGTTGTCACAAATTAGTCACAACCATAATTACACAAGGTAAATTGCCTTCACGACGAATTGATTAAACCCTAAAATACAGTATCATTCCCGTCTGATCCCTTTCCTGGTAAATTGGAAGTGTAGACAAATGACAGTCATTCATGTCAGGAGTGTTGTACATGGCGTGTACCGATGGTAGAACAAGTGCTAACAGACTTCACCTACATCACAAACAATATCATACCCCGTACACAATAAATATATCCAGGTAGCTCTTATTCAGTGGTTATGGTATCTTGCACTATTTTCAAACAATGATGCATAATATCATTCGTTATCTAGGCATGACAAGGTATCAAGAGGTAGACAATAAACGGTCTACCAAGAGTTTCCTTAAGTTGGTTTAAAATGATTATATGTACTGGTCCTAGTGCTAAGTAAAGTAGGACTGCGTAAATGTTTGTTGGCCGCACGAAAAGTGATCAATCCGATCTGCATACACAAGGCTGCACATTTTTCTTCTATAGCAGGGTTTCTCAAAGTGTGCTATATCGCCCCTCCCTAAAGACTATTGGTAGAGGAAGATGGAGGATCAAAGGGCGGCAGAGAGCGATGTATGGTCAAGTGAAGGCAGAGAGCTGTGTAGGGTTAAGGGTAAATGAACTTTAGGGAACAATCAACAATCAAATGTAAGAAAAACTATGAGGCTACATGCAACTTTTTTATACACAATAAAACAAGAGGTTAAATTCTGTTGATCAATTGAATTCATTGAACTAGCATTCAATGAACACAAATTGAACAACTGAAACCAGGTATCAGCTAGCATTAGTCAAACCAGTGGCAAGACCTTCTGTTGAAAACATAAAGCATATTTAACTGTATTAAGATGAGAATCATCTAATACATTTCAGCAACATCAAACTTTAGCTTACATACGTAATGAACCATGGCAATTCACTTTTTAAATGTTATTCAAAAAACACCGATTAAAAAAAACACAGATAATTGGTATATAGCAAAGTTCAACAACCGTATCATCTCATTGATTTATCTACGACAAACATTGTCGATTTTGTAACAGATGGAACACCGACCTTGACTGCTCACCACACGGGATTTACGCGCATGTAAAAATAAAGTAACCCATATCATTTATTAATATCGTAGGGGTATGAGATGTTAGCGATATCACATTTCAGTGTCTCTGCAAATGAGGGCGGTAGCCATCTTCTCTCCCTCGCAGTCTTTACTTCCCGGGTTAATCCGGTACCCATTTAAGGATGGGTCGACCCTGGAGCCGTTGTGATCTGAAAAACATTTCCGCCTCAACTGGGAAATATTCACTCAACCATTCATATGCAAAGTCACTGCGCTACGCGGCTCCCCTTGGGTCAAAACACACCCACATTTCACTCCGCGAGAACAAAGTTGATTTTAAAACAGCTGATGACATGTAAAAAAAAATAATTAATTAGAACATTAAAAAAACAAACATTTATAATCGAAATTTAAAAACAATATTATTGGGCACTTAACAATCGATTAATAAAAAAAAACAAAAACATACAAGTCAATTTTGTGAAAGTTCACTGTGTGTTCACCAACAACATCTAATAACAAAAATACATAAGAATGAAGTGGATCAGTGCTTCTGATTGTTTGTTGGACGCAGAACGCATTCATCGATTGTTAAGTTCCCAATAATATTTTTTTTTAAATTTTTTTTCTAAATGTTTTTTTAAAATGTTTTAAATAATATTTTTTACATGACATCAGCTGTTTTAAAATCACCTTTGTTGTCGCGGAGTAATATGGGGATGTGTTTTGACCCACTTCATTCTTAAAGTGAACAGAGTATATCTATATATGGGGTGCAAAGGGTCTCGCAGTGATCTCGTGTTGCGGATTCAGGGTTATACTCTGTTCACTTTAAGAATGAAGTGGGTCAAAACACACCTCATATTAATCAGCGACAACAAGTGATTTTAAAAAAAAACTGATGACATGTAACAACAATATTATTTAAAACATTGTTAAAACAATTAAAAACAATATTTAAACAACATTTAAAAACGAAATTTAAAAACAATATGATTGGGGATTTAACAGTTCTTCTTCTTCTTTCGTTCACTTGAAACATGTCTATATCTGTAATTCTGTCTCCTTAATAAAACTCACTGTCTTTTGTAGTTCACACAGTGTCCCATAGAGCTTTGATTCCAGTGTTGTTTCCTCTGGCCAATATGTTTGCCTCAGCGTTTCATGCTCAGAACACTCTTGAAGTATATGTTTGGCACTCTGTGCTGCCTGTCCACATGTACACATGGCCGTGTTGCCAATCTTGAACTTTGTATACATGTGACTGGGAAGTCGGTTGTGTCCTGTTCTGAGACGTAGAATTATAACTTGCTCTGATCTGTTCATAATGTGATAGTCATCTTGTGTTGGCGTTTGTGGCTTTCTTATTGACTTGATCATCTGTTTTTTCTGATGGCAGGTGATTGGTATATCTGGTTGGTCTTCGGCAGCACCTTCCTTAGCTAGTTGTCTGCTTTTTCATTTCCTGGTATTCCACAGTGAGAGGGTATCCACTGCATGGTTACCCTATACTGGTAAGACAATTCGCCAAGTAGTTTTTTCAAGTCTGTTAGTTTTCCAGACTGGAGAGCTTGAAGCACTGACCTTGCATCTGTCAGGAATACACAGGCTGTAGGCCAAAGTTGGAGTTCAGCAGATTTTTAGCTGCCACACTAATTGCCTGGATTTCTGCAAAATAATTATTGCAGAATTTTCCCGTGGATGTTCTGATTGTATCTCTAGGCTTGTGTGGATATTCTATATATACACCTGCACCTCCATTCCTCAAAGCATTCTGTGCTGACCCATCTGTGTACACTCTGACCCATATATCTTGTGGATATTCCTCATCCAGGAAACTGAGGGTGACTGTCATTCGCTGCACACTGTGATGTTCGTCCTCGCTTAGTATTCCTTTCACATGGGTCTGAATGTATATTGGCATTCCATGGCTTTCACTCCAGGGGGTTTGTTCTGGTACCTTAAGGGGCTATCAACTTCAGGTAGGTCTGTAAGTTGTCTACAGAGTCGTTTAGCTTGATGGATAAAGCTGCTTCTTTTCAGTCGCCCCATTGCTAGATTTTGGAATCTTTCCTTCATTGGATGATTTAACAGTTAATTAGTGCGTTCTGCGTTCATCAACCAATCAGAAGCACTGACCCACTACATTCTTAGAGTGAATAAAGTATAGTAGATAACAACTATCCTATAAGTACCTCCTCGTTGTGCACCCTGGAAACAAATACTGCTGTCTTTCTGGCCAACAAGTTTGGGAGACCCAGGCAAACTATCATCTCGTCTCGCGACATATACCCCGAACTGAGTAGAAGGCTCCTTCAATAGGCATTGCACTAAGACGAAAGTTGAAGTCTCCTGAGTATGAAAGAAAACTCTGAGAAACCACCTCACTGCACATCTATCTCTATATACTTGTGCTGCCTCAAGTCAAAATCTCACATCTCTTACGCTATCTATGTGCCGTGACAATAGCGAACACTATGTAATACTCTTGACACACACGGAAGTAAGGTGGATTTCAAAACGCGATTATTACAGCGTCTTTTCTCCACTTTGGAAAGTACGGATGATTTCCTGTAATGCGTGAATCTCCCTATTAGTAAACAACGTGATGTCATTATTCATGATGTCGGTTACATAGTTGGTTTTTTTTTTCTTCACAATTCAATATCCCAGCTTGCAGATGCAAGATCTTGAAGTTAATTTGATCAAGGTAAACAATTTATGTCTTCACACCTTTTATTTCCAAGATTGCACTATAACTATTTCCAAGATTGCACTATAACTATTTCCAAGATTGCACTATAACTATTTCCAAGGTTGCCACTATTTTCAAGGTTGCCACTATTTCGTCAGAATATTGGGAACATATGTAGAACATATGTACGAATTTCCTATTCTCGCCAACATGAATAATTTGTCGGATGATGTCCTCCATATCTTTACTGCACATCACCTGATCAATGTGCAATAATATATGCAGGAATTTCTTCATGATTTGATAGAGCTACAACTGAAAGATATAATCATAGATCCGTTTAAGAATGAGGAAAAATGAGGAGAAAATGGAAATCAAGTCTTTTTAATATTTTTTTTTTTACTATTCGCGTGTTACTCATTGGTCACAATGATTATGCTTTGTGTATCAGCCAGCAAAAATAACGATAGTAAAACTGTTTTACAAAAATAAATGAAGTTGAAAGTTGTCTATAATTTTTTCATTGAATTAGGAGCATTTCGTGCCACTGAAGCCAAAAATGACATACATTTTTCTTAATCAGGTCAGGTTTTTTTTTCTAAATTGATTTTAAAAAACTCTACTCTCTGACTATAGCCTTCTAATTATAACTACATTCTGGTGATATTAGTTCATTATACGAGTAGATTATAGATTAGTTCATTATTCATTATAATTCATTATAGAAGGCGTGTTTTCCATTTTTGCCAATAAATCTTATATTGCCGAGGGCCATGATACAACCAATATTATGGAATTTGCCACCTGACAGCAAACGCAGGTTGTAAAAAAAAACAAAAAAACACACAAACACACACACACACACACACAGATATATATATGGAATTTTACTAAATAGTATATACATTTTCGAGTTCTACCAATGAGAATAGTCTCTATGCTAATCTAAGGAGTTCAACATGTTATCACCAGTATAGCTGTAAATACGTTTATTCATAGTACTGTACAGAAACTACAAGCAATGTTTTCGCTCATAACCAACCCTTACCGTGATGTGGCAAACCCCCGTAGTATATCATGTCTCTACAGATACGTGTATCCATTTCTACCAGGTATTTTGTTCGTCCATCACAAGTGATGATGACCATTTGTTACATCTACATTTGAAATTCATAGATATGTCCTTGGCTATGAGTTTGTAGATGGTTAATAAGTTCTATTCGATCCGTAAATGTCATTGGACAGTCCGGGCATGGAATGACGGCTATAGACGATTTTTGGTCTATCCATGACTTTCTAGCTGTACCGACAAAACACAGGCTTTTGTCTCAACCTATTTAGTCAACGGTCATTGGCGAGATCAGTGCAGGTCTGGCCAGACTGTCAGCTCATTCGATTGTAAGTGAGACCTATTTAATCATTATCTTCATCATTAAGTGTCATCTCCACAACGAAGGTTGGATGCCACAGACATTCAACACCCCAGTCTCTTGTTTTGGTGGCGCACTCTGCTAGATTGTAACCTGTCCATCTCGCAATGCTACAAATTCCACTTGTATCTCTGCTTTTCTCTTGGCCGTCTTCCCTCGATTTTTGCCCTCATTACGTCTTCAACGAGGTGTTTTAATATGTCCAAAATATTTTATTTATTTGATCTTTGTTTCCTTTCATAATTCTTTTATAATAGAAGTGTTGTTAGAACTTATTTGTTGGTTTTAACTTTCCATGATGTTCTCCCTATTCTTCTTTATATCCACATCTCATATACACCAATTATGTCTTCTAATTGTTCATTTATTATCCATGTTTCTGAGCCATACATTAACATATAATAGATATAGCATTTTATAATTCTCAATTTTAGCTTGTTCGTAATTTGTTTAGATGTTAATATTTTCCTCAGGTAATTAAAATTTAATCTTTTTCTACAGGCATAAGAGCCAGGGGTAGACTAAAAGAAACACTCAGAAGAACAATACTTAGAGAAAGTAAAACAAGTAATATTCATACTATTCAAGAACTGCACAGAATAGCTTTGAATAGACATAATTTGAGAAATCTGACCTCTACCCTATGAGCTAACTTCAGCGCTAAAGGAAAATGAATGAATGAATTGAAAGTACCTTTAGTCATTCCTATTATCTTTTTAACTTCTGATTCACATCTGCCATCATTTGTGATTATGTTTCCGAGATATGGATAATGTTCTATTTGTTGTAGCTTCTCTCGAAGTATGTTTATGTTTAGCAATTGTTCTTCTGTTACTTTGCTGATTATAATGGGTTTTTTGTTGTTGTTGGTGTTTGATGTGTATATCTAGTCCATATTATTTATTTGAATTATCAACGTGAGCTATTAGTCTTTGTTGTTCCTGCTCACTTTCCGCCAAAAGGGCAGTGTTCTCTGCATATCTCAGGTTCTTTATTATGTTCCCAACTGATCTTGAGTTCCTTCTATGTGTTCTAAAATATTATCTATCTAGATATTAAATAGGATGGGTCATAAAATACATCCTTGTCTTACCCCTATTTTTATTTATATGTATGGCGAGTAGCTGTTTTCACACCTTATTGAAGCAGTTTGTTCGCAATATATATTTCTAATCAGCCTGATGTCTTTTTCATCTATGCCTATTTCTTGAATTCGTTCAATTAATTTTTCATGTTGGACTGCCAAAGTTCTTGCTGTAGTCTATGAAGCAAATATAGATACTTTTTTTGGACTTCTATATATTTATCCATCAACAGCCGAATACTAAGTATAGCTTCTCTGGTTCCTATGCTTTTCCTAAAACCGAATTGCTCTTCACCGACATCAATGTCTATCTTGTTCTCAATTATTTCATGTATTATCTTGAATAGTATTTTGGTTATTTGGCTCTTCAAACGTAGTGTTCTGTATTTTGAATAATCCACAGCCATTGGCTTCTTATGTAGTGGTATGAATATTGATGATTTTAAGTCTTTAGGTATGTGGCCTGTTTCATATATGCCATTGCAAAGTTCTGTGATGGCTTTCTCCACACCAAATTCATTTGGTTTTTCATTGTGTCTGCTGTTATATTGTCGGAGCCTGCAGCATTTCAATATTTAATAGTTTTTATTGCGTTTTCTGATTTCTTTTCTGATTGCGTTTTCTTTTATTGTGTTTACTTCTGATTTCAGCACTGCTGGCCATCATTGTTCAGTAATATAGGTTTGTGTTTTGTTCCGTTGATCATCAAACAGGTCTGTTACATAAGCTGCCCATCTTGTAAGTACTTCTGTTTTATCAAATATAATTTTTCCACTATTATCTTTATACAATGTGTTTAAAAATATTAATAATCTCTTAGTAGCATTGCTTCCTATCAATCAATCAATATTCTTAGATACAGTCCACCGCCGAAGACGGATGTGTTGGGCCACTGGGGCAAATAAAACGGCAACACAACGCATTTCCATTCTCTGGACTACATTCAACTGGAAATCTTGTAGGATCATTGTCCTGTTACAAGAGAAATCCAGTGGGAGTTTGAGAATGAACGCTGAAGAAGAAGAAGAAGATACAGTCCACCACTGGCAGAGAGAAGACCATTTTGGATAATCTGCATTTAGATTCTTGTCCGAATTATTACAACTGCTTTATTATATTTTTTAAATAAAAACATCTCTAGACATATCCAAGCCTGTGATTTGATTGTTTCCCTTCCTGTTTCATCTTGTCTGTTTTCAGTCGCATACCATTTCCTTGCTACAGTGTTCTATCAAGTACAACAACCCTTGTAACATGCGTCTAACATTTGCACGTACCTAGACAATAAGTTTGCGTACCCGGGCCTAGCCCATTGTGTCAATAGTGGTACATTGCTCAAATGTCAAGTGTTTCTAGTCAGCCGACTTTCTGTTTGGCTGCTGCTGGTGCGTGAGATTTGTTTAGACATGGTATCGTGTAATTTCCGTCTGGAGTAAAGAAGTCATCTTGGAAGATGGTCGGCGTGTATGAAATAAATAAACTGCTGAGATGGAAAGGGTAATGAGTATGAATGAGGGCAGATGGTAGATCAGATTAGTAGTGGCAGGTAGGATAAACAGTAAAAAGTTATTGGGGTTAGGTTTGTTTGTTTTTGGTGAGTACTGCAATGGAGGAATATCAGTTCCATGTGAGGAATCGAACAGCAGCCTGGTATTCATATACTGCATTCAGTGAGAATCGTGAGCATGGTGGAGAATCGTGAGTGATCTGAGCTTGGCAGAATACAATAGAAATGAGCATACCGAAAAATACAATTGTTGACTAAATATTTGGATATAATTTCTGTTCATCAGCTAATATATTCCCTGTTGTGTTAGGACTTCTGATGACAGCGGTACACAACAGGAGTGAGAGAGAAAAAGAGAACGAGAGAAAGAGAATTCAATTTTCTTATTTTTTTTTTTTAAGCTTGAACACTAGACATAACTACGTACCTCTGAATGGTTCTGAGACTTAATGCGTTTAAACCATCGAGTCATGGGATCTGTCAGTATGTATACATTTTGGAGAGGAGAGGGGATGAACACATGGTTTTGTCCGGACTGCAATCACATCGTTTCATAAACAATTACCACAAGACAGAAGCAACATGAACTATCAACAATCATAGGTCAAACATGCTGAAGAAACAATATAAGATTTCTGACCCATTACTGATGTTCGATGACGAACTTTGTGTGTCTAGGTGTGACACTGCTGACTTCTTCAAGTGATTGGATTGTCAACCCACCCAAGTGATTAGTGCTGACGAACCTAGTGTGTCTAGGTGTGACACTGCTGACTTCTTCAAGTGGTTGGATTGTCAACCAACCCAAGTGATTAGTGCTGACCAACACTCACGTGTTTCGGTTACCATGGAAGTTGAGCGATTAGATGGCTAGATTCGTCTCCACGAAATCAGGATGATGCTTTATTTTCTCCGTTCGTTCTCAAACTCCACAACATTTAGCAGGATGTAGTCTGGAGAACAAATGTGCCGTGTCGTGGTTTAAAGCTTGCTGTGATATCTGCGCCTTTTGACTGACCCAATTTCGTTTCCTTCGACCCAATAAGCGATGGGACAGCCAAATCCACCCCCAAAACCTCCTTAGTCGCCTTTTACAACATGCCTGGCATGTAGCAGCATTACTATTCTGTGTTTCCCGATAAATGGTTATAAATAAACTATGTAGCAGCAAAAACTTAAATACATGAAAAAAAGCAGATAGACACAGAATTGACGCGTAAGAACGAAAGGTATCATAGGAGGGTATGTGTCATGGGTATCATGAGGGTATCATGAGTTATGTAAAGTGTCATACTGTTGAGTTATGTAATGTGTCATACTGTTGAGTTATGTAATGTGTCATACTGTTGAGATATGTAAAGTGTCATACTGTTGAGTTATGTAATGTGTCATACTGTTGAGTTATGTAATGTGTCACACTGTTGAGTTATGTAATGCGCCTTACTGTTGAGTTATGAAATGTGTCATACTGTTGAGTTATGTAAAGTGTCATACTGTTGAGTTATGTAATGTGTCATACTGTTGAGATATGTAATGTGTCATACTGTTGAGTTATGTAATGTGTCATACTGTTGAGATATGTAATGTGTCATACTGTTGAGATATGTATGTAATGCGCCATACTGTTGAGTTATGAAATGTGTCATACTGGTGATATATGACGATTGTCAAGGACATACCGAATTATATCAGCATGACAATGAAATGGTAAGAACTTTAATGAATGGGTGGGCAACATCCGAACCCAATCAATTTTTGTTCAGGAACGCAAGAAAAGATCTTAAAGTACTGTACACACTGGCCAACGAGTTCATAGAAATACAAATAGAGCTCTAAATGAGTAAATACAAATTATTTGGTCACATATCACACGAGGACAACTCAAGGCAGCCAGTCGATCCAGAGAAGGCTGTCCACCTCTGCATTATTGTCACAGACACCAGGCTGTCCACCTCTGCATTATTGTCACGGACACCAGGCTGTCCACCTCTGCATTATTGTCACGGACACCAGGCTGTCCGCCTCTGCATTATTGTCACGGACACCAGGCTGTCCGCCTCTGCATTATTGTCACGGACACCAGGCTGTCCACCTCTGCATTATTGTCACGGACACCAAGATGGTACTTGTCATTAAACGTGTGTAGATAAAACTGAGTTTATTTTTTTTTTTAAATCAGTGTTCATCACGAAATGAATGGATATTTCTAAATGTATATTTCTAAATGTATATTTCTAAATGGATATTTCCAAATGGATATTTCTAAATGGATATTTCTAAATGGATATTTCTGCTTGTGCATCCCATCTCAAACGTATGCATGATGTCTAGAAAATGGAACGATTCATCTAGTACTTGACAACTTGGCTAAGAAATCTGGGCCGGACATACACGACTTCAGCATAGCTTCTGTATGACTTTAACCAACAATGGGGTGAGAAAGCTAACCCCAATACTTATGTGCTCGACTGTAACGTTATGCATGGAAAGTAATATTGAAAGTAATATTATGTGCTGTGCTTCCTATTCGGAATCCTGACAACACACCGTACGTCTGTCTAATGGGATCAAGGGGCCAACATTTGCGAAGTGAATGTATCATCACAATTGAGTATGATATACACTAGGACTACACAATTCTATCACGCAGAAGTAAACAATGGAGAATTGAAACAATCAATAAAATCCCCGTCAGACGCTATTTGACTAGATACGAAAATACCCAGAATCCTAATAGCGGATAACAAAGGCTAATGAGATTGTGCTGAGGGGAGATAAGATGCATTGAAAGCGTATTACATGTCTCAGGTCGTCATTGAGTTTTCTGTGGAGGCTATCTAATAATGTAGATCATTGATTGGAATATCTGTGAACTCACGACATGAGCTGCCAGCTGTAATTCTTTACGTGTTCAAGACATAACATAGCCATCGAAAAAAAAAGAAAAAAACATTTCTGAGTGAAATACATCCTAGTTACAAATTCTTGCAGTAAAACAAGGCTGCTATTTTGCTAATATCACTATTTTGTTAGCTTGGTTTAGGATTCATTGCCTGTGACCACTTTTAAGGTAATTATCTTAATTTACCCTTATTTGTATTATTTTACTTGCTACCACACCTTATCTATTGTCACTCCTCACCTCCTTATGTGCACTTTCTCCTCCTTACTTCTTCTCCCCATATCCTCTTCCTCCCTGCTATGCTTCCTCCACTATCTATTCGCTATCTCTCCTTCTCTTTCCTATCATAACCACATGTGTCTTCATGTAAGATTCGTTGTACTGTTGTCTTTTGTTTGTCCCGATGAAGGCTTTTTTAGTCGAAACGTCATCTGTACCTGTATCTCGTTGTTAGGTGGTTTTATATTTTATTTTGGTAACAAATCTACCTATTTTTGTTTATCTAGACATTTTCCCTGTGTTACACCAGCCATCTACTTCCTGTTTAGGGTTGTTACCCTACACTGGAACATCTCCGCCGAAGACGGATGTGTCGGACCATTGTCGCAAACAAAACGGCGACACAACGCATTTCTATTCTCTGGACTACATCCTTCTGGAAATCTAATAGGACCATAGTCCTGATACAAGAGATATCCAGTGGGAGTTTGAGAATGAAGGCTGAAAAAGAAGAAGGAACATTTATCCCTTGATTTCGCTCGGCTTAGACTTGATTAGGATAAATAACACCCTGAATGAAGATTTCGGTATAAAATGGACAGATGATTGAACAATCATATTAACACAGATGACATCAACATACTTGAGCAAAGGAATAGCAAGAAACAGAGGGAACACAGCAGGAGGAGGTCAAGAATTCAATACACAATTTAAAAAAAGACACAATCCCAGCATACGATAACACCAGAAATAATACAGGCAGGGTGTTTGTGAGCTGGTTCATTTGTCCCTTGCTGGTGTTAGACATGCTCTTTTCAACATTAGAATTATTTTCCTGTGGCTATTATCGGGGCGTATTGTGTGGCCGAATGACCTGGGATCTAGTCTGCATGTCATGATAAGGATAATATATTATGGGGGTAGGATGTAGTCCTAAGAAGTTGTTTTTTTTAAAATGGTGTTGAAATCTTGAGCTGGTTGTGGGAGCTATGCGCAGTCTTCTACTGGGTTTCATGTGTTGACTGGTTCTGGTTCCCTACTGACTCTGGTTGGCTATATCCAGTCTCCGTCTGGTAATTTACGGAAACTTTAGGGAGTTTTGTGGAGTACTTGTGCAGGGAGATTTTTTTTTGAATATATATTTTTAAACAATATTTGTTTTCTTTTTTTCGTATTGACTTTTCTTTTTATTTAATCATTTATTGTATTATTTTTTAAATTGTATATTTAGAAAAAAAAAATATATATATATATATATTATGCAATAACATTTAGTATCTTGTTTCTTTTATATAGTGATTAAAAGTCTTATTCCTTTCGTTCATAATTTAGTTTCATTTCTGTCAGTTCATTCCACAACTTTTGTGCCTTTCCGTGTGGTTACATCTCTAACTATCCTCACCTATCCATAACTATTTATTGTCTATTGTCTGTCCTCAGGCGAACAATGTTATTCACACTTGTCATTAAGCGTAATTGTGGAAGCTTAAGTCGTCATTCAAAGGCCAGATGTGTCGCCGTGGTTGCATAAGTCCATGCTTGTTCAAGGCTATCTTCATGTGTTCTAACTACCGTTTTCTTGGTCTACCTTTAGCTTATATCCGGATATTCTTTTGTTATATGGTCTTTTTAGTATTTGGTTTTGATTCATTCTCATAAGGTGACCGAACCATTTTACTTGCTATCTTTCAGTATGTTCAATATATGATATTATACCAACTCTTTTCCTAATTTCTTCATTTCTTATTTTATCTTCTTTAGTTAACCATTGCATATTTTCTCAGTCACTTCATTTCACATGTAACGATTTTCTTCCGCTGTGAGGTTGTTAAATACCATGTTTGACATTGGTAGCAGAGTGTTGGTATACAAATTGTAGATACTATATGTCTTTTGATTTCCTTCTTGATCTTTGGGTGAAGAAGTAATAGTAAAAGTTTGGTAAGTCACTTTTTTCTACAAATGTGAAATAATGTAGAAAACATATATATTTTCCGCACCTTTCATTTGCAGCGAATTCCCTGTATTTTGTTTCGTGGAAAAGGAGGGTGTGTCGACATGATTATATCAAAAGGCTATTGGAGACCTTTACTGGGACTACAGCAACGAGAGAACAGAGCTAGGTGACTTTCTGGCGGACTTGGGGTATGCAGGTGAGATCTATTGTTAGTACAATATGCACAAGAGCAATCTTCCTTTATGTCAGTACATATCAATAATAAATAAAATAAGATTATATAAAGGTGTGTCGACATGATTAAGCAGAAAGGATGGGGGTGGGGGGTCATCCCTGAATTATTGAGAGATATTAACTCGGAGAAGGTCAAAAATTAAGACAAAAACAAATTAAAGTTGACGTAATTTATAAACAGCCTCTTACCATGATCTTCTTCTTCTGTGTTCGTTCTCAAACTCCTGCAGATTAGCAGGATGTAGTACGAAGAACGAGATGCGTTGTGTCATGGTTTACAGCACTCCTGTGATATCTGCGCCTTTGGGTCTGACACATCCGACTTCAGCATGGCTTTTGGTCACTAACCCTATATGGGATGGGACAGCCAACTCCACCCCATAACCTCCTTAGTCGCCTTTTACGACATGCGTGGAAGGTAAACAGCGTTGCTATTCTTTGCTCCCCTTTCGGACCCCCAGCCCACGGGCGGACCATGATAAAGTCTTAAAATGTTGACGAAGAGGAAAGTTACGTAACTGCTTCAGGAGAGGTAGAAATTTCAGATAAATATCCAGAATCTTTGTCAGATACAGAACCTTATCTAAATATCAGAGCCGTGGTAAAAATGTATCTAAATATCAGAGCCAAATGGGAACCGTGGTAAAAATGTATCTAAATATCAGAGCCAAATGGGAACCGTGGTAAAAATATATCTAAATATCAGAGCCAAATGGGAACCGTGGTAAAAATGTATCTAAATATCAGAACCTAATGGGAACCGTGGTAAAAATGAGCTAAATAAGTAGTAAACATAGAACATAGGCATGACAAAATTTTACCTAATGACACAAAAATATACTGGTCATTAAATATTCATCATGTGAACAAACACTACCGGAGAGACATACAAAGAAAACCAGCTCGACTACAGAAGATAGCCAGACTCCCAAACTGTCAGAAGTAATTCAACAAAATAGAGACAGCAAGGAGGCAGCTGGTCTGATAAGCAGAATGAAATGAGATCGAGTGTGACCAAGTACAACAGATATACAAGAATAAGTTGAAGACATCAGCCTCAGAACAAGCCATGATTACACACGGGGAAATGGGAGTCTACCGGACAATCTTTGGTCAATCACTGATAATCTTCTTCTTCTGCGTTCGCTATCTTATAACCACAACGAATAAATCGTGTGGTTTCCATTGGGGAGCGGGAAGTACGTCGTACTGACTACTAGTTCCACAGTTGAACTGGGTTATTTGCACCTCGGTTGGCTCACTCTGTGGCCCAGACATCCGAGGGCCAGCACATCCGTTTTCGTCATCCCATTAATTCGGGTAGTGGGCTTTCCTAGCCTGTCACAGCCTGAGTATCTGTCGACGGAAGCGCGGGTGTGTAATGACTTCGCCGAGACGATTGTCTCTCACTTCTATCTCGCACAAGGTGTTCCAGAATCACTGAATTTGCCTCGTGTAATTAGACGGTGCCTGTGCCTGTGCCCATCGAGTACTGACACTTTTCTCATCCACGAGCCTGGTACTGGTTTATGAAGAACTCGACAGAAGAGTTGTACCTGGGCTATTTCGCCTGCTTATCCGAGGTGTCGTTCACCGATATCGTAAACCCATCGTCCGAGTTGTATCACGCGTTTGACAGCAAAGACGTGTTCTCGAGCTGAAATAAACTTGTCCCATTTTTGCCTGACCCATCGGGTACTGAACCCTTTCTCTCTGCGAGCATGTTCGCAGTATAGGAAAGCTCGACAGCAGAGTTGGGCCATGGCTGCTTTCTTTGACGGGCGCCCACGAATGGGTTTCTGCCCGTAAGAAGCACCGGTATTTAGAAGCGTGTCTCCAGCTAACAGAGCTTGTCTCCAGCTAACAGAGCTGTGGTCTCCAGCTAACAGAGCTGTGGTCTCCAGCTAACATAGATTGTCTCCAGCTAACAGAGCTTGTTTACAGCGGACAGAGCTTGTCTCCAGCTAACAGAGCTTGCAGTTCCAATTTCCTTGGAACGTTTTCCCTTTGCAATTGCACTTGGCGTTGCCCTCTGGCGCTGTGCTGCCTTCTCGTTGTACTCAGTATGTTATCTTTTCGTCTTTCGTCATGCATCTATCTTTTCGTGTCGTTTTCATTGCCCCCTCCCCCCTTCCACCTCCAATGCTCAGACCGGACTGACTAACGTCATTGTGTGTCGATAGTTCTACTGCATGTGTTGGCGCAGTGGTGTCGGGGATATTGATTGTCTCTTTTGCAGCTAATTCTCATTCCATCTGCTGCCTCCACATTCCCGTAAACGATTCCCCAAAAGTTTTAGCAAGAATCAGCATGAGCAGCTGTATTTCTATTTCCAGCGTGCACCACGAAAAGTTACTTTTTGGCATCTAGGTTATCTGCTAACCCTGGGTCCGCCGAGAGCAGTGCGGTACCCTTTTAAAAAAAAAATTTGAATAAAAAAAAAAAACAAAGATCGAAGTCGAACTTTTAAACCATGGGTTAAAAAACGACATAGGTGTTTGTTTGGCCAACACACCAGGTAGAAGAGAAGGAAAAAGAACACAAAAGTAGAAATGACAAGGAGTAAATAGTTAACCTATAGTATACCGTAAAAGTGTGAGATGCTAGCGGTCTCACATTTCAGTGACTCTGCTATATGAGGGCGGTAGTCTTCTTCTCTCCCTCGCAGTCTTTACTTCACGGATTAATCCGGTAGCCTAATATGGGTGGGTGAACTCTTGTTGAGGTATGAAAAACATTACCACTTCAACTGGGGAATGAACCCAGGACCACTCATATGCGAAGCTAGTGCTCTAACCACTGCGCGACGCGGTCCCTTCATACCCGTTTCATACTTCATTGTATACCTGATTTCATTCTGTAATTTTATCACTGACTAAATTATTATTACCATCGATACTCTCTTATCCGCCATATCCGCTCGTGCTATGAAACAAGACGTAGACAAGAACGAAAGGGGGTAAAGGTGACTCAGGGAGTATGATCGGATGGAAAAACGGAAACGTACGGTCTTATCGAAATGAGCAGACATGTCGGTTCATCAAGCCAAAAATAACGAGAATAACTGTGATGATAGCGAAAGAGTTCGAATACAAAATAGAGACTTTAAGGAAAGGGTAGTAGGCAAACTATACTGGAAGAAGAAAGGAAGCGGGGTAAACATGACGACTGATACATTACATTCTCAGCCCTTCTGTGACACGCTGTGCCTATTTTATTTTACGCTGACCTTCTGTCCGGATCCTAACGTATTCCGAGATAAATAATATAAGACAATACTGCGTGAAACGTAACAACAACAGTACTTAGTAGAACACAGGTTTAGGTTTCAAGTGGAACTTCCTAAACATGTATTCTACGTAAGTAATATCTGAGATAAGTAATCCGTATCATACTTCACTGTATACATTGTTGCATTTTGTCACTAACCCGTATCATACTTCACTGTATACATTGTTACATTTTGTCACTAACCCGTATCATACTTCACTGTATACATTGTTAAATTTTGTCACTTTATGTCTGAGTCATTCTTAACATCAATATTTTATTGTCCGCCATATAGAATATATTTAGAATATATAGTTTAGAATTTAGAATATATAGAATATATAGTTTAGAATTTAGAATAAATAGTTTAGAATTTAGAATATGTAGTTTAGAATTTAGAATATATAGTTTATAATTTAGAATATATAGTTTAGAAATTAGAATATATAGTTTAGAATTTAGAATAATGTAATTTAGAATATATAGCCAATATTCTATTGTCTGCTCGTCGTGCTATTTCTGTCTCTTATTTTGCTGGGCCCTTCTAGCTCTTATCCTTCTCTTTCCTATTATACGCTTCATAAAGTCAAGTAGCCCATAGCATTTATTAATGCCGTAGCGGTGTGAGATGTTAGCGATCTCACATTTCACAGGCTCTGCAAATGAGGGCGGTAGCCATCTCCTCTCCCTCGCAGTCTTTGCTTCCCGGATTAATCTGGTACCCAGTGTAGGCTGGGTCGACCTGGGAGCCGTTGCGATCTGAAAACATTTCCGCCTCAACTGGGGAATGAACCCAGGACCACTCATATGCGAAGCCAGTGCGCTAACCACTGCGCTAACGCGGCGTGGTATACGCTTCATACCACGACTTTAATCTCACTCTCCTACCAATATCACACCATACATACTTCTTATTGTTCAATATATTATTTGTTTGTTGTCTGCCGTCCAGATTCAGGATTTTTAGTCGAAGCATAGCCAGTCGCTGCCTCGTTAGTATGTTTTGTTTCTAACATTGGCAACATATACCTATATCCGTTCATTTTTTAAACATTTGCCTTGTATTACCCCAGCACTCACATTTCCAGTATCGGCTTGGACAACGGAGTTGTATCTATTGATTGCTCATTGCATGCTAGTGTTTGTAATGAAATGCAGATTCACAATGCCTGCTTAGTTTATTGTTTCCAGTCGAGTAGATGATGTATGCTTTTTTTTTGGTGTAGTATTTCATCCGTTGCTCTGTTGTCAAAAGGTGGCGGGTTCGAATGTTGTTCGTGAGATGCATACACATTTATTTTTTTCCCCGGGGATTATCGTTTGAAGGTACGGAGATTACGTGATATTGAGTAGCAGGCTGCGTGTTATTTCGGTGAGGGCGATGTAGATATGGGAAATCCAAGTTCCGTAAAGTCAGTCCACTTCGTCTTTTGAACCCATTTTTTGACATGTTCTTCATTCACAATACTTATGTGTGTGTATTTTTACAAACTGTTATTTCATCTGAAACGCGTGGCCGTACGGCTAGTTAAAGGACGTCGGCCTCAGAGTCCCGGGATCAATCTGCGGTTGGGTCAAGGATTTTTGTCTTTAAAGGTACAACAAATAATTCTTCATGTACACGTCGCGGCGACAGCTTTGGTAAAGTGGCCTTTATTTCCACAACCGTAAATGCCTCCCTGCATTCCTTAACACGAAAACATGCAGTAACGAAAGTTTGTATTATTATTATTATTCCTCTTACGTATCAAGAAATCAAACAGTTTTACAGTGAAGGTAATTGTATGCACCAGTTCTTGACAGATTACATCATTATTAACAATTTCTTTTATAATGTTAACTTACGTAGAAAAGTATGGGTGATCATTTTCTCAAGTATGTAAAAAAGATAAAAATACATCTGGCAAATAGAAATGTAGACGTCGACAGATTTGAAATACAACCTACATGACGTATCGGAGATACAGCCGTCAGGCAACATCGATATTATTCAAATCTAATAAAAGCACACAGCTACAAAATTATATTCCAGGAAAAAAATGACAACCGGATTACAAACGAAGGTGATGATTGCACAAGTTGGGGGGAAGGGGGTGTTCTCGTGCTGACTCCTTAGAAAAGGAGTGCTGGGGAAAATGTTATGTAATGTATAATTATTACTCCTAAATACAGTAAAGCGGTTGAAGAGTTGATTTAGCAGTCGCTAGTGATGTTGTTGGCTTGCCGTATAATAAGCGTTCCAGTAAACGGGATTTGGTATCTGACTGGAATAATACTGTACGGAATAAAAAGTTAATGAGGAAGGCGCATCTTGTCTAAACTTTATTTTATACAGGCATAGTATTGTTACCCATTCATACCTGGTATCACCGAAGTCGGATGTGTCGAGACAATGACCGAAATAAAATAGCGGCACAATGCATCTCAGTTCTATAGACCACATCCTGTTGGATATTAACTATAATGAGGACTTTAGTATCAGGTATTTTATCCATTGTCTAAGTACCATTGTCTAAGTATCATTGTCTAAGTACCATTGTCTAATTACAAGAGAAATTATAGTGGTCATAATCTGGGATAATAGCTCGATTGATAGACAAAACCAAAAGTAAGTGAGAGCGACCGACTTCTTAAGATCGTTGCTATTAGTTTTTACCTACCCAAGCTCGTGAAGACTGGGTTCTGTGAACGAAGCGGAATGAAGTCACTATCTGGCACAACGGGTACACAGATGACTCTCAGCAGAGTGGCATGGAACGCACACTGCTCGGCGAGGTACTCAGAAAGCCGTGGTCATCAACAGCATCAATCCAAGATAACAGATTGAGGTCTTTGTTACCTCTAATATTTTATGGTAGTGTGTCCTAATATAACCTAATTGGACGATGTTGTCTGCTGGTTGAAAGACGCACGCTTCTCCAAAAGAGAGGCACACTCATTAACTACCAATCAACAGCATCATCAACTATTTTCCTGTCCGACGTTTTCGCTAGATTCAATGAAATAGGCCAGGACAAGAGAGTGAGTTTGACACGTAGCGCAACATTTCCTCAATTTAATCCAAGTAAAGCAGAAGCTACAGTTCAGACACACCTATGCAACAATCACACATAGCCTCGCCACGCTTGAGACCTAGACAGTGTATAGCAGACATACAAGCGTACTAAATCACTTACATAGCTTGTGTATCAGCTAACATCTCAGGATAAAATCATCATCATCAAGTACCGTCTCCGCAACGAAGGTTGGCTGCAACGTATCTCCAATATCTCCTGTCTTTTGTCGTGGTGGTACACTCTGCTAGACTGTAACCCGTCCATCGTGTGATGTTACTCTCCCACTTGTATCTCTGCCTACCTCTTGCTCGCTTCCCTTTGACTTTCCCCTCAAGTTAAGGTCTTCAATAAGGTGTCATGTCTTTTAATGTGTCCAAGTATTTTATTTGTCTGATCTTTATTTCTCTTAGTAGTTCCTTTTTCATATTAAGTGTTTTTATTATCTCTTTATTTGTTTTCTTCTCTTTCCGTGATATTCTCCCTATTCTTCTATATACCCACATCTCGAAGGCATCAATTCTGTCTTCTAATTCTTTATTTAGTGTCCATGTTTCTAAGCCATACATTAATATAGAATAGAGGTAGCATTTTATAATTCTCATTTTTAACTTGTTTGTAATTTGTTTAGATATTAATAATTTCTCATGTCATTGAAGGTACTTTTAGCCATTCATATTCTCCTTTTAACTTCTGTTTCACATCTGCCATCATTTGTGACTATGTGTCCAAGATATTGATACTGTTTTAATTGTTGTAGTTTCTCTCCCTGTATGTTTATGTTTACCTCCTGTTTTTCTGTGTCTTTGCTGATTATCATGGGTTTTCTAATATTTATAATATTATCTAATACTATTTGATATAATAATATTATATTATATTTATAATTTTATCAGGACAAAATACTTGATACTAAAGTCCTCATTGTAGCTAATATCCGAAACATTCATACAATGTTGAAGAAGGTCCAACTGAGATTGGCCAGACATGTGCTTATGCATGAAATTACATCTCAAAACAGCTGATGTGTGGTGATCTCGTTAAGAGAAATCGACGGTCCGGTGGTCACAAGAAACGATTTAAAGACTCTCAAAGTGTAAAAATTAATGTACTACAGATCCATCCAGGCGAATGGAACTAATCCGTGCCTACTGACTAAACAAAACCCTAATCGCTTCACAATATTAATACGCTGAGCCGCTGAATCACAAAAGAGCCGCTGCTTGTGATTCCAGTGAATCAAAACAAACTTACGGTGATGCTCTTCTAAGTACACCTTGCGACGTACATGACCGACCGATCACATTGTACCTATTGACAAGCATTTTGGTATCCTGGTCACAAGCTGTGATTCTTGTATATATTCGCATATTAGAATCTTTAATTTTGTATGAGAAATATTAGTTGATTGTCAAAATTTAAACAGCGCACTTGATCAATCTTTATTCTAAGTTGCTTTCTTTGCGTAATGATTAAGTTCTTTATTTAATACGTTTTTGTTGCTATATTATTCACCAGCAATTTGAATGTGTTCAAGTGAAGCGTGACGAAGCTAGAAAGTAACAAGCTATTGCTTACTATGTTTTCAAACGCTTGCTATGCCATTCAATATCTCATTATCCCGTGCTAGCAATAATATAATCCTATGTATGCGATCTTGTATGTCCCCCATGATTATAGAACTGAAAATTATGTTGTGCTATTGTCGTTTCCTTACAACGGAAACTTGCTTTGATATGTGTTATGCTTGAATTATTTTATCCGTGAAAAATGTAATCTACTGTAATTGTTAACTACTACATGACATTTTCAGCCATGTTTTTATTGGCAATAATCGTTCACCAGTGTACCTTGACATTCATTGTAATGTCACCATGCTGGATGCATACCTTTACTTTTTATTCTGGTTTACCAGTCACAACCACGTTAGATTGTCAGGGCTGATGTCGTCAGGGCGAAGACCACTGTCCTCTCCAGGTCAGAGCGGATGTCCTAAAGCTTCCCCCCCCCAAATGTGTATCATCCTGCCAGAGCAGCCGTCTTTGCTCTATCTATGTTGTGCAGTCATGCAGTAGTGTTTGGATTCTGGATCGGTAAGGAGAGTCATATGTGTACGAGATCCCCAATCGGTAAAGATGGCCCAACAGTCTACAATGGCATGTTCTAGTGCGACATAGACATGTACACAGCTTTTATATTTATTGGAATTGTTTAATAATGGAACATTATGAATATTCGGATGTGCAGAAAATATAAATTTTACTTAATTGTTTTAGAGAGTTACGTGTTTCTGAACATGGGGAAACGTTTTGAAACGCACGGGTTTAGTACCGTATGTATAAGGAATCTTGATACTGACTGATTTTTAACAAACGTAAATTATTGAAATCTATAAAAGTTTGAAGAATATCCAAAACACGTGAAAAGCTATCTCAGAGTTGGATATGAATAGATCTCAATAGATAATCATAACAGGTATCCTCTACAAATTGTATTCACCTGTTGTTTCCATGCATTCACCAATTGTATTACAAACGCGATGTGAATCTTAGACATAAGTAGTGAGAAATGTACAGATAATGCCGAATCTTAGACATAATTAGTCGCCCGAGTGATGCCGGGCCCGAAAGGGGAGCAAAGAATAGCAACACTGTTTATCTTCCATGCATGTCGTAAGATGCGACTAGGGAAGTTATGGGATGGAGTTGGCTGTCCTATCACATATTGGGTCAGTGACATATTGGCCATGCTGAAGTCGGATGTGTCAGACCGAAAGGCATAGATATCGCAGCAATGATGTAAATCATGACACAACGCATTATGTTCTCCGGACTACATCCTGCTAATCTGCAGGAGTTTGAGAACGAACGTAGAAGAAGAAGAAGACATAAGTAGTGAGATATGTTACAGATAATGCCGAATGGAAGCTTCTCCACTAATATGTTTGGAATGAATGTACGCATAGTCAGATGAGTCATTAAGTCGGTGTGGTTTTAACAATTAGGACGTATACTGTAGACCAGAAGTGGGGAACATAGAGATCTTGGCATCATTTGGTTTGGTCAGCTGAAGTCAACTGAGAGTGGACTAATAGTTCAATAAATATATGGTTGTGTTTCGTAGCCCCCATAAATGTATACTAAACGAATCATTACAATAAGATATATACGAGGCTCCACAATGAGAAGTAGTACCAGTGGTGGTTACTAAAATGTCTGAGTTAATATTGCAAAGTAATTTGTAAGTTGACAATTATGTATGGTCCGAGAAAAATATTAAATTTGTAAATGGCCCGTGCACAAAAAATGTTCCCCGCCGCTATTGATGACGGGCATGTCTGATCCATGTTAGGCACCAACTGCGCCTGGTGTAATAAAGTTAAATGAGAAGACAAATCGCTGCCGCAACCAAGAATGGGACAATGGGCCAAACGTAAACTCTGTTACAATCTGGGATAAAATCATTTGTGTACCTAGAAATTATCCTATTGTTAGCAGTTAACAGTAGAAATGTTGATATTCTAGTACCTACATATGGATGATGGAAAAAGATGTGAAAACTACATGGTTAAATTAGCCAGAATTCGCGGTACAGTCGTCGCTGAATAGAAATAAGCACACGGGGCATCTGCTACAAAATGGCGTAGAAAATGGATGTGTTTTCTTTGTGTACTAATCAATAAACGAATCCTAAAAGCAATAGCAAACTACAGGGTTAATCTTCCTAGTAATTCTATTTTGGATATTCTGAATACACAACACAGTTAACACCAACTTACAAATAGCACTATCGCTTTGATAAGTCATGTAGCTAGTAAAATACTATTACACATCATAATGAAGAGAATGCAAAATAAGATAGAAACAGAAGTTCACGAGGCACAGGCAGGCTTTAGATCAAGCAGAGGCACCGCACCAGAGATTATATCTTCAACATGAGAATTATTTTAGAAACATGCAGGGAATTCAACATATAACTACACGTATGTTTCATCGAATACAACAAGGTGTTCGATTGTGTACGGCATTACCAATTATGGAAAATGTTACCAATTATGGAAAATGTTACCAATTATGGAAAATGTTACCAATTATGGAAAATGTTACCAATTATGGAAAATGTTACCAATTATGGAAAATGTTACCAATTATGGAAAATGTTACCAATTATGGAAAATGTTACCAATTATGGAAAATGTTACCAATTATGGAAAATGTTACCAATTATGGAAAATGTTACCAATTATGGAAAATGTTACCAATTATGGAAAATGTTCGGCATGGCATTCCCAAAACATCTCACATATTTAAACGTAATGCTGTACCACGAACAAGAGGCAGCAGTAAAAGTGGATGGAACCAAAACAGAATGGTTTAATGTACAGAAAGGAGTTAGACAAGGATGTACACTATCGCCGTATCTGTTCAATATCTACACTGAAAACATGAGAAATGTAAAAGACTACATGATATAAGCTGATATAATGATACAAACTCTTACCATCGTCGGTCAGCAGATCCAGAAAACAGATATGCCATGCAAATGGCAGTTCTCTTAACAACAAACGAAGATGGTCTAAAGCAAATGTTATTTGTTGCTAACAACAAAAATATACAGTGAAGCACAAAACATGTTCTTAAATATGAAGACATTAAAAAAAAATTATGATTACGGATACAGTTAAAGTGCAAACAAAGATATTAATTGACACTTTCGAACTAGAGGACGTAAATCAGGAGATTGCGCTATCGAAATCAAGAGAAGATTGGCAACATTGAAACTTGCCCACAAGAAAAATATTTGGCAAGTTACCAGCAGCATAGCCAAACTATGTATGATCAGAACATGCGTATTTCCAGAGGCAATATACGGCTGTGAGGCATATACATTAAATAAAACATTAACAAAGAGAATCGCTGCTTTCGGATTGAGATGCTACAGAAGAGTTGTACGTGTATCATGGACACTTAAAGACAAATCAATAAAGTGTTAAGCTCAATAAACATCTAAGAGGGCTGGCTCATTAACAACATAACAGCTGTTGTTTGTTTTTGTTTTTTTTCGGGGGGGGGACGGTCACATAAAGAGACGTAACAGCATGGAAAAATTAACAGCTGAAAGCAGAGTTAACGGTAGCATGGGAAGAGGACACACAAGACGACGGTGGAGCAGTGATATATCAGATTCCTTAACAAGTCTCTAGTTGAAGCATGTCAACTCGCCCAGAATCGAGGAATGTTCAGAGAATTCATAAGGAAGCCGACGTTTGGTAAAGAATATCACATAATGAGGGCCTTTTCCTCCAGAATGACAAAACAGGTTCTAAATTCTAAATGAATGTCTGTGTGTGCGTGTGTCGCTGATTGATGCAGTGGATGGTTAGTTACAGACACAATCGACTTAAGCTCTCATTGTTAAGTTCAATAAGCTGATCAATAATTTCCTGTTCCAATCACTCAACTAAAGAACCGACTGAGAGTTACCAAGATTCACACAAAACGTTGCACTATCAACCATACGTCTCAATTAGTGTGAACAATATTGAGTATGAGCGCACCATGCGCACATAGAGAACTCACAATCGAGCAGTGCTGACAACAAGAAGATAATTATTTAAAAATTTGTTTGAGCCCCAGGGGATCTAGATATTCATTAGGCTAGTCGTTGCCCGATTGTCGCCGGTGAAGTGGAAGATGGTACAAAAATCAATCCGCGCGGATTCAGTTATGGATAAGCCACTCCTGACGGAAGTTGGAAGTGTATTGAGCGTGTCTTTAATTACAGATTTGATCACTCTGGCAATTATTTTATCTGTAAATAACATTAGTAATGAGACGAGATTACATGTAGAAACTGAAGCCGCGGTGTGTTTTCTGATGTCTTGTAGCAGTAGTAGTAAACTAAAGTTACCCATAGCATTTTATTTATGCCGTAGTGGTGTGAGATGTTAGCGATCTCACATTTCAGAGGCTCTGCAAATGAGGGCGGTAGCCATCTCCTCTCCTTCGCAGTATTTATTTCCCGGCTTAACCCGGTACCCATTTAAGACTCGGTGGACACGGGATAAATCTTCCAGTGTAGGGTAACAACCCTAAGCAGGAAGTAATGGCTGGGGTGTGGAAGCTTGACAAGTTAGAAAAACGTATGGGGAGAAGTGGTAGTCAGTAGGGAGGAGAAAGTAGACTGAAGAAAGTGAGATGAACAAAGGAAAAGATATGGTAGCAAGTAAATTACATTAAAAATACTCATCTCAAAAGTGGCAACAGTGAATGAATACTACAGACAAGCAATCATGATGTAAGGGAAGAGTAAAATGAGATGGTACGAGGGAACAGGTGGGAGAGAGAGAAAGGGGAGAGAGAAAGAGGCAAAAAAGGCAGGAACAGAAGAGAAAGAGCGTACAGCAGGAAGAGAATATGACATACTCCTGACTCACTTTGTTATTCAATAGGTCAAACATAATAACAATTATTTCCAACCACAGTGACCGATCTTCCATCCAAGAAATCCCAATTGTCTCACATACATAGAAATGTGAAACACGACTTCTCAAGACGCCATCTTGAACGGTAATGAGGGCTTTCAGGCAAAGGAGGAAACATTAGTCGCCACGATAGACCTAGAAGATGCTTACTTCAGCCAGAGAGTCAGATTCGACCAGCTGATACATTTGCTAAGTAAACTCAGCATCGACTCGTGGATAATTCGATGGATAGCAATGGTGATAATGTCCAGACCTGTTGCTCTGAGATTGAGATCCTGGATGTCAGAGATCATATTTATAGCACTGGGATTGTCACATGGATCGCCACTATCACCTGTGGTCTTTAACCTCTATAAATACAAAATAGCGCAGCTATCTTTCGCGAAACATGTGCACAATGTCATTCAGAAAGATAGGAAGGGTGTCAGTGTAGTAAAAATCATGGCACCTGCAGAGATGCCGCAACTAACGCTTTTTCAGATGATGCAGGCAGTGTTGTCATCTGTGTTGGACTATGTTTTTGGTTTACTTACACTGTCGCAAATACAGGTGGATATGCTGGAGAGAGTTCAAAACGAAGCCATGAGAGCTGTCCTAGTATGCACAAGAGATAAACCTATCGCGGTCATGAGGTTTCTCCTAGACCTAACGAGCATCAAAGCGAAACATAAAACAGCTGAGGTTAAAGAATACTTCAAGGTCGCCAATAATGATCATCCCCTCTTAAACCAATTTATAGACAACACAAAATGATGGCGTATCAAGAGAGAAAGGTTTTAGATGGCAGAAGCAGAAGATACCCTACTCAGAGTTTGTGAGCTGAAGGAATTTTAAGGAGGCTGTGAATGGATGGTATTTGGCAAAGACTGAAAGTTATTGACAACAGTTGTGATGCAGATGGGAAGAGAGAGAGCTGCGACTGTACTGCCAACAGAACATAGGCAATGATACGAGAACTCATACTGCAGCCCTCGAAGCCACACGATACAATAGTTTAAACAGACAGCTCAGTATCACTCGAACGCTGTTTAGGTGTGGTTGGGTTTTCGTGGCCTACCATGATGGCAAGAAATTAGATGAGACGTCAGCTGCGTACCCTACTATAACATCGAGTATGAGAATGGAAATAGAGGCGGTGACAGCAGCTATCACTTGACTGGCGACGCAACCACCAACAGACTCAGTGATTCTATCGAAATCTCAAAGTATGCTGCGCAAGATATAAAATTGTATGATCAGAACTGAATGGGTCACTCTTCTCAACAATGCGCATTATTACATGGACCTACTGTCTAGGTTATGCTGGGGGTGAGGGAAAACTAAAGACCCGATGTATTGGCTGGTAAAGCCTTGGTGAACAGCACCAAGATAAGAAGGGACACAGCGTATAGATAGAGATAGATAGCCAAATAAATGTATGAAGAAAGACTAAGATACACAACGATTCATAACGTTAAGATCACAAGAAGAATCTACTGCAGTGGCGTAGCGTGGGTTAATGGCGCCCAGGGTGGAATCATAATTGTCCGCCCTTGTGACATTAAAAAATTATGTCAGTGATTGTGAAAGACTGGACGAAAATAAATAGCCGCCCTCCATATGATGCCGCCCGGGGCAGTCCGCTCCTCCGCCCCCCCCCCAACCCTCGCTACGCCACTGATCTACTGTTACTTTCTTGGAAATCGATGTGAATGTCATCAAACAATAGACAGGATGAATTCCTATTTACTTTCTTGGAATTTATCCCAGAACGGTATTCCAATCAACTTTCCCAGCTCACGGATTTATCCCAGAACGGTATTCCAATCAACTTTCCCAGCTCACGGATGGCCATGTGGGGGGTAGGAGGGGGTGTGTTAACTTATGTTAATTTACCAGGGCAACCATAAAATCCTACACCATTTTGACACACAATGTCTCAGTGAATATTTGAAAACTTAATGAGTCTGTATTGAGAGTATAGTGCGCCTCACAGTATGTGTTCATGTCATAAATCTGCAACTTTGCAAACATTCAATTCAAATTGATGACAAATGTTGTACTGCTTATTAGTTCCAGTGACACAACATATGATTTTCTGTTAAAATGAACAATAGATTTTCTCAATGTCTCATATCAGCTATACATAATAACATATAATACCGACAGACACATCAACGAAATAAATCAACAAAATTGACTAGCATTCGAATCCCATGTATCCTTGCGCAATGGCGTCTTGGAATAAATGTTTTAAAATAATCGATTTTGTTTACACGACAACCGTTCTCTGAGCCTACTTTTATCTACTTCCAAATGACGAGGAAATTTATGTCTTGCGTAATTTTCACACGGCACCCCAGCCTGTGTCTTCGTCTGTCATGTTATTTTTCTTGAATTCATTAACGGAACTCTGAATTATCTTGGCGAGAAAACAGTGCCTAAATTGAGCACGATTGGGTACACAGTGGTCTGCTGTAATTTGTTCAGGGTTACAATCCAGTCATTTTGCTGATGTTCTTGCGACAGCTTGCAGAAACATGAAGGGATAAATATTCCAGTGTAGGGTAACATCCCTAAACAGGAAGTAGGTGGCTGGGGTCACACTTGGCAAAATGTCAAGATATGCAAAAATAGGTAGGTGTGTTACCAACAAATAAAAATAGTTTCTCACCTGTCATGCTTCCAAATCTTTGCTTCCCCCATTACCTATCTGCTATTGTCCTCATTAAAACCCTATTTGTCTCCATGTAAGATTTGTTTTATTGTGGTCATTTCTTTGTCCTGATGAAGGCTTTATAGTCGAAACGTGGTCTGTCCCTGTATCTCGTTGTTAAGTTGTTTTTTATTTGGGTAACACACCTACCTATTTTTGTATATCTTGACATTTTGCAGAAATATGTTGGCTTTGATTCTCAAACTCTTTAATGTTAGAAAAGGGGTGGCCAATCTTTAACATGGAATGCGCCAATTTTTTCCACACTCTAGTTCGTATGCGCCAATCGACTTACATGCCCACATTCCTACCTTTAAAAAAATATACTCATATAATTGTAAAAGTTACTTTTAAAAGTCCAAAGCCCTCCTGGATGTTAGGCGATGGAGGAGTCTCAACTTTATACCACACCCCGGAACCAAATACATAGATCCCGCCGCAGACGGATGTGTCGGGCCATTGGCACAAATAAAACGGCGACACAATGAATTTCCATTCTCTGGAATACATCCTTCTGGAAATCTAATAGTGCCATGGTCCTGATACAAGAGATATCCAGTGGGAGTTTGAGAATCAACGCAGAAGAAGAAGAAGAAATATATATATTTTAATATTGCACGTCTGTCATCGACTGCACAAAGAAGTGAGCTTCCTTTTAACCTGGAACACACATTTCATCCACACATTTCATCCACACATTTCATCCACACTTGTCATCTATACATTCTTTGATCTTCAGATACAAGATGTTCAAACTATTCAACAATCTCATTCATGTGACATATTCTTTTCAGAACGTGGGTCTTCCTTGTGTATTCTACTAAAACAACATGGGGGTCAAACAATAATCAGTGTTATTATTGATGGTAAGTGTTAGGGAAACAAATTATATTTTCGTGAATAATGTATTATTGTCTGGATTCCTAAACATGTATAGATTGTTGATACACTCTATATGACTAAACTTTCTTTTTTTATTATTAGCACTGGTGTGCAATACATTATAAGAATGCAATGATGTGCAATGAATGATTTATAAGCATGCAATGGTGTTCAATGCATCATTTATAAGCACGCAATGTGCCGTGGATTGGTCACCCGTGTGTGAGAAAGACGGCACCATCAAACTAGCGGTGTAAAATTGTGATTCTTATATAGCTGCGTTTTTTAGGTCTGAATAACGCGAATTACATGTTTGGACATTTATATTCCCAGTTGGTTCTTCACTTCCTGGTTAGGCTGTGTTTAAGGAACATCATAAGGTTGAGTAAGACCCTTTCAGCTACATCTTGCTTCCGTAGTTCTAGCAAATAGCTATGACTATCTCGTCACCAGAGATCATGTGTTTCCGAGCATCTGGATTTCATTCGGTTCTGTATGATGTGTCATGTCAACAAACCACGGCACATTATATAACCACTATCTTCTCTCTCTTCTCTGTTTCTCTCTCCTTCACTCTCTCAGAACCATAAGGGAGTACGAATTTGTCACTCTTTCTTACTGCCTAAGTCAGTATGTGGAGTTCTACCACTCGCTCCAGAGTGGTGTTTCTATAAATTGTTTTGTTTCCTTACTGCTGAAGTTGTTTACGGCTTTTAAATGTCCATATAACGGCGACACAGCGCATTTCCTTTCTCTGGACTACATGCTGCTGGAATCTAGTAGGACCATCTTCCTCCTACTAGAGAGATTCAGAGGGAATTTGAGAATGAACGCTGCAAAATAATAAGAATGTCCCATAGAATGACTATATAATGTGACCGTGTGATGTAGTGCCTAGATCTGGTCCCAGATGGCTGACTTCATTTAACGTGACTGTACGATGTAGTGCCTAGATCTGGTCATAGATAGCCGACTTTATTTAATGTGACCGTATGATGTAGTGCCTAGATCTGGTCATAGATGGCTGACTTCATTTAACGTGACTGTACGATGTAGTGCCAAGATCTGGTCCCAGATGGCTGACTTTATTTAATGTGACCGTATCATAAAGTGGCAATATATGGGCTTTCTTCTACTCCGTAGGAGTTATTGCGGTGACTGCCTTGCAGTATCAATGCATATTAAACACACAGGAGCTTATTTTCTTCTACCAGTTTAGTCATGAGTCTTCAGCGGCCTTCATCACAGTGGAGATTATGGTGTACGGTTGTAATCTCCAAGCCCAACCACCTTATTCTACTATTGCGAAACGCATCGCAGATGACATTGTTATCAATCTGTGCTATCATTGCCATCCCGGTAGTATATGCGTGAAAAGCGCACGGTAAAAAGAAAGAGAATTGTCATAGAATGTCAACTTGGCAAATAAAAATGTTGAAATAATTTAGCATGAACCACCAATTGAAACTGGCACATAATTACACTTGTTAAATATTAACGTATCCACTTCAATTTACAGTTTGTTTCCTCCTTTCCTGTCATCTTTCCAATCTTAATACCAGATTTCTCGGACAAAACTTCAGCCAAGCAGAAATGGGTTGGAAACATCTGATGCTCATTATTAACACTTGAAAGAAAAGCCAACGTGCCAGTTAGTTTTTCCTTGCCTGGTCTCAAGTTTTATTTTCCAATACAGTAATTATGTGGGAATTGTCTGTTAGACTTGCGGGCGTGTGTCATCCATTAAGTGAGAGTTTGCCTATTTTGTTCCTATGATGATATTCATGATTTAGTCGGAATACTGCAGTAGACAAGTAAATATGTAAGTGAGTATCAACGCGCGCACACACATAAAACCATCATCATCAGGTGCCATGACGGCTGGCGTAGGTGGTCATGGCTCTCCACAGCTCTCTGTCCACAGTATTATGTATCAAGGTCGTTGTTGTTTCCTTGCCGTGCCAGGTTGTCATACTGTCTAATATTTTCTCACGTTTTACCCCTCTGTCTCGTGCTGCCTTCAATTTTTCCTGTTGTGACATATTACACAATATATTTTTCATTTTTCTGAATGTTGTTTGTGCCTGTCCTATTACGTATATCGACATAAAACCATACATTCCAATAAATTGATATTTGACTATTGTCCATCGATATTTCTAACTCGAATGATGATCAGAGCTCCGGGAAGACCACTTTGAGTTGTTTGACAAGCAATGATGTTCTAGATTCTTAAGCATCACTCACTGCATGACTTCACGTTCTATTTCATCTTTCTCTTCTTGCGCTACTTTCTTGTCAGTTCTAAGAGTAGATGATACTAGTGGGGTGATGACACCATTTCATTACATATTTTTTATTCCATATAAAATGCATAACCAGTGGCGTACGAATATTGGATTAAGTGCATCATCATAAGATCATCATCATTAAGTGCCTTCTCCGCAACGAAGGTTAGATACAATGGGCCTCCAACATCCCCCGTCTTTTGCCTTGGTGGTGCACTCTGCATCACAGCTTTAGCATTCGTTGCCCGACTTCAACAACATATTGGGATGTTTTGTTACAGACGAAGATGTAGGTGTGTCTGTTCAAGAACCTGTCATAATGGCAGGTTGTACCAGTGAGCAACAGATATGACAGTAGTGTTTGTCCTCAATGAGAAACACGATAAGCGCTTGGGGAGCTTCGCATACACTCATTGATAACTGTCAGAGATGGAGAGGGGAGATAATTCCTATCCTGGACTCAATCACCAGTACCAGGGGCAGTACCGACAATCGCAGGCGATATGGAATGTCTACAATTTTACTAATTTAACCTATCTTTTGACTCTTTATCTTCAGAAAAGAAAATACTGAGTTTCGAGAACAAATGTCTTCGTAGGATAACTAACACCCATTGGAGTGAATTCAAATCGAATGATAAAATTAGAGAAGAGACACATCAAAAGTTCATCACAGAAGTTATCAGAAAACGCAGTTGGTCCTACATCGGACATGTCCTACGCGCAGACATCAACTGAATACACCATCAATCTCTTGAATGGGCACATACAGACAAAAGAGCAAGGGGTAGAACAAAAGAAACACTCAGAAGAACAATACTTAGAGAAAGTAAAACAATCAATATCCATACTATCCTAGAACTGCACAGAATAGCTTTGAACAGACAGAATTGGAGAGATCTGACCTCTGCTCTATGCGCTAACTTCAGCGCAAAAGGAAAATGAATGAATGAATCTTTTGACTGCCATGTCACAATGTCCTATAATATTTTCTCATACTGTCGTCCTCGATGTCCTTTGTCTTCCATTTCGACTGTTGTAACTATGTTATCCAGATGCCCCTGCCTCATAGCGTGTCCACAACAAATATTGTTTACTCTAATATTATTAAGTGCTTTGACTCTTTCAGCACATTCTCGTTCGTTTCTCTAGGTGTCCATGGTACTCTCAGCATTCTTCTATACAGTCAAATATGTTGCATCTAATGTTCTACACTCGCATTTATTTATTATCCAAGACTCACATGTATATGATAGAATCGGTGTCGCCCGTGTATTGCCGAGGCCCGAAAGGGGAGCAAAGAATAGCAACACTGCTTACCTTCCACGCATGTCGTAAAAGGCGATTAAGGAGGTTATGGGATGGAGTTGGCTGTCCCATCCGATATAGGGTCATTCCGTTCTCCGGACTACATCCTGTTAATCTGCAGGAGATCGAGAACGAACGCAGAAGAAGAAGAATCGGTGTTATGTATTTCTAACGAACTCTCTTGACTCACCTCTATTGACAGGGACATATAACACAGTATATTCTATATTTAGAATGCTACTTTAGCCTGCCCTATTCTGCTTAAGTTTGTTGAATTGCTTCCATCCGATGTCATTGATTTTTCTAAATATTTGAATTATTGAACGGTTTGAGTATGGAGTTGTTCACTTCGATCTTGCATTCTGTTCGATTTTGTTAACATGGACTCACTACCAGAGAAATCACTTCAAATCTCTTGTGTTATCACACTAAAAGAAAATGCCGATTTAAAAAAAATCGCCCGTGTGTTGCCGGGGCCGAAAGGGGAGCAAATAATAGCAACACTGTTTACCTTCCACGCATGTCGTAAAAGGCGACTAAGGAGGTTATGGGATGGAGTTGGCTGTCCCATCCCATATAGTCAGTGACCCAAAGCCATGCTGAAGTCGGATGTGTCAGGACGAAAGGCTGTACACTATGACACAACTCATTCCGATCTACGGACTACATCCTGCTAATCTGCAGAAGTTAGAGAACGAACGCAGAAGAAGAAAAAAAATAACGTTTTCTTTAAAAATTGAAAGTTATTCCTAAACTGGAATAATACGCAAATGAATTGTCCGACAGATAAACAGATAGAGAGATATACGTATTGACGACGACAGCCATGCTGAGATAGAGAGATAGAAAGAAAGACAGGCAGGTAGGTAGATAAATTGGTAGCTATAATATTCAGGACATAGCCATCAACCTCTAGCAATTTTTGGCTATAGTCATTTTATAGGCAATATAAATACGTTCAGTAGTTTGTTATTGCTTTCTGAACGGTCTGGATAAACAATTGAAACTAGTACCTTCTCCGTCACAGACGAGCTCTGTACCTCGTAGCCACAGAGCCGGGTAGGTAATAGATAGGTAGATAGACAGACAGAAAGAAAGACGGACAGACAGATAGACAAACATACATATAACAAATTAGAGATAAGCACAGACAATCGAACGAATACTCGAATAGGAAAGCCGTACATTTGATTGTTATGGACCCCCACGTATGCAAACCAATAACTCTCTAGTCATTTAGTTATTGATCGCATCTTCCCAACCATTTTCCCCGCGTCTCGTATTTCAAACATGAAGACGCTGCTTGTGCATAACAGATTGACTATAGATCTCTCGAACTTGATGTTTGTAGAGTAGGTGTAATAAGTTACTAGCGCGACGGATCGTGTGGTAGACCCACGAGCAGAATCAAAACATGCCTTCATGCGTGATGATTTTTGACTATTGCCGCGTCTGTCGTTAGTCACTATGTATATACTGTGTGTCGTCTCCCAACGCTAACCAACGAATTGCACGGCGATAGACAAAATCATCATGCATGATCTATGAAGGTATGTTTTGATCTAATTTGATATCATCAAAACACGGCGTAAGAAGGCTTGTTCTGATTCTGCCTGCATGTCTATTGGCGCGAGTATCATGGCTAGATCGGACCTTCTTTATAACATGCATGTGTGCAGTGTTACTGTGCTATGCCACTCTGAATATCGTCATAATTTTCTTTGGTCATTTATTTATACTTTGTTTATCCGGCCAATGAAAAGTGCAGCATTAGTCGTATTTGACCTTACGCAGCAAACGTAAATCGGGTTAGGACTGTGTCGTGTATAACGAAGATCACGGCTGGACCATGAGCATATAAACAACCTAGACAGTGTAAGCAATCATGTATGTGGCATACTTTTAGGTATATACAATCATATATATTGTAGGATGTTATGATTTACGCTGGTTGAAATTAGTTCAAGGACGTGATACCCAATTTGACAAGTTCTCATCCGAACTTATACATCAGAACTCATCACTGGAATAGCACATCTTGTAGTTTTTATTAGGGCCTGTGACGGTGAATTTAATATTTATCAAGTACTTATTGAACTAATCCCAATGCATGAGACTACAGCGAGCGAAGACATCTTTGTAAAAGTCGAGCAGATTCTGCATAACTATGATTTTGATTTGAGTAAACTTGTATGTTTATCTACTGACGGTGCTGCGAATATGGTTGGCAGGGTGAAGATGCCAAGTTGCGAACAAAAATTGAAAACTCGTATCCAGATTCATCATTTGCACATTTTCACTGTATTTTCACAATTTCACATCAGCAAAATTTGTCTACAAAGATTTTAAAATTGAATCACGTGCTTAGAGTGGTCACAAAACAGTGAACTTTATCAAATGCAATGCTCACAACTATCGTCAATTCTGTCAGCTGTTAGAAGACATGGATAATCAGTTCACCGATGTTCCATTCTAAACAGCAGCCCGTTGGTTGTCGTGTCACAAAGTGCTGAAAAGATTTTATTTGCTGAGACCAGAAATTACTTTATTTTTGGAGATGAAAGATAAAAACACTGATGAAATAAATGAAAAAACTTGGATCAAGGAACAAGCGTTTGCTGTGGACATTAATGCACATTTAAGTGAAATTAATTTGAAATTACAGGGCCAAAAACAAAATCATCACTCAGTTGTACGACGACATCCGAAAATAATCACTACAGGTAAGATTGAAAGCAACAGAGACAGAGGGTGACAACGTAGGAAAATGGTTTAACAAACTGGCACGGCAGGGAAACAACAACGATCATATTACATAATACTGGAGATAGAGAGCTGTGGAGAGTCATGATCGTCTACGCCAACCGTCATGGCATCAGATGATGATGATTACAATTATATTTTGTGAGATATCCAATGAAAATCAAGTGAATAGCCAAATGAGTCATTTTGGCAGGCTTCCCATTTGTTAATAGGTGTTATATTGGAGAGAGTCATGTGTTTGTTCTTTCTTGTATCTAGACCTCGCTAGTTTGGGTTGACTCACCAAAGTTTGAGTCGGCCCAAGTCTCTATCTTATACAGCCCTGTGGACTCATCGGATATCGACCTTCACAAATCACTGTATAATTTACGAGGGACTTGCTTGGTCAACATGTCTGTAGTCTCTTATGATATGCATGGCAGATGACGGTATTATTATCATGTGCTCCCATTTTTGGTCTGACAGAACACGGATGATGTTGTGTAGAAGAGCATATGTAATAAAAAAAAACACAAAACATAATGCAAATTACCAACTTTTCAACAACTACTTCGGAGTCGGCGGAACAGATTGAATTATTTTTTTTCAGGCCGTGGTCAAATGCTTTTATTTTCGTCCTTTGAAGATCCACGTGACGTGTATTTGTCGAAGCTACATATCCGAGTGTAGGGGCTAGTGTATACATTAATTTTAAATCAGACTGGCCGGCCAGTGAAAATAGATTAGTGAAATGATTTTGTTAGCAACTGATTTAGAAACTGATATATTGCCTTGAAAGCACTCAACATGTCTACCTCTGAGATAGAAAGAAAAGGAACAAGAGAATACGCAGAACAAAAAAGAAGGAGATCAACAACAGCATGAACAGGAAGAAGGACAGCAACAAGAACAGGAAAACGAAGAACAAATAACAAGAAAACTACAAATAACAAGGAAAAAAATAACAAAGAACGAGAAAAATAAAGAACAACAAAGAGCGAAAACAATAAAGAACAATAGCGAACAAGAACAAAAAAACCAAAAACACCAAAGAATAAAAACAAAGAACAAAAAAAAAACAAAATAAGAATAACAACGACAAGAACTAAAACTGCACGAAAATAAAAATAGCACCAGTAAGAACAACAACAAAACAACAAGAAGAACAACAATGAACAACAATAACTACAAAAAGAGCACAACTAAGAACAAAAATAACAAGAACAACAACGAATACAGCACACTTAAGAATAACAACGAATACAGCATCATTAAAAGAAAAACAACAACAGTATGGAAGATTAAGATAAACAACAATAAGAACAACAACAATAAGAACAGCAACAACAACAACAACAACAAAAAGAACAGAGCCATTAAGAACAAGAACACCAACACAAGCAAGAACAACACAGAAAAAGAACCAAAATATATAGAGCAAGAATAACACAGAACTAGAACAACAGATAATAAAAACAACAAGAACAACAAAGAACAATAATACTAAAGAACAAAAACAATAATACTAAAGAAGAAAAAACAATTAAAAGAACATTAAAGAACAACAAAAACAGCACGAAAAAGAAAAAAATAGCAACAACAAAAACAGCACCAACAGGAACACTTAACAGCACGAAAAAAAAAGAAGAAGAACACAAACAAGATGACGAAGACAATTATTATAATGAAATAATCTACTGATTGTCATCAAGAAACAAAGTGTAAGACTAGTAAACATATTAATGCAGGATTGTTATCCGAAAGTGAACAGGAGTTAACAAAAACAACAAATGCGTTACATAAATATCAGAAGCGGACAATATGAGAAAACACAAATTATGATAATTAGTAACACAAGTGAAAATCCAACACATACAACAAAAAAATATAAGTAAACTCAAGCATACTGTATGATATATCCTATTAAAAATGTAACACGGATTCTCAGCTTTAGACAGAAGATGGTACATAGAAACATTTACTCAAGACAAGAGACAAGAACATTCGCTGATGTTCTATGGCATGAGAAGAAACATGGACATGGAAATTCAACTAAAACAAATCACTAATCATTAAAAAATCCAGTTGTCTTGAAGTATTGTTACTGCTACAAGTTGGTCTTCTTTCTAGACCAGTGTTTCTCAACCCTTTTTTTTTCATACTACCACTTAAGTCTTTCTAAAATTCTCCCTTATGTAACATATACATATGTTTTTAATATTCACAAATTGAATTATTGCCCAATTGAAGCCTAATTACAATTTGTTCAGGACACAAGAATTAGGCTTTAGGAAGAAATCACTAAGAAATTATTAAGAAGAAAAACTTTAAGTAAAATATTGAAAACATATGACAACTAAAGTTCAAGTACAAATACATTTTTTTCTCGAAAATTCCCCCCCCCCCCCCCACCCAATAATATGTGTTTGATGAACACCAAAAAAGAAGATGGAAAAATAGTAAGGCTCTTGCTTGTGTGTTTCTGGTTCCCAAAGGGGAGCAAGCAAAAAGCAGTACTATTTATTTTTCAAGAGAAAGTAACATAACTAAGGAGGTTATGAGGTAGATTTGGCTGACCCATTCCATATAGGAGCAAAGGGACGCAAAAGCCTTGCTAAAGTTGAATATGAAGCCGAAAATCACAGATATGCTATACTCTGTTCACTCTAACAATGAAGTGGGTCAGTGCTTCTGATTGGTTATTGGACGCAGAACAGCATTATAATCATTATACTCGATTTTTAAGTCCCAAATAATATTATTTTTAAATTTCGTTTTCAAATGTTTTTTAAAAATGTTGTTTAAATATTGTTTGAGTTGTTTCTAAATGTTTGAAATAATATTGTTTTCACATGTCAGCTGTTTAAAAATCACCTGTTGTCGCGGAGTAATACCGGGGTGTGTTTTAACCCACTTCACTCTTACAGTGAACAGAGTATAGCAAACTGTAAACCGTGACACAGCACCCTCGTTTTCCATGGACTACATTATGCTAATCTGCAGGATTGTGAGAACGAATGACAGAAGAATTAACGCTCTCGCCTATCATACATGTAGAAAAATGCGATTAAGTAGAATTAGGGATAATTAGTCCAACTTCGATTTAATCAGTGACAAAAAAAGCAGCAATGAAGTCGGATGTGACGGGCCGAAATATGCAAACATCGCAGCATGAAGCAAACGACGATGTACATATTTGTTCTCTGGATTTATATTTTGCCAACCAGAAGGAATTCGAGAGCACATTAAAATAAGGTTTACAGGACAATACGAGGCTGTGCAAATAGATGCATAGCTGAATCATGCTAAGATATAAACCTGTATTAAGTAGCTACAATAGAAGATCTCAAATGAAGATAGAAGAACATTTTTGGTGTCCCTAGATCAAATACAGGATCGCAGTTTGTCACTGACCATTTCTATAACTCATGAGATCGATTACCTTCTTTATCTTCTTAATATATGATATTCGATTCCACCCAAATGACTAAGTTGTAAGAGACCCATAACAAGTCAGGTTCGAAGGAGTGCCACACTGGAAACATAACCCATCAGGTTCGTAGGGGTGCCACACTGGAAACATAACTTGTCAGGTTCGTAAGGGGTGCCACACTGGATACATAACCCGTCAGGTTGGTAGGGGTGCCACAGTGGAAACATAACCCGTCAGGTTCGTAAGGGTGCCACAGTGGAAACATAACCCGTCAGAGGTTCGTTGGGGTGCCACACTAGATACATCAACGCAAAAAGTCCTTTAAAAAAACCTCTGTAATCAGCCGTTCGAATGAGTGTAGACAATTCATGCCGAGACCCATTGCTTTGATATTGCCAATCTAGAATATTCCTACCCCTCTTCCTCCACCGTCCACTACAAGTAGTCCAAAAGACTGGACATTTTTTTTTTTAAAGACAGATGAAAGAAATAATACCCCTTACGAAATTATTTGTACTACTTTAATGACCAACAGACTTGTTGATGAAATAAATACAAAGCTGTTCCCGCCTTTAATCTCAATATCAAAGGTACCGACATAGTGTCTCTCTCTATGTTTCAGGTAGTACTGAGCACGTGTTAATCAGGTATCTTATTTATATATAAGGGTATATAAGATTAGCCAGTACAAATCGTCAATACCAAATTAAAATTAACTGAAAATAAATGTCATAGAAAACACATAAATATTGGTTGAGAAATATTCGAGACCCACACGTAATAGAGGACACCAAACAGCAATATGTTTCTACAACAATAAGAAGAAAATGATGGATTTATATAGGGAATTTAATTAGAATGAATGAGAATATAATATAACAAGCATTAAAATGGGTACCAGATGACAAAAGGAAACAAGGAAGACCATGATAGACTCTTCACAGAACAGCCATCAGTCTCAACAACATACACGAATTACACACAGTAACATCATATAACTGAATCTGCAAAAGCTCTGGTTTCTGCCCTATGCACATACATCAATATACTAATAAATGTACGGATATCTTAAGATATACACATACATCAATATACTAATAAATGTACGGATATCTTAAGATATACACATACATCAATATACTAATAAATGTACGGATATCTTAAGATATACACATACATCAATATACTAATAAATGTACGGATATCTTAAGATATACACATACATCAATATACTAATAAATGTACGGATATCTTAAGATATACACTGACTGATCAATATCCCATGATATTCGATCTCATGACAAGAAAGTAAATCTATATTTCTTTGATTGAAAACCTATCTCTTCCTGTGCTCACGATTCCAGACATTAACTAAATGTAAGCAATTAATTACAAGAAGTGTTCGATGTACAACGATAATTACTCAATAGTTTCCAAACAGTTTCCCCGTATAATATTCGCGATTCATCAGTTACGATGAGCAGAAGTTTTTCATAGAATAAAAATATAAATGAATTTTCTGTTAATTCTAAAAATACAAATCATATTTTATTCAGGATGTAGTCATCAACCTAGCATATTTTGGCTTTGTTGATTTTCTTGGCAATGTTTTCTGAACGGTCTGCATGCATAATTGCCTGCGGGAGGATTCCAATCCAGTATCTTGGCCGTCACAGACACGCAATGTACCACGCCGTCAGTCACAGAGACGGACAAAGCATCATAAAATATCAGAAATAAAATGGACGACTCACACGATACCAACAGTTTTCATTTACTGTTTTACCGAGATCATCTTGTGTCATTAACGTATTTGTAGCACACATTGCTAATGATGAGTACTGTTGTCTATTTGAATGTATCCACCGTTACACGAGAACTGACAAATACAGTTCTATGCTAGTTGACAAACATTCTCCTAAGCTCACATTAGGGCACATCTCAGGACCAGTTCCTTTATTCTGGATATGGACAAGGAATCATCATCTTCATTCATCTGCTTGTGTTGCTTCTCGTAATCAACGTTTCAGCACATTCCAGTGCTCTAGCATCCGATGCAGTAGCAGTGCAAGCCAGCCGATCAGCCCCTTCGTTGAAATGAACACCCAGATGACAAAGTACGAAAATTAAGGTGACACATTCCATCTTGGACCTCTTGACTGCCTCACTCCTTGACCTCTTAACTACATTTTTGACCTCTTGACTACCTCAATCCATGGCCTCTTGACTACCTCAATCCATGGCCTCTTGACTACCTCAATCCTTGACCTCTTGACTACCTCAATCCTTGACCTCTTGACTACATCAATCCGTGACCTCTTGACTACCTCAATCCATGACCTCTTGACTATCTCAATCCATGACTTCTTGACTACCTCAATCCATGACCTCTTGACTACCTCAATCCATATTCTGGAAAAGAACACTTTTGTATTATTCTGATGACGTTCATTGAGTCACTAAGGATGCCACCATGATTGTTGCCCTACGTGTATTCATCCAGTGCAAGGCCTTGGTCACTGCCATAATCTCCATAGCCATGTTGCCTGGCAGTCGCAGCAAATGTGCCACTCTCTTCTTGATGATCTTCCCTACAGACTAAGATCTGAAGGACGACAACCGAAACCAGTGTATATAATCATGTCATCATCTTTCTTGAACTCTCGCTGATCAAAGCCTGCACCGCAATAGGGCACCATTCTTTGCACTGTCTGCTGTGAGTTATTATCAATCTGAAGGTACAATCTTGTGGCAATGGCAAAGGACAATGGCCCAAGTAGATTTCCGGCAGGATCTAGTCAATAGAATATTGACAAAGAAAAGGAGATGCTTTGTCTCGCCGTTTTCTTTTGCGCCAATGTCCCAACACATCCTACTTCGGCGATGTACTGGTTAATAGTGATGGTCGTAACAATATACAGAAAACCATAACAGTACGAATTGGCCAGGTAAAAAAAAAGATTAACACAATCGATGAATAAGACAAACCGTAATCTGCAACAGTTATTCTCAACGTGGGTTTATATATGGCTGCTACAGTAGGCCGCATCAAATTCCAGATGGGACACAGAAAATTTCAGAAATTTGGGGGCTACAGTATTCGACTATTTGAACGACATTCAATGAAATATAGTAACACGTTCTGAAGCAAGTTAACAAGCTTATTTGTTTAATCTCAGTAACAAGATTTGGGATGGTGGGAGATGGAGAAAGTGTCACACAAAGAAGCCACGGTTCAAAAACTGTTTGAGAACCACTGACATATTCTCACTGATTAATCTTGGAACAGGACGAACCAGGAATAAATGTCATTTATACAATTAAAATCCATATTGTTTTGATAACAATCAAGGAAGCAACAATAATAAAATCAAACAATACAATTCTAACAATATAGCAAACACATTAAAACAGTACATTTAAAAAAAGAAATAAAGTGGAGCAGAGAGACGGCGCATATAGACCGACTGGTATGTGTAAAGGAAGGGAACAGATGTTCCCACATGTTACATTAGTTGTATGCGTATGTAGATACGTATTGCTACCGTTTAAAAAAAAGGGGATCAGCAAACAATTAGTTGGTATGACATGCACAGAAATGTTATCATGATAAATGTCAGATTTGTTCTGCAGATCAAGGATGTTTCTGGCATTTGATGATAAAATATAACAAGATGAATTGTCTGATCAGAATATAGCAAGTGCTACTCTGATCAGAATATAGGATTTGCTATGATTGGAACTGATAAATAAATACGCGTAAGAATGGGTTGATATGAGGACGGGTAGTATGAATATATAAACATACACAGACAAGAAAATAGAGACAAGAAGAAACAAGCTGATCAGATAAGATCAGATAATTAAAAAAGACAAGACACGAACTGAAGTGTGCAAACGTGAATGTTAGCGATGAAGATATACAGACAGGACGATAGAGATGATTGGAGACATGCGAATGCATGAATGAATGTGCAGACAGAAAGACATAGAATCAGAGTTAGAGACGAGATGAATGGACAGAATAAAAAAAAGTAGATGCATGTATCACGTGATGTGCACAGATGAATTCATCTAAATCGACACGCAGATTTAGTTTTAATGAATGTTGCTCGTAATATATCCTGGGTTATTTGAGCACAGTCATACACATTTTTACTGTAGTGGTCATCTTAGCAAAGGTAAGGTCCGGATACAAGAAAGTGTTTACTAGTGGAAGTCAATTTAGCAACGGTAAGGTCCGGATACAAGAAAGTGTTTACCAGTGGAAGTCAATTTAGCAACGGTAAGGTCCGGATATAAGAAAGTGTTTACCAGTGGAAGTCGATATAGCAAAGATAAGGTCCGGATACAAGAAAGTGTTTCCTAGTGGAAGTTGATATAGCAAAGGTAAGGTCCGGATAGAAGAAAGTGTTTACTAGTGGAAGTCGATATAGCATATGTAAGGTCCGAATAGAAGAAATGAAATCGAGACGGTGAAAGTGACTGGGTGATGAAAGTGACTGAGGTGATGAAAGTGACTGAGGTGATGAAAGTGACTGAGAATTATAGAAATTCCAAAATTATACCAAAATTATAGAAATGAAATTGAGAAAATAAAATTAGAGTTGGGACAGAATAAATGAGGTCGATATATAAGACTGGAGATCGGGTTAGTTTGGTATATATAGAAGTGATGTCCATACAGAATCAGTTCAGTTCCTACCTTTTTCACTTTTTTCTTCGTGATCTTTTCTGTATCCTCTCTATCCTGAGCGGTTGTATCCTTAGAGATTGTATCTTTGGTATTTGTATCCGTCGTGTTTCTATCCTCCTCGGGTCGGGATTTGCTCTTTATACATCCATTTTTATTTGAGATAATCTGAAAGAAACAAACAGATGGTACGGTTCTAAGTGAAAAAATAAAACAAATTAGGTAATATGTTATATGTTACCATATGTTTATTGTTTTGTGTGGGTCTTGATGCCTAGGAATTACGAGCAATGGTACTATTGGCTTCTTTGTGCAACGCATAGTTCCCCAGAGCTTCATACCCATAAGGCACCAACAAACTCTCTATATCTCACTATGAGTGCATGCCATCTATAAGGGTTTACTGCTGCATAGCGGTTGATTTCATTGGGTCATTGGTGAGACCTTCTGAATGTGGAGTCAGAATATAAACAAGGAAACGTGACATTGCACATATTCGGATCCCAAAAATGTGTATATCGATTACACAAACTGGTACTTCAACAACTTATAGCATATTTCTATGAACACCACATTTTGACGGTCATTCACGGCAGTCTTAAGTTATGCTAGAATCCACAAAACCAACACATTTTGATGGTCATTCACGGCAGTCTTACGTTATGCTAGAATCCACAAAACCAACACATTTTGACGGTCATTCACGGCAGTCTTCAGTTATGCTAGAATCCACAAAACCAACACATTTTGACGGTCATTCACGGCAGTCTTAAGTTATGCTAGAATCCACAAAACCAACACATTTTGACGGTCATTCACGGCAGTCTTCAGTTATGCTAGAATCCACAAAACCAACACATTTTGACGGTCATTCACGGCAGTCTTCAGTTATGCTAGAATCCACAAAACCAACACATTTTGACGGTCATTCACGGCAGTCTTCAGTTATGCTAGAATCCACAAAATCACCGCATTTTGAGGGTCTTTCACAACAGCCTTCACTTACGCTAGAATCACATTGTTCTTTCATGTTGATAATACTAGCTATGGTAACACCATACGAGAAACCAAATAACAATATCACATCAGGTTTGTCCGATCGTAGACTGGAGCTGATGTGGGTCTGATATTAGCACTACACCACTACCAATGTTTCCATTAGGTTAGACAGTGATCAGACTGCTGTGCAAATCCTATCATCACACCAGAAAAAGAGTGTAATATTCTCATCATCTTCTTTCATTCTCTTCAAAATCTGTAGGTTTTGTGGATTCTAGCGTAAGCGTATATAACACGCGAGAGTGAGACTAATCTGGATGATGATTCCCTTTTAATGGTTAGGATTACAAATCAGGGATTGAAATGCGGTATAATTAGAAGTGAACATTTTGGAGGGCGCAGGAGAATGATGGTCAACCACCATAGGACCGGTACTGTCAGCAGAAGTGTAATGGCGGATACACTCAAGGAGAGATCGGACCAACTATGGACGTGTCCAGTTTGCAGTGATGATGATCCGACGACTGACTTCTATATTACCCTCAAGTAAAGTCTTCAACAAAAGTGTCATGTCTTTTAATGTTAAAAATACTTTATTTGTTTGATCCTTATTTTCTTTCATTCTTCCTTTTTTATAATTTCATACGCCCGTGTGTTTCCGGGGCCCGAAAGGGGAGCAAAGAATAGCAACACTGTTTATCTTCCACGCATGTCGTAAAAGGCTACGAAGGAGGTTATGGGATGGAGTTGGCTGCCCCATCCCATATAGGGTCAGTGACCCAAAGCCATGCTGACGTCGGATGTGTCAGGCCGAAAGGCGCAGATATCGCAGAACAATATAAACTATGACACAATGCATTCCGTCCGGACTACATCCTGCTAATCTGCAGGAGTTTGAGAAGGAACATAGAAGAAGAAGAAGAAGAATTGCATAATTCTCCACATTTACATCCTCTTAATGTACATTACTTTGAAGAACGTACGAAGTAAAGATACTGTAGCCAAACCATGTCAGTCTTCTAGTTTCTGAGCACCTGATGATGTTCTGCCCACGTCTCTCTCTCTCTCTCTCTCTCTCTCTCTCTCTCTACACAATGAGATGCCGCCACACTTATAAAACATAACGATCTTGCTATATGTTCTGTTTATGATCCACGTGTTCAATACATAAATAGAACATAACTATTGACTAAACTAGAACACCATCAGCAATATTTATTTCTTGTACAACACAATTTTTAAAAACAAAAAAAGTCAAGTTCTATACGTCGATACTCCAATGGATACATTTCGAGGGGCATAATTTTACTGATTAGAGCCCATCTCCTCTCCGAAACTTTTCCTTATTGATTAGCAGACATAACCGTGACCAAAATCGCCCGTATAAGACCTATTAACAGAATTTTTCAAAGTTTTGTGACGTCATGTTTTCGATTATTGTCATAATTTTCGCTGGTCACTATTTATATACTTTGTGTTACATGTCAACGAAATTCACGAAAATAATCTAAAATATACCGTAAAAACTTTGGATTTTGTTGGTAGGTCTTACACTTGCAATTGGTCACGAGATATAACAACTAAGATCACGGGCGATTTTACAATACACGATCCATATAATATAATTGTCCCGTATGCTTAAAACACAGCACATATAAGGGTAATTAATATCACACTGGGTGATGTAGTATTCGATACTACACAGTGCTTGGTCTTTGTATTCGGAGATAAAGTGTTTTTCTTCTCGTTCGTAGTTTAACAAGTCTACACAGTGAGTACGGCAAGTGTAGATATACGGCAAGTGTAGGCATGTGGCAAGTGTAGATATACGGCAAGTGTAGATATACGGCAAGTGTAGGCATGTGGCAAGTGTAGATATGTTACAAGGCATGTTATAAATTATTTAAAATATGGCGTGTTTCTTCTGTACATGGAAAACAAATCTGGTAAAAGTACAGAACCATATATGCCACTTTATTTTATCTGCTGCAAATGGTCAAATTGCATTCAACAATCGCCCAGCTGCTGTTTGTTGCTTATAATAACAATAGTATATGTTCTAGATAATTCTGAAGCTATTTTTACCATTAGTAATGAACGGCTCTAATCTTGGATAATTCTGAAGCTATATTTACCAGTAGTAATGTACGGTTTTGATCTCGGATAATCGTCAATAAAGTGAACAATAAAATAGCGCAGCTGTATTTATACAAAATGTCAAAGAAGTATCCGCATACAACAATGGAGCAAAAAAGATCGCTAATATGACAATCCTCAGTGATGAATGTAAAATTAAACTGGTCAAACATTAAATATGTAAATGTTTTCTCATCAGAACATCGACATATTTTAATCATATCAAATAAGTATTCCTCTTTAAAAGCCATGATTTTTTAATGATGAGAGGAGAACGAAAATGATGCAGACAAGGAAAAAGATTGACACGAGATATCGTAGACAACCTGAACATGACACTCAAGAAGTGGGAAGCTAAACTGCAGATCAGTAGATGTTCTGTTTCCAAAGGTTGACCAGAATATGCTATCAGGTTATATAAATGATAGATGGACGGCAACAGACGTTGGGGAAGAAAGAGAGAGGATTAGATTATACAATGGCTAGACGATACAAGATTATATAACGCATAATAACTGTGGCTATAGTGGAAAAACATCACATGATACATGATGTACTAATACAAAGTCAGTCTTTACCGTATTTATTGATTACTGAGAAATGTGGAGGGAGGGTGGAGAGAGAGAGAGAGAGAGAGAGAGAGAGAGAGAGAGATAATCAAACTAAAATTATATATTGTGAACAATAAAAAGATATATTCTGTAAGGAAACGCTAGCAGATATTCCAGACTTGCTAAACCTACCCTTCAGGGAAACATTACAAGCACAAACAGTACAGGCACAGTACAGGCAGTCTCGGGCAACTGAATGAATTGCAATACGAAATATTCGACATGACTCAATGTGACATTCGTAAGAAAATCCACAACAGACAGATCTGACATGAATTGAGAAAGCATATCACCATCAAAAGTGAGTTCTCTCTCTCTCTCTCATATGTCCCTGATAAGTGTCAAAGTGCGAGAGAAAGTAAACATTAATGAATAATTACAGTTTGAAACCGCATATCAACATATAACGACATCGGAGTGATTACATGTCGGGCAATTACACTGATTACACTGCTGGTACTCAAGTCGAACAGTTATTTCCTCAAGATACTTGTATTAAGAAACCATATATCAGTTTATTGAGTACACAAAAATGTCCGACAAGTTATGTTAAACACAAAGTCTCTCCTAACCCAAACCCTAAAATAAATGAATATTTAAATTATTAAATGATGAACATGAAGTTTATACACAGACAAGGGAAATAATTCGACTATGTGATGACGTCTACTTGTACTGTACCCATGTAAGCGACTATAGATGAACATACCACACACAAATATGTTTGATATTGTCAAATGTCATTCCTTAGCATGAAAAGCAACATTAACAATGGACAATAAAAAAAAGTATATGCACTAAGACAAAAAGTATAATCCATATGTCGTTCATATATTCTCTTTATTTTCACTTCTCTCTTCGTTTATCTTTAAGTGGACTGAATGTGACATATTTTCTTTTATTAAACCCGTATTTCAGGCCACACAATTTATTTGATAGCTTCTCATAACATATCAGGGGTCTCGGAGAGATTAGTTTAGTATGGCGATAACATAAACACTAAAGTCAAGCTATGGATAACAAAACAACCGTAAGTATGTTCATTTCAACGAAGCATAATCCACCACAAAACATAATCGCATCACAGTAGATGATATATCACTAAACAGATTTCCCGTTTCCACGGCCATTGAGTCGTATTGGGGAATACTGCGTTTCATCCTTTGTTGATCATGACCAGCGGTATATGTAAGGAAGACGTGGTCAGCATGAAGCCTGCTACTTTGCCTTTCCAAGAAGATTTTATACACGCTTTCCAAAGGCTGGTCGACATAACTGTTGGTGATTTAAAATTCCAATACAACTGGCACTTAGTTGGATTACCTGACCAGGATTCCAGTTCACTAACAACTGAGCTACCGAAACTACACGCATGTCGCTGGATTAATTCTTTTGTTTCGGTTCTTTTTAAATCCCAGGAATTAAGAGCGATTGAACTCGTGTATCCTTATGTGCAGCAATTGGGATGTTTCTCCTGAGCTTTATTTCATACCAAGAAAACTTCTACTTTCAAGAGGGAAAAAACACTGCTTTGAATAAAAGCAACCGACTAAGAGGACACTTTTTATTTATTTTCTATTTCATTCTTTTTTTTTTCTTTTTTGGTCAGTAACTACTTATTTTGCGTTTATTCTTCCCTCTCCACTAAAGTCATTCATCCATGGATCTGTATATCCACATTTCAAATACTTCAATATATATATATCTTCTGAACTCTTGTTTGTTCATTGTTCAGATTGAAAGTCCATTAGTTAAGAACTAACAACATTGTACTGTACTCCGGATATACCAATTGGTGTTCAGCCTCCACGAGCAGATGACAAACGGTAATCATACTGATTGTTCCTGATACTGACAATCATTTACACAGACGACTCAGTAACACAAGAGACATTTAAGTGTGATTAGGGTTCGTGGCCTACAAAAATGGCAAGAAATTAACTGAGAAGTCAGCTGCGTACCCCAATACAATATCTAGTATGAGAATGGAAATAGAAGCGGTGACAAAAGCTCTCGCGTGGCTGGCGACGCAACCACGAACAGACTCAGTGATTATATCAGTATGCTGCGCAAGATAGAAAAGTGTATGATCAGAACTGAATGGGTCACTCTTCTCAACAACACGCAGAGCATTTATATGGACCTACTGTCCAGGGCATGCTGGGGTCAGGGGAAACGAAAGAGCCGATGTGTTGGCTGGTAAAGCCTTGGTGAACGGCACCGAGATAAGAAGAGACATGATTGAATTAATTAGAGCAGTCATGGATACCCTACGAGAAGACGAGGAGGAGGCAGAACGAGACAATGTACATATTCAGAGAATGGTAAAAATGGGTGCGACTAGAGGCAGTGCTCCTCTCCCGAAAGATCAGAAGAACGCGTAATCAGCAACTGACTGTGACACTGAGCTTATACACTTTTAGATGGCTGACGGAACGGCAAACATAGCATATATAGGAAATGTTCCCAGTGCTGTGACGTTTGTTTCTAATCAAGAATGTTCCTGTAACCCGTTGGTTAAACAGTTCATACTTTCCGTGTTTAAGTCCATGCATTCATGTACAATATATATTCGTATGACAACGCTTGATAAACATCAATGCTAGCATGTTTATGTTATATTTGGATGTTGGTAACCATTTCAATGCATATTATATCTCACACAGATATAATAGATCTGATATGCTTTGATAAAACCACAAATCACTTCACGCTTCGGTGTTTCTTGGCTTAAAGAGGATTTCATTCCTGATTTGACCCTAAAACACAATTAATGGTTTAATAGCACGTTTAAAGAGTTTTACAGTTAACGTAAAACTATACTTTTTTTTCTCTAGTCCAACAATTCTCACGACTGGTCATATGGCACCTCTGGAAGATACAAACGAAATATTTGAAACTACCGTAGAGAGGGGTGGGGTGTCCTCACCGATACATGTGAGGGGGGGGCCACATAACAGTAATTATTAACTATTATTTGTATAATATTTAATAAAATAAACATAAATGAAATCACAGTGAGGTCACACAAGAAAATGTTCTTCGAAAGGGAGTCACAAACGCCTAAAGTTTCCGAATCCCTGTTCTAAACTATATCATTATTATGTCACATGAATAGTTGTATGCTGGTTATCCATTTCACTCCATTACACTCACGCTATTGAGGACTTGTCTACGTCTGGTTATACTATTTTTTTAGAGTTATTATGAGCAGCCTAAAACTAAACCATCACGTTGAAATGTTAACAATCAAAATAAACAAATTTTGGAAATGATAATGTAAAGGTAAAGGTAGGTCCCATGGCAGCAACCTGCCGCCTGGGATGAAGATAACTCGTCATGTACTAAGCCGCACCAACTATTAGGTGGGGTGACCAGTTCCCTTCCTTGATGTCTTTACCTCCCCTAACTCACGCGTCAGTTACTCATTTACAGCTGTATCGACTGTTGGGGGTGGTCGTGTCAATCGAGAAACCACAACCCTGATTTGTGTGTCCGTACGTGGTTTCGAACCTGGCACGTTGTAACCCGGTGATAACAAGCAAACTCACTATCCACTAGGCTACCACGCGTGGAAATGGTAGAAGTCTTTGAAGAGAATAAAACAAATGCGGTTATACAGTAATAAAAAGAAGTGAATGAGAGAAAGAGAAGATGTGTTGCGTAAATCATACTGATATTAATACGAACCACTTTTTTTTTTAGAACAGCACTGATAAGTGAATAGCAGTTAACTACTAACTATACAACACATGCCATGAATCAGAGTTGCAGGGGTAACAACTAAATATCCTGCGATATGCTGACGATACAGTTTCGATAACTGAAAATGAAACACGGTTATACGTAAAAAATAAACAGATAATTACAACGGATAGTGAAAACAGATGGTTAAATCTAAGTGCCAGAAAAACTGAAGTTAATGTCGATTAGCGATGAACGAATGTCAGGCAAAATAAAACATCAAAGTAGACTCGAGCAGTTTCAAGCAAGTCAACATGTTCTAGTTGTTTAGTTTTTTGTTTTTTTTTATAATAGCACATGTAAGATGTATTAAAGAAGTTAAATGTCTAACAGCACATGCAAATGCAGCATTTCACAAGATGAAGAAATACCAATGTTGTATATCTTGGTTAACTGAGGTGAGGACGAACGAGCGTTCCTGGACGTAGTGCTAAACTAATACAGATGTGTGGAGCTTAATCATGGACAATCAACAGAATATTGTGAAATTATGTGGACACTACAGCGAGGCTATTTCACAGACGATAGTGTAACTTAGCACCAAAAGAAACGGGTAACTTACCACCAAAAGAAACAGGTAACTTAGCACCAAAAGAAACAGGTAACTTAGCGCCAAAATAAACAGGTAACTTAGCACCAAAAGAAACGGGTAACTTAGCACCAAAAGAAACGGGTAACTTAGCACCAAAATAAACATGTAACTTAGCACCAAAAGAAACATGTAACTTATAAACCAAAATAAACAGGTAACTTAGCACCAAAAGAAACAGGTAACTTAGCACCAAAAGAAACGGGTAACCTAGCACCAAAAGAAACGGGTAACTTAGCACCAAAAGAAACAGGTAACTTAGCGCCAAAATAAACAGGTAACTTAGCACCAAAAGAAACGGGTAACTTAGCACCAAAAGAAACGGGTAACTTAACACCAAAATAAACATGTAACTTAGCACCAAAAGAAACAGGTAACTTATAAACCAAAATAAACAGGTAACTTAGCACCAAAAGAAACAGGTAACACTTAACACAAAAAGAAACAGGTAACTTATAAACCAAAATAAACATGTAACTTAGCACCAAAAGAAATATGATCACAACAGCCAGAAATTCATCAACACAAAATTACTACAAATATTTGACCAGACCCGACCCGAATAAGTTCTCAATTTACGCATTCAAACACGACACATTGGTTTTCGCGACAACATGTATACAAAACTCAAGATTGGCTGCATATGGACAGGCATCTCACACGGCAGAACAAATACTTAAAGAATGCCCCGCTGAGGTTCTCATACTATCATGTGATTTCCCACGTTTAGTACTAGTCAAAAACGTCGTCTGTCAATGTGTCTAGGTTGCAATTGTTTTATTCACTAATATAGCTAACACTTATACCTATTTCTGTTCATTTTGATTTTTGCCTTGTTTTACCGTAGCCCTGCAAGAAAAACTGTGGACTTCTGTATGAGTTACAAAACAAGGGACAAACTACAGATATAGGTAGTACATTCCATTGGGGGGGGGGGAGAGAGAGAAAAGGAGCGTACTCTATTCAGGACGTAGCCATCAACCCATCATTTATTTTGGCTGTAGTGATTTCTTGGCAATATAAATGCGTTCAGTAGTTTGCCATTACTTACTGAGCGTTCCGGATGCTCAAATGCCTGTGGCGGTGATCGAACTCGGTACTTTGGCCGTCACAGACGCGCTCTGTACCACTTCGCCACAGAGCCGGAGTATGAAAATGAAAGAAGAATGAAATTGATGTGGACACTTACGGATGGGGAAAAAAAGACATATCTTGAAAGAAGTTAAATTAAAATGAAAACTGCTCAATCGCATCAGAAGTAGACATCATACACTCTTTAGATACACCTTGCCAAGAGTCAAATACAACATTGTGAAAACATGCACGTGGGACAGAAAGAGATAAGCAGAAGGAAAAAACCATGAGAAAAGATGGTAGAGAGCTTGGTAATGCCGAAAGGGTATTTTAAATGATAAGCAGTACAAAAGACGCGTGATTGTAAAACTTTTCGTTACTGCATGTTTTCCCGTTAAGAAGAGAAGGGAGGCTTTTAAGGCTGTGGAAATAAAGACCGCTTTGCCTTTGTATGATTGTGGACAGACAGTGTTAACCAACGCTGTGTACTGTGTATAACAGCTTATAAAACCTATTACGAATTGACTATTGGTATCTCACGCGAGTACGCTGCGGCTAATCAATAGATAAAACTCAGGTGTGGGGACACAATCAAACTCAGGTGTGGGGACACAACCGATCCTGAAAATGCAACGGCAGTATCACAAGGCAAATGTAAAAATGAACGGGAACAGGTACAAGTGTTAGCAATATTTGTAAATAAAACATTCTAGCAACGAAATACGCCGCATTCTAGCTGCTAGTATATTTTCAATACAAATATTGCTAATACTTTAATCTGTGGTTAATATCTGTTATCTTAATATTAGAAATGTCAAGATCAATTTAACTGTAGTATATCAGAAGATACACATCTGCTATTAGGACAGCCAGGCAAGCTTCAGTTTACTGCCGGAGCCCGAGAGCATATGAAAACAATGGTAGAACTGCTAACTGTCACGTATGTCGTAAGAGGCGACGAGGGAAGTTTTGGGATAGAGGAGGATGTCCCATTCCAAAGAGCAGTATATCCAAACGTGGGGCCTACGCCCCACAGGAGGAGAGGGGGACACTTCAAGAGGGGGGGGGGGGATAATACAATTTTTAATATAAAAATATGTATATGTTACATAGATAGGGAACATCCGAATTTAAGAAAGACTTGGGTGGGTCAACGTGACCATGAAGCCATGCTGAAACTGGGTGTGTCAGGCAGAAAGGCGCAGATATCACAACTAAGCTGTAAACCATGACACACCGGATTCCGTTCTCGAGGCTACATCGTGCGATTCTGCAGAAGTACGAGAACGAACGCAGAAGAATGGCATGAAGAAATTAAACAGCGCTCAACGAGGAAATAACACTGATAACATGGTGGAAAATTAAGTGTTTTTCTTCTCGTTCGTAGTTTAACAAGTCTACACAGTGAGTACGGCAAGTGTAGGAAAATTAACAGCTCAATCTCTGTAATACTACTCATATCACTACTCACATCAATGTGACCGTCAATGTTATTACTGTTAGCTTTCTGTTATATGTTTTAATTTTGTTTAAATTGTCTGTATTGATTAAGGCATTTTGGTCAAAACATCGATTTGTGTGTGTCATTATGTGTGTTATCTAGTATCAGCAAAACTTTGTTACCCTTTTCCTGGATCAATCTCTGCAAACGAAGATATTAACTCTATCATAGAAATCATGAGATAATGTTGAATTAGCAACATAAATATTAGGAACAAGTAGAGTAACACACACACACTTAAGGTAATAGAAACTATGTCATGACAACAAACAAATCAAACAAGATTAAGAAGAAGGACCCTCAAATGGTAGGGCAATATAATGTGTATTTCAATATCATAAGAAAATAAGATAACCAAAAGATGCATAAGTAAAATTAACATGATATTGCCAGAAATTGATAAAATGGTAACAACTTCAGGAAAACTAATCCAACAGTTGAAACTTGAAACTGCGTAATGAAGATTTGCTAATCAACAGGTAAAACACATAATAACACGTGCAAATCAGTTCGCACTGCTTGAGCCTTCACAGATCAGTGCGCAGGTAAAACGATCATGGAGGAGAGTGGGGCCTTTGCTGTGACTACGAGTAGCATGACAATGGAGATTATGACGGTGACCAGGACATTTGAGTGGGTAGGCACACAGAAAGTAATGCAGGTCTGCATCTTGAGTGACTATGAGTATGATTAGGAAGGTAACGCAGGTCTGCATCTTGAGTGACTCTATGAGTATGATTAGAAAGGTAACGCGGGCCTGCACCTTGAGTGACTCTATGAGTATGATTAGGAAGGTAACGCAGGTCTGCATCTTGAGTGACTATGAGTATGATTAGGAAGGTAACGCAGGTCTGCATCTTGAGTGACTCTATGAGTATGATTAGGAAGGTACAAGTGGCTCTCGTTCGCGAATATTGCATTGAGTCCTTGAGAAAGGCGGGGCTGAAAGTGGTTACATTTATTTTCGTGCCGGGACATGTAGGTGTTCGAGGCATTGAAAGGGCGGATCACCTGGTGTCATGCGCGATTGTGGCACAGGGCGATGGGGCAATGGATCGAGCTGATGTTTTCAACTCCATAAGAGATATAACACGCGAGAGTGAAACTAGTGTGGATAATGATTCTTTTTCAATGTCAAAGATTAAAGAACAGGGTTTGAAATGCGGTGCTGCTAAAAGTGAATATTTTGGAGGGCGCAGTAGAATGATTGTCAACCAGCAGAGGACAGATAGTGTAAGTAGAAGTGCAATGGCGGATACACTCAGGGAGAAATCGGAGCAACTATGGACGTGTCCAGTTTGCAGTGATGATGATCCGACGACTAACTACCTAACTAACAACTCAGTGGTACTATGTGTGTTTACAATGATTAACAAATTGTCATTACACTGTTCTAAGTGTCAAATGTTAGAGCAATTGCAAGGGACTGTAAAACTGCGAATATTATCCTGACTATAATATATTAGAGAAAATATTGAGCTGGGCAACAGAAATTTAAATATTAAATATATATAAATATACAAATATGAATGGAGAAATTCTCGTGCATGAGATTAAAGAGGCAATACTTAATATTGAAATGCAAGAAATTTCCCCAGTACGGATAACATTTCAGCAGAACTCTTGAAATATGGAGGAGTGAAGGTGGTAAATAATATGACTAACATTTGCCGGTATGGTTGGAGTAGAAATCAATAGTCAGCTTGTACACAATCACTTCTTATTCTGCGTTCGTTCTCAAACTCCTGCAGATTAGCAGGATGTAGTCCTGAGAATGGAATGCGTTGTGTCATGGTTTACAGCATTGCTGCGATTTTTGCGCTTTCGGCCTGACACATCCGACTTCAGCATGGCTTTGAGTCACTGACACTGAGTCACTATATGGTATGGGACAGTCAACTCCATCACATAACCTCTTTAGTCGCCTTTTACGATATGCGTGGAAGGTAAACAGTGTTGCTATTCTTTGCTCCCATTTCGGGCCCGGAACACACGGGCGACAGAATCACTAATTTCAAAGAAAGAGAACTTGAAAGTGTGTACACATTAGTTTTATAATACTCAAATAAAGTGATGCTCAAAATAATTATGACCAGAATCAAGTACAAGACAGAAGAAAGTGCAGAATAACAAACTGGCTTCAGAGAAAACAGAAGCACAGTAGAGCAAATCTTCAACATCGGAATAAATCTTGAACAACATATTCGGTACCAGCAGGATTTAAAAACTAATTTCATCGACTTTACAGGGGCATTTGACCATGTCTGGCATAATAATCTCTAGCATAAACTGAGACAAATTAATTTTGACACAGCCATCATAGACATCGTTGAACTACTTTACAGAAACGCAAGTCTTATCAAATAATACAAATGTAGAGTTCTTTAATACACTAAAGGCGACGGTCTAGGTTGAAGTCTACCGAGTATGAAATAAAAACATGGGAAAATACTGTATTACAAATAAGAAACAAGAACTCTGTCACTGAAGATGATTGAGAATCAAAGGCAACATGAAAAAAAACAACTCACGAGTAAACCACTGACAATGTATATGACTCGGATGCGCTTGTGTTCTACTTTTACTTTCACCGAATGTCAGTCAATACACGATATGTTTGTGGGCGTGATTATATTGCTATAATAATATTTGATAACACGACATGTCTTGATAGCACGACATTACCATGGTATGACACCACGACATTACTATTACTGGCTAACTTAAACAGCCATGATATGATTGTAACATGATTATATTACTAACACCATTTCATATGTCATGTGACGTATTCTTTCCAGAACGTCGTCTTCACAATGAACTCTCTGAACCCCTCTCTGTCTTGAGCGGTGCTGCTAGCACTTTCCAACGATGTATTCATGTTATCTTTAATGTCGTCAGTCCATCGTCTTCTTGGTCTGCCCTTTCTCCTCCTCCCAGGTACTCTGCCCTCCATTATTACCATCTGATAGCAAATGATATACACCCATGCTGTAACTGTGTATTTCTCTAATATTTCTCTAAAATACAATACCAGTTTCAGGGACTCAGTAAAGTAGTAGTTAAACTGTCCCCATTGTGATCAAGAGGTCGAGCCCACATCGGCGGCAGTAGTATATCTCTGTCCAGAATTACTTAGGACTTCATTTATTACCTTATTGATTATTGTCATGATTTCTGTTGATCAATATTTATATACTTGGAGTCGCATGTCAAAAATGGCCAAGGCTGGCCAATGAAATTCACGGAAATAATCAAAATGGGCGTTCTAGGTCATGTTTACGATTCCTGTGCACAGGTTTTATGAGTATAACCGACGGTCACGGATTGACAACTGGAGACAAATTGTTTACAAAGTGGATGTCTTCGGAGATTTATTGGGGACTATAGCTTGAAGCTACGGAATTACGTGCTACGATGAGTGGTACTCTTGCCACGCAACGTGTAGGTTTGTTGAGAGGGAATGAGTGTTTCAGTGTCTCTCTCTCTCTCTCTCTCTCTCTCTATCTTTCTGTATGTGCGTGCGCGTGCATGAAAACCCCGCGTACAATAAAAACAACCCGCTTCGCATTTTAAGACCTTTGTGAAACGAGTTACAGAAATAAAGATGATCTTCTTTGAGAATAAAGAAATTAATGTCAAATATCGAAATAAAATCATTACAGCCCTTAGTAAACATCGAACAAGAAAAATATTTTTTAAAAAAGGTTCAAATGGCAATCAAATCCAGAACTGTCGGATAATTTGTATCTTACAATTTGTACCTCTATTATACCATATCATTTTTAGATGAGTCCTGTACCTCTATTATACCATATCATTTTTAGATGTGTCCTGTTAACAGAATTATTGTAAATCTTTCCCGTATCTTTTTTCCAAACACCGGCTTCAGTTTTTACAGCACATTTTCTGGTGCGTTTATTCTCACTATTACCGGTTAGTAGCCACAGCGCCAAGAAAGGAAAACTTACTTGGTGGTTTACAGTTAGGTTGTAATTTATGTGCCTTTCACAACATAAGTAAAACCGTTGCTATTATAAGTTTACCACGTATACTCTCACTATTCTCTGTAGTATCCTTTTTTTTTCCTCTTCCTTTTCGCTTTAGTATAGTGGCTCCACGGGAAGTGAATATCATTGTAGCCAACCTTCGATGCGGAGACGACACCTAATAATGTCTCTATATTTATATATGCTATCTCTCTCTCTCTCTCTCTCTCTCTCACCATATTTATAGTATACATGAGGAAAATAGTAACATCTAAACAAATTACAAACAAGTTCAAAATCAAAATTATAAAATGCTGCATCTATTCTATGTATTTTGTTCTGCATTGTTGTACATCTATTCGGTATGGATCAGAAACATGGACAATAAATAAACAATTAGAAGACAGAATTGATACCTTTGAGATGTGGGTATATAGGAGAACAGGGAGACCATCATGGAAAGAGAAGAAAACAAATAAAGAGGTGCTAAAGACACTAAATATGAACAAATAAAGAGGTGCTAAAGACACTAAATATGAACAAAGAACTACTAAGAGAAATAAAGATCAGGCAAATAAAATATGTTGGGACACATTAAAAGACATGACATCTTATTGAAGACCTTACTAGAGGGTAAATTCAAAGGGAAGCGAGCAAGAGGTAGACAGAGATACAAGTAGGAGAGTAACATCACAAGGTGGATAGGCTACAGTCCAGCAGAGTGCACCACCAAGACAAGAGACAGGGGATGTTGAAGATCTATTGCAGCCAACCTTCGTTGCGGAGACGGCACTTTATGATGATGATAATGATGTGTTCAGGTAGAGTTTGTTGTAGAATGAATCAGTCAATGTAAAGTTGTATTGACCTTTCCTTTACCTGTTCACCGCTTGTGTTCTAATTTGTCCCATAAAATTGTTTCTAACGTTCTTGCAACTTTGCGCAATGTTGACGACCTTTATGCAATTCGGTTTACAACAACATTAACCCACCAATTGTGGTCAATTGACAATAAAAGTCTTTCATGTATACATCTTTGTATGTCAGGGGTGGTTTGTCTCGAACAGTTATCTCTTCCAAATGCTGGCTAAACAATATCTGCTGTTGGTGCCCCGGTTGTTTCTCACATTCGCACAGATCTTCTTTTTCTTCATCGTTTTTCCGTCAGATATCAGGTTACAGCACCAATAGCTTCAATGAATTGTGTGATTCGCTTCAGGTCATCCATGGTACCCCTCAAGTCTGGAAGCAGTGCCGTCTCAGTAGGCCATATTTTCTCCCTCTCTTCTTGGTAGAGTTGACAGGCATGAAGAATGTGTTCTGCAGTCTCTGGGCTCAGTCCACAGTTGCACAGGTCTGTCTCACCAATCTTCAGCTTTCGGAACATGTGACTTCTCAGTCTATTGTGGCCAGTTCATAGTCTGAAGATGATGGTCATTTGATCTTTTGTTTCGTGCGTGACATTTGATGGTAGGGGTCATTTGGTTCTGCAGTTGTCTAATGCTGACTCAGTATTCATATAATTGATGGTAATTATGCCCAGTTGCAGAACTTCTGGGGTTTTTTGTGTGTGTGATCTTGTCATGACACTTGATGTTCATTATGTTACGAAGACAATAAATGTGAATATATTGACTCTTTCCTCATTTCACGATTATGTCCATGTTCCTGAGCCGTATATAATACATTTGTGAGAACTGGTAAATGTATATCTTCGTGTGCAATATTAGTTTTATGCTTTTTTACGCTCTCCTTGACAATCTGCCAAACGTATCAACCAAACATCATATCCGTGCATTGATATTTTCACCTAATGATAGGTTGTGCCAGTACAACCAATGTAGCAGAATATTTGTACTTGGTCACAATGATATGTGTTGGTACAGCAACTTCTTGACATAAACTAGTCTTTGTTCCTTCTGCGCCGAAAACGGTACACAGGACAGAAACCAGAGCTCTTTAGTTCCATCGATGTGATGCTACTGTGTGTAATTCATGTATGCCGTTGAGACCCATAGTCATATAAAAAAGGAAAAAAAGAGTGAAAATAAATGGATATAACGAATAACTTCACCCAAAAATCAAGATGGAAATCATAAGACAGAAAATATCTACAATTTTTATACAAACACTCTGTTATCAATGTGAAACATGGTCTTTAACAGCCTCGCAACAGATGAAAATCGTTACACGTGAAATGAAATTCTGAGACAAGCTGCAATGGTTACTAAACTAGATAAAATAAGAAACGAAAAAAAAAATAGGAAAAAAGTTATATAATGTCATGTATTGAACATAGAAAGACAGGAAGTAAAACGGTTCGGTCACCTTATGAGACTGAACCTAAAACATGTACCAATAAGAAAATATAAAGAATATCAAGATATAGAGCCAAAGAAAGACCAAGAAACGATGTATAGAAAACAGCAAAAAACATGGACTGAACCATGGCGATACGTCTGGCCTTGGGACAACAACTAAGTTTCCCAACCCTACGCGGCAAGTGTGGATAAGATCAACTATCATTCACCTGGGGAAAGACAATATAACGGATATATGAATGAACAATTCATACCAGAAATCTTGTTGGCCGTCTGTTAACACTGAAGATTGATAACTTCACTTACAGCTCCCCATTAACTGACATGTGCGTGACATAAAACTTGAATCAATTGTCCCCCACCGTGTCTATTTCCAGGCTAGTTTGAGTGGCTCGAATATTAGTTGTCACGGCAACAGCAGGGTCACCAAACCCACAAAAGAAGTTTTTGTATACTTCAATGGCTAAATCTAAAGAGACAACTGACATCATGAAAGCCATCACTGACTTATCAATAACCTCGAGTGGGAACTCTGGAATACAATGCCGGTTATTAATAATCTGCGACGCCCGTGTGTTGACCTGGCCCGAAAGAGGAGCAAAGAATAGCAACACTCTTTACCTTCCAAGCATGTCGTAAAATGCGACTAAGGAGGTTATGGAATGGAGTTGGCTGTCCCATCACATATAGGGTCAGTGACACAAAGCCATGCTGAAGTCGGATGTGTCAGACCGAAAGGCGCAGATATCGCAGCAATGCTGTAAACCATGACACAACGCATTCCCTTCTCCGGACTACATCCTGCTAATCTGCAGGAGTTTGAAAACGAACGAAGAAGAAGAATCTGCAACAACATCCGACGACAGCACTACTGTTCATTTCTTTCGACTGTCTAAACGTACATTCTGTTCTGGACACACTGCCATTTAGAATTGTAATCTTCAAACTAATTACAAACACATTTGAAACATGTTCTTCAGGTGTAGCAATGTTTTAGGAATTCTGTTGTAACTATTCTTCATATCACAGAGACATTTTCATTATGGCAACATGGTATCTTAGGGTGACTACCATCAATCATCATCATCAAGTGGCATATTCTTTCCAGAACGTAGTCTTTCCTATGGATCTCTTGAATTCTCCACGGTCTTGAGCAAGTTGCCCTGCCTCTTCCAGTGACATGCGCAGGCATTCCTGAATGTCGTTTGTCCAACATAAGACTTTTTTGTCCAACTTTTGTCCAACACTTGGGCGGCCTTTGTCTCTGTTGCCTTCTATCCTCTCCTCCAGTAACACTCTCTCTCCATGCCGTTGTGTCTCTTAATGTGACCGGAAAAAAACTAGCTTTTTCTTTAATATGGTGTTCAGAACCCAGCCTTCCTGAACGCCAATTGTTCGTAACACCTCCTGGTTTGTTTTCATTGCTGTCCATGATATTCTCAAAAACTTTGCCAACTCATGATATGTATGTTCTTTCGATGTCCTTCTTAAAAAAAAAAAAGATCCTAGAAAAATTAGCACAGACGAGACTACCCACATTTCATATCATTATATGGCTTCTTATGTGCAAAATCTTTTCAGGTAGGTCTTCATACTATGTGCCCAAACAACAGCTTTTCAAGATATTTTCTTCCATTTTTTTGGTTAAAATATCGCCTCACTAGTGACTCGAACCTAATACCTCCCTGGTGGCAGTTCAGTATCGAATCTCAGAGCAAGAATGAGCTCTTTCAAATAAAGGTCTATCATAGCCACCACCAGACTAGATAGGCACATGCCACGAAGACAGATCAAACTGATGGAATAACACGGATATTGAAGCCATGCTGCAAACCATGACGCATTCCTTTCTCTGAACTACATCCTTTTTTCGAACCAGCAAGAGTGAGAACTAATACTGAAGAATTATTTACCTATACACAGACTTCATCACGCATTTATACACACACAAGCACATAAATAAAATAAACATGTTACATGATATAAAACTAAGATAACTGACGGAGACTGTATAGTATCCACAACAATTACTAGTGACAGATGGTTCAGCCACATGTTTCATATATTTGTTAATAATCCCTGCGATATGTTATGTAGCTAATTTATGTTTTAAAAGCAATTTGATGAATTTAGTTACAAGTTTCAACCAAGTAATCAACGAAGTCAGCGTCTCGGATAACGTGTTTTCATTAGAACACAACTTTCATACACACAACTGCTAAAATGTGTAATAGCAAAGTAATGGTGATGTATAAAAACTACTATGCAGATTTCAATCAATCAAATAATCAATCAAGTGACATGCCGAATGACGCAGGCGTTCATGCTTCTCCACAACTCTCTGTCTCTTGTGTTGTTAATAAGTTCAGTTGGTGATTTCTTTTCGTGCAACAGTGACAACCCATCCAGAAACATTTCTCTTTTTCTTCCTCTGTCTCTTCTCCCATTGATCCTTCCGGTGGTTACTAAATATTTAAGTTTTACTTTTCTCATCACATGCCCTAAAAATCTTGATTGCCTGTTTCTAATTTTCGCTATAATTTGTCGTTTTACTCCAGCATGTCTAAGAACTACTACATTAATTTTCTTGGCTGTCCATAGACTTTTTATCATTCCACATCTAAACCCCCACAACTAAAAACCACATCCCTGTATGCAGACTTACAGCGGACAAAGTCCGAAAACTCTTCAAACTAACTAGCCACATCACCGCACACTTTGAGTAGCTGATTTTCTCCCCTACAAACTTCATTACTAATAATGTTAAGATGACATATCAGCCACAAGTGTTTACACCCGTTCAGGACGGATTATATGCATCATAATTCAAGACAACGATTTTCTTTGATTTATTATGCCCAATATCGTTTATCATTTATGAGATTGTGTCTGCGCAATGTTTGTTTCCCGTTTCTGTTCTTCTCATATGTTAAACATTTTTGTGAGGTTACCATATATTGAACACTTTTGTTAGGTTCTAATATGTGAGGTTGTTATAACACTTTTCTGAGATTTCTGAGAAGTTCATATTTTGGGCACCTGCATGAAACCATTATATATGTATATATATATATATAAGGGATATTGAAATTTAATTTAAGCTATTAAATTTACCTCTCTTATTTCCTCCACCTCTGTGAACTTCCTTGACATTTGTGTTTCCATAGGATCCACATCCTTTACCACTTCTGTACATTATAAGCCTACGGCCTCTCATAGTTTTCTTCTTTATACATCATCTCACCCAAGGTCTTGTCGTCATGCCCTCCCTGTTTCTCAGCTGCTTCGTCTTCGTCGTCTCTGCCAAGACGATGTAGATTTCCAGGTTCAAGCTCATAAGATGCTGGATTTTTTTCGCCGTCGCTTATACCCTGAGGATATCCTGTCATCAGCTTTACAACGTGTTCTTACTATTTCCCACTCAGTGGCCCTCGTACCATCTATTAAACATACCTCTGATCGCCCAATACTGGCTATTACTTTTCATCCTCATAATATGCCGACACTACGTATCCTATTACATTTCTCTATCCTCCAGTTAGATCCCATCTCCAGTCCTGCATTTCCCTCTCTTCCACTAGTCGCTTTTCGGAGGGACAGAAACCTTCGTGATCTCTTAGTTCATTCTCGTCTGCGCACTTCTGCAGGTCAACTAGGAACTGTCACTTGTCATCGAAATTGTTTGACTTGCCCTTTTGTTATTCTCACTCCTATTTTACAGTTTCCTAAATCACACTTTTATATTCAGCATTCTTTTTCATGTTTGTCCCGTAATTTAATATACTCTATCATATGTAAGAGTTGTGATATAAAGTATATTGGTGAGACTGGTAGACGTTTAGCTGATAGATTCGCCGAACATTTGAGAGATATCACGAATCATCGTGACTCCCCAGTGGCTAATCATTTTAACAGCCCGTCACATCATGGTAGCTCTGATGTCTCTGTAACTGGTTTGTTACGTTGTTATACCGGTGACCGGCAACGTCAGTCCTTGGAATATCGTCTCATTTCCCATATGGGAGTCTTACAACCACACGGAATTAACATTAATCACCGTTTTGTTTGAGTTACCCACCTTTTCTTAATACCCTCTACTCCCGTATTGCACAAATTCTTGTAATTATTTGTCTTTGTACACTTTCGTGAGTAATTTTTTTTGTGTTTGCCGTACTTCTATATATTTCCTTTATGTCTTCTTTCGTTTGTGTATGTCAATATGTGATTATTTTACACTCTAGTCCATCAATTATACATTAGAATGCCATATTGTTATTGTTAAATCATTTACATATTTAGACTTTGATTTCCTCGGTGTTATTGTAGTTGTCTCTTCGATGGGTGCCCACACATGTATAGTTATTTGTATATGCAATTTGTTTTACATGGTTCTATGTATCCACACAATTACTTTGGGCCACACATGTGTATGTATACATATGCAGTTGTTATAGCATTATCTGTATGTGAACGAACGTTTATATTTATATCAATATATGTATATGTTCTGTGTGTGCGAATGTTCATGTTATTGTTTTTATTTATGTGAGAACGTGTTTATGTGGATGCATGTTCATATATATATATATATGAGCTGTTGTTTATGTTAATGCACGTATCTCCATTCTGTGTCAATATGTATGCCTATTCTGGTGTGAGCCCTTTCCTATGTGTGGATACATTTACATGCCTGTGCATTTCGTGTGGGTATCCTTCACACATCTGTGTCCATTTTGTTATATATTTATTTCGTAACTCTTGGTGTGTGTATACATTTCTATGTATGTTTAGGTGTGGTTGAATATATATATTTATGTCTATATTTTGTTTGACATTCATTCCATGCGTTTTCAAATGATGATTCTTCTCCAAACCCACTCACCCCACCACCACACAACCTCATCATTACTCATCAATCATTATCATATGTCATTCTGGTTGGCGTAGGCGACCATGGCTCTCTGTCCACAGTATTGTTATCAGGATCGTTGTTGTTTTTCAATGCCTTGCTAGGTTGTCAAACTAATATTTTCTCACGTTGCCCCATCTGTCTCTGTTCCCTTCAGTCTTGCCTGTTGTGACTATGTTCTTAAAACATGCCTGTCTGATAAAGTGATAAAGTGACAAATGGGTCTTTTTCTTATATTATTCTTGCATTCATTATAAACCACATCTATATTGCATCTAATTTCCCACTTTCCAGTTTGTTTATAATGAATGCACGCATTTTCTCTTTTACTAGATGTATTTCCAATCCTGCGTCATGGAGACGTGGTTTTATGTTTTTGATACGTGGCTCTAGACAGGCTAAGTCATCTATTCTGATTATTATTGTGTTGTTTACTGTTTGTCTCTTGAAAAAGGTTCCATTTGAGCCGATACGTGAAGAATTGTCCGGTTTAGTTTTATTGTATGTTTTTTATATATACTTTTATATATATTTTTATTCATAGGCAAGGTAAGTGTTTTCAGTAACCGTTTAATTAATTTTGCTTTACTATTTGTTCATTCGGTTACTGCGGCACCCTCCACTTTGTCGGACACCCTCCGACCATTTGGTTATTTAAACAATCATATGTTCGATAATATTGTGAGGTAATCAATCATACATTGGAAATCTTTGTGAGACCCTCAAATATTGATACTTTTGTGACATATGGACGGTCATTTGTAACTGCATGTAACACACCAGTACATATGAAATGTTCACATCTAGAGTACTGAATGTAACTGCATGTAACACACCAGTAAATATGAAATGTTCACATCTAGAGTACTGAATGTAACTGCATGTAACACACCAGTAAATATGAAATGTTCACATCTAGAGTACTGAATGTAACTGCATGTAACACACCAGTACATATGAAATGTTCACATCTAGAGTACTGAATGTAACTGCATGTAACACACCAGTACATATGAAATGTTCACATCTAGAGTACACTGAATGTAACTGCATGTAACACACCAGTACATATGAAATGTTCACATCTACAGTACTGAATGCAACAAGTAGAACGTAACGATCCTTCAGGTTATTGGATAGACTACCATTTTATGTGCGCCAATGTCCCGACACATCCGTCTTCGGCGGTTATTAACTATTCAATAACCAGAATATATATTGTCCTAATTTCTACACTGACCATATATTCTATCTATCTATCTATTGTCATTTCCACATGTGTCGTTAAGCTTCATAGTACGCAGCCTTGTCTAACACCTATTTTTATTTCAAATGGGTCTATTTTTCCTCAGAAGTTCTGAATACGCTCTGTCAGTTTTTATATAAAGCTGTTATGTTGTCTAGTAATTGTCCATGTACTCCATAGTCCTCGAATATTAGCAACAGTTTTTCTCTGTCAACTCTGTCACATGCCTTTTCTTGGTCGATGAAGGTGATGTTTAGCTGCAGGTCGTATTCAAGTGTCTTTTCGCTCAACTGTTGTAGCGCAGAAATAGCATCTGTGTATCCCAAACCTTTCCTGAAACCAAATTGTCATATTTAACTGGGGTTCTATTATCGGTCTGCTCTCCATTCTATGATTTGTGCATATATATTTCCTATGTGGTTGAGTACCACATATTTCCTATATGCCTCTGTACGTCTCAAACTCTATTTTGTTGCCCTTGTTTTTCCATATGGGTACAATTGTGACCGTCTATTGACTATTCAATACAAGAGATAAGAACATATTTGCCTTATGTGCACACTGAACTTCTATTGACTATTAAATAACAAGAACATATTTGTCCTATTGGAAACACTAACCGTCTATTGAATATTCAATAACAAGAACATATTTGTTCTATTGGAAACACTAACCGTCTATTGAATATTCAATAACAAGAACATATTTGTCCTATTGGAAACACTAACCGTCTATTGAATATTCAATAACAAGAACATATTTGTCCTATTGGAAACACTAACCGTCTATTGAATATTCAATAACAAGAACATATTTGTCCTATTGGAAACACTAACCGTCTATTGAATATTCAATAACAAGAACATATTTGTCCCATTTCAAACACTGACCGTCTATTGAATATTCAATAACAAGAACATATTTGTCCTATTGGAAACACTAACCGTCTATTGAATATTCAATAACAAGAACATATTTGTCCTATTGGAAACACTAACCGTCTATTGAATATTCAATAACAAGAACATATTTGTCCTATTGGAAACACTAACCGTCTATTGAATATTCAATAACAAGAACATATTTGTTCTATTGGAAACACTAACCGTCTATTGAATATTCAATAACAAGAACATATTTGTCCTATTGGAAACACTAACCGTCTATTGAATATTCAATAACAAGAACATATTTGTCCTATTGGAAACACTAACCGTCTATTGAATATTCAATAACAAGAACATATTTGTCCCTATTTCAAACACTGACCGTCTATTGAATATTCAATAACAAGAACATATTTGTCCTATTTCAAACACTGACCGTCTATTGAATATTCAATAACAAGAACATATTTGTCCTATTTCAAACACTGACCGTCTATTGAATATTCAATAACAAGAACATATCTGTCCTATTTCAAACACTGACCGTCTATTGAATATTCAATAACAAGAACATATTTGTCCCTATTTCAAACACTGACCGTCTATTGAGTATTCAATAACAAGAACATATTTGTCCCTATTTCAAACACTGATCGTCTATTGACTATTATAACAAGAACATATCTGTCCATATTTCAAACACTGATCGTCTATTGAATATTCAATAACAACAGGAACATACATGGTTTTAATAGTGTCATAAATTGATCAACACATAACAACAGCTGTTGTATATCGTATAACAACTCATTTGCTATAAACATCACCGTCATATTTAAATTATCCACAGCTGAAACCAGCTGTTCGACAACTGAAATCGTCTACTTGCAACATACAAGGTAACCGGGTGGTCGACATATTGACAAAGGAGAGAAGGGCCTCATCATAGTAGACAATCATATTTAAAGAGTTTATTACCGACATAATCAACTTTCATTACTGCATGTTTTCCTGTGAAGGAGCAGAAAGGTTTTCTATGGGCTATGACATAATAAACGATCTCAGAAAATAGAAAATCCGGACTAATAAGCCAACAGTCTATAAAATCCCTGCCTGCAACTCCTTATCCAGAAACAGACAGTATTAGACATTGGTAAAGAAATGCAGTGCTAAACTTCAGATTTAGCACAGATAAGATTGAGATCGTATCAAACTAGCTCAAGATATTGAAAATTCTTCTTCTGAATTCGTACTCAAACTCATGCAGAACAACAGCATTTAATTCAGAGAATTGAATGTGTGTCATGGTTAACTCCTTGGCTACGATACATGCGCCTTTCGCTATGAGACACCCTACTTTAGCATGGCTACTTTGTCACTATGACCATCCATGGATGGAACAGTTATCTTCACCATCAGAACATTCTTAGTCGCCTCATACGACATGTATGGTAGTATAAGTCATTATTTGTTCCTCACGTAGGATTCAGCTAACACATAGGCGAGATACTGAACTTGATAAGTATGACTGTGGCAGTGACGAAGTGACGTACTATTTTAGTATAGCTCTGGCAGTGACGAAGCGACTTACTATTTTAGTATGGCTGACGCCCATGTGTTGCCGGAGCCCGAAATGGGAGCAAAGAATAACAACACTGTTTACCTTCCATGCCTGTCGTCAGAGGCGACTAAGGAGGTTATGGGATGGAGTTAGCTGTCCCATCCCATATATGGTCAGTAACCCAAAGCCATGCTGAAGTCCGATGTGTCAGACCAAAAGGCGCAGATATCGCAGCAATGCTGTAAACTATGACACAACACATTCCGTTCTCCGGACTACATCCTGCGAATCTGCAGGAGTCTGAGAACGAACGCAGAAGAAGAAGAAGTATGGCTGTGGCAGTGACGAAGTATCTTACTATTTTTACACTTCTGGAAAAACTAACTCAATCTTCTGACAGATCGGTTGACACATCAGTAGTCTACCCAAATGTAGAGAGGTTCCAATTCCGTTGACTGACACCTCTTTGTCATACATGAGGACAAAAGAAGACACAAGTAAGATAGAAAAGAAAAGTAAGAAATTGAGACAAAATATTCATTGACGATGATTCTTTCACTAGTGACAGGTTGTCAATCTGTCCCCCAACTTTCCTTTGTCGCCGTCTAAGACATGTCTAAAAGAGAAGATGACAGTGTCCCTATTGTATTGCACCCTAAACTAGAAATTCATAGTCCTCCAAAAAACGTCCTCCACACGGACGGTTACGCTGATAAAGCCATATTGTTGTAGTAATCCTTGATTACTATAATGGGATCACTACCAAGTCACGCATTCAAACATAAACTTTACATTGGTTGTTTCCATGTGCGTCTAACATATAACATGTTTGCATTCTCACTTGGTTTTACGTAATTTAACAAATGAATTTTCATGAACCTGCGTTTGCCTCTGATGACTAAAACATCATAGTACAATATTTAGTCTGGTTAAGAACACTGTGTACTTCACATGATTTTACACCAGTTGCTGCTGAAACTAGCAAGATGGAATTCTATTCATGTGAACTTATCGCCATATGTTTCACCTAATATTACACACTACCAAATACATAACTCAGATAAAGGACTCTCTCGTTGATGGCGTTGAAAGAAATAGAAAACTTCAGTAGGTTCTCACATGGGGTAATCATTATAACATTTTACAAGACTACATCTCACGGGAAATGAAAGTAAGACTGCGGCATAACTGTCTACCATGTGGTGGATGTAAAATAATTACTTATGTTTAACAGAAATTGTTTAACAAATAACAGAATACACCGAATGGTCGTTTCGACCACAAAACCTTTGTCGCGATAAGGATAGACAAACACAATGTGGAAATAAAATTGCACAAAACAAATTAGAAGGCAATAAAACAATGAAGTAGATCTCGTCTACTAATCTATTCAAAGACATAACTTGGGATATTTTCATTGTTGTTTTTACTTCTTTATGTTGGGCATGACCGAGGTTAGGGCGTTGTTCTCACATGGGAAAACACAGAACGTCAGGACGTCACGTTATTAAGTAGGAAAACATATGGGACCCTTATTGTTACCAAAAAATGATAATTATGTATTTACAAACTAAAGTCACATTTTAATAATTTGCCCTAATAAGGTATCTTGTTACGTTGTGTAACAGATTACACAGACACTAATCTGCGACTTTCTGATCAACATTAACCCAATGAAAAGCCGGATGATTTTTCTATATGTGGTGATGTGCGCCTAGTCAGTGAGTGGCTGTGTACGTTTGTGTGCGTTATTTTGTATAATAAAGGCAATATTGTGCAATAAAGGCAATATTGTGTAATAAAGGCAATATTGTGTAATAAAGGCAATATTGTGTAATAAAGGCAATATTGTGTAATAAAGGCAATATTGTGTAATAAAGGCAATATTGTGTAATAACATAAACTGATAAAAGACGTGGAGGTAGGGGGGGGGGTGAAAAAATAAATGAAGTAGACAGATGGAGAATGAACACATGAGTTCGACAAGGAAGTAGATGGGAGACGCCAGTGTGTTGCCGGGGTCCGAAAGGGGAGCAAAGAATAGCAACACTGTTTACCTTCCATGCATGTCGTAAAGGCGACTAAGGAGGTTATGGGATGAAGTTGGCTGTTCCATCTATAGGGTCAGTGACCCAAAGGCATTTTGAAGTCGGATGTGTCGGGCCGAAAGGCGCAGATATCGCAGCACTGCTGTAAACCATGGCACAACACATTCCGTTCTCCGGACTACATCCTGCTAATCTGCTGGAGTTTGAGAACGAACGCAGAAGAAAAAGATGGGAGACTGCAAGAGTGAGAATGTAATGATACGAACCGACAGAATACACAACTTACATACTCTCAGAGAGCAGATTGCTATGGGAGAAATAGCTGGGTAACGGTGTGACTACACGATGTTTGTAATCTTGAAATTCTAGAACTGAGACTCCAGCCACACATAACGTCGATCAATATGTTGTTGCCCTCAAACAGACTTGTTCTGTTACTCTCCCTTATCTCACACACTACGCCCGTGTGATAGCAGTGCTGCAAAGAGTAGCATAACTAAAACAGGAGACAGCTAACGATGTTCGGGGATGCGGTGAAATATACTATCCCACATACGGTCAAAGTAACCAAATGTATTTTAAAGTAGAAAATGTCAAACGGAAATGCGCAGATTTCGCAGCCATCACTAAAAATGTAATCACTAAAAGTATCAGTAATTTTTCACAAATTAAGTTTCTCTCTTATAAAAAAAAAAAGCACCGTGTGTATATATAGCTGCCTCCCATTACGGGATCTCAGCGGCAGACTACCATTTATATAGAATAAGACATCGGGCAATGTTTTCCCAAAAGCCCTTGTTCATCACTACCAGACATCCCTTCAGGCTCTTGATGGACAGTTTATTTTTACCAATTGTGTTTGGTCGCATGCATCTGTCAATGTGTCTGGTCTCCTGTAAGATCACCTGCTGTTTCTGCCAGGCATATCCACATTAGACGTTAAGCTTATTAAATTACTCTCCCGTGTACGCGCGGGGTGATATGAGTCGCTGGAGGAAGGATATGGTTGAAAGACAACTCCGAGGAAACATGACACAGGAGATGGTGTGTATATTTGATAAAATGGAATGAAGGAAAACAGCTTTAGGTGGAGAAAAGTTTACATAGAGATGGAATGTGTGTTAAATAGAGAGAGAGAGAGAGAGAGAGAGAATGTGTAGCAAGTGCTCTAGAGCAATAAATGTATGCACAGAAATACGAAGTGTGCGCACGTGGAGACATCATCATCATCAGGTGCCATGCCGGGTGGCGTAGGAGGTCATGGCTCTCCACAGCTCTCTGTCCACAGTATTATGTATCAAAGTCGTGGTTGTTTCCTTGCTGTGCCAGGTTGCCAAACTGTCAAATATTTTCTCACGTTGTCGCCCTCTGTCTCTGTTGCCTTCAATATTATGTCCTCTAAACCCCCCTGTCTCATGAAGTGGCCAAAACAAGAAGATTACCTTTTTCTTATATTGTTGATTAAGGTCCGTTTCGCATTTAACTCATTCAACAACTCTACATTAGTTTTTTTGGCAGTCCATGGTATTCTCACCATTCTTCTGTAGAGAATACCTGTACGTGGAGACAAGTTTATGTATATGGAATAAACTCGTAAATCAAGTGCAATGTCGAGTCACGTAAACGATCACGTTTCTCCTCAGCTCTATCTCCCGTATCGTTAATAAGTTCACTTAGTGACATTCTCGCGTACCACGGTGGCAACCCATCCAAAAATGTATATCTTTGTCTGCCACTGCCTCTTTTTTCCTTAATATTTCCTGTTAGTTAACTAAATGATCAAGCTGTGCTCTTTCCGTAGCATGCCCTAAAAATCTTGACTGTCTGCTTCTATTTTTACTATAATTATTTATTTACTCTAGACACATTGAGGACTTATCTTTCTTGGATGTCCATGGAATGTTCATCATTTAAAAAAACACAACAACCACATCTCAGTTTTCTCCAGGTCACATTGAGCTCTTTAATTTGCCGCCCATGCTTCAAATCCATAAAGAAGACTTGGTTCAATATAACATCTTAGCACTAGAATTCGCGAATGCATTGATAGTTATGTGACCTAGCGGTATGTATAAAAGACCTGTTAGCTAAATTAAGTAGGACCCCCATTCGTTACGCGTCTAGATTATTGTTTCACTTTCAATGTATTACTATTTTTAAACTTGAAATGGCATGCCAAAAGTAGCAGCGACCATTTCAAGTTTATAAAGTAACCAACTGAAAGTTAAACAATAATCGAAACACGTAACGAATGGGGTCTAACTTAATTTATTGTGCCAGTCTTGTATAAACTGACGGTGGTCTCGATACTACCCTATTTCATACAGTGTTTCCAATTGTAAAAAATGCGGATGTGGCATGTGTTTTCTGGTCTTGATCTCATCGGAGCAATGTCTGTACATCTAAGGTTAACATAGTGTCCGGAAACGTCATGTTATCCCCTTGTTTTAATTTTATATCATTGATATTAATACGGCACTGTTTGTGTGCACATATTCATGTATCTCATATGTTCTTATGAGGCTTATCAGTGGGCTACCCGCCCGAGTGTTGCCGGGGCCCCGAAAGGGGAGCAAAGAATAGCAACACTGTCTACCTTCCACGCATGTCGTAAAAGGCGACTAAGGAGGTTATGGAATGGGGCTGGCTGTCCCATCCCATATAGGGTCAGTGACAAAAGGCCATGCTGAAGTCGGATGTGTCAGGCCGAAAGGCGCAGACATCGCAGCAATACTGTAAACCATGACACAACTCATTCCGTTCTCCAGACTACATCCTGCTAATCTGCAGGAGTTTGAGAACGAACGCAGAAGAAGTGTGCTACCAGACAAACCATCATGCCGCATTACTCTTCTACTAGATGATATGACTATATAGTAAGGGATTTCTTCCAGCCAATATCTGTCCAATATTCATCTTTACAATTGTATAATGTTACATGTTCTTTTGTCCCCCAACTCAGGCGCTAAATAAATGTCTTGTCTCACTTTCTTAATTTTTTTCCCCCATCTATCTAATAATCCACAATGATAACACAGAAATAAAAGTCAGTGGATATTTCACTTCTGTCATTTTGAGACTGGTTCCTAAGTGGCAGGAAAATGTCAGATGTATCATCACTCTATCTGACACACGAATGATGAAGTGGTTGGCACAGAAGCATATGTTTACGCTTCCAGCAGGACGCGATGATCTTGAGATAGTTCTGAACTGGAATTCTTTAAATCAGGGACAAAAATGCTTTCATAATCTCTTTAACACAGCCACGACTTTGAGGCAACTAGCCTTACTATCAGAACGGATGGACTAAACATGCTTCCATAAACTCTTTAAAACAGCCATCACTTTGAGGCAACGAGCCTTACTGTCAGAACGGATGTGCGATATCAAGATATACCTGCTCACCGATAAATGATTTAATTAATGATCAGCACCACATGAAAACCGGATCTGTTAAAGAGAATAATCGTGTTATGCATTAATCATATTTTCAACATTTCCACACACCACACACAACAGCAACACACACCAGATGAAGTTGAAAGAGATGTGTGAAAACAACTTGGCAAATAACCCTGACAACTGGAATTCGTTTTTTCACTCTCTGATGTCGTCTTGAATATATGGAAGGAAACGAGTGCTTCTTTATCAGATAGTGAGATCTACAAAGAACCTGTCTAGCTGTTGCAATGCCGACATGGATATCAATCTTATCTTCACCTACCACTTTAATTTAAACCCGTGTCTTTTCGTGTTTTCCAGTATGATCTATCCGTGCAATACAGCCGCTATAGCGAGTACAATCTGTGAAGCATCTACCTTATGGGGGTTACAATCGGAGAGGTTAGCTAGTGAGATATTATTCACTAATTACCTTACTCACTAAAGCAGGGCTATTCAATTGGCGGCCCACGGACAAAATCCGGCCCGCGGATCATTGATAAAACAGTGAAATAAAGTTATAAAAAAACTAAATGTATAAAATCATTCAATGTGTTTTTTTAATAAATCTGGCCCGTAATGATCCCCATTTTCTACATTTTGGCCCCCGATAAATATAGTTGAATTGCCCTGCACTAAAGGGTACATGTTTTTCATATTCCTGTAAACTCTGGAGGCGACGTGCTACGGAAGGGAAGCCAATCAAGAAGTACAACTGTAATATTACTACATACGTAATATTATGTTTAACAAATGCAAATTAGTGGAACACTGAGCTACTGAAAGTTTTCATTTTATGGAATATGTTGTATAATATTTGAGCAATTTTTGAAAATATTTCGTGACAATAGTACATAGCATTTTATAATGATCAAAATGGTGTCACGACAACTTTAAACTATGTTTTAAATATATTTGTAATTAAAAATTAATGAAACTTTCCTGAAGTATGTATATGTGGTTATAGCCAACAAATATACCAGTGTGAGTGTTTGACAGTTTAGCTCTTGACAGCCCATAGCCTTTCTGACAAAAGTACATGTTGAGTAACCGAGGTGTTACCGGGACTCGTATACGATTGTCTCATTGGTATGGTTGTGTTTGGGAGGTTTATGGATGCATGTTTACTCCCAGAAGGGAGACATTCCAGTGCGGTAGCCTGCTTGGATCATCATTGGTATGGTTGTGTTTGGCAGGTTTATGGATGCATGTTTACTCCCAGAAGGGAGACATTCCAGTGCGGTGGCCTGCTTGGATCATCATTGGTATGGTTGTGTTTGGCAGGTTTATGGATGCATGTTTACTCCCAGAAGGGAGACATTCCAGTGCGGTAGCCTGCTTGGATCATCATTGGTATGGTTGTGTTTGGCAGGTTTATGGATGCATGTTTACTCCCAGAAGGGAGACATTCCAGTGCGGTAGCCTTCTTGGATCATCATTGGTATGGTTGTGTTTGGCAGGTTTATGGATGCATGTTTACTCCCAGAAGGGAGACATTCCAGTGCGGTAGCCTGCTTGGATCATCATTGGTATGGTTGTGTTTGGCAGGTTTATGGATGCATGTTTACTCCCAGAAGGGAGACATTCCAGTGCGGTGGCCTGCTTGGATCATCATTGGTATGGTTGTGTTTGGCAGGTTTATGGATGCATGTTTACTCCCAGAAGGGAGACATTCCAGTGCGGTGGCCTGCTTGGATCATCATTGGTATGGTTGTGTTTGGCAGGTTTATGGATGCATGTTTACTCCCAGAAGGGAGACATTCCAGTGCGGTGGCCTGCTTGGATCATCATTGGTATGGTTGTGTTTGGCAGGTTTATGGATGCATGTTTACTCCCAGAAGGGAGACATTCCAGTGCGGTGGCCTGCTTGGATCATCATTGGTATGGTTGTGTTTGGCAGGTTTATGGATGCATGTTTACTCCCAGAAGGGAGACATTCCAGTGCGGTGGCCTGCTTGGATCATCATTGGTATGGTTGTGTTTGGCAGGTTTATGGATGCATGTTTACTCCCAGAAGGGAGACATTCCAGTGCGGTGGCCTGCTTGGATCATCATTGGTATGGTTGTGTTTGGCAGGTTTATGGATGCATGTTTACTCCCAGAAGGGAGACATTCCAGTGCGGTGGCCTGCTTGGATCATCATTGGTATGGTTGTGTTTGGCAGGTTTATGGATGCATGTTTACTCCCAGAAGGGAGACATTCCAGTGCGGTGGCCTGCTTGGATCATCATTGGTATGGTTGTGTTTGGCAGGTTTATGGATGCATGTTTACTCCCAGAAGGGAGATATTCCAGTGCGGTGGCCTGCTTGGATCATCATTGGTATGGTTGTGTTTGGCAGGTTTATGGATGCATGTTTACTCCCAGAAGGGAGACATTCCAGTGCGGTGGCCTGCTTGGATCATCATTGGTATGGTTGTGTTAAGCAGGTTTATGGATGCATGTTTACTCCCAGAAGGGAGACATTCCAGTGCGGTGGCCTGCTTGGATCATCATTGGTATGGTTGTGTTTGGCAGGTTTATGGATGCATGTTTACTCCCAGAAGGGAGACATTCCAGTGCGGTGGCCTGCTTGGATCATCATTGGTATGGTTGTGTTTGGCAGGTTTATGAATGCATGTTTACTCCCAGAAGGGAGACATTCCAGTGCGGTGGCCTGCTTGGATCATCATTGGTATGGTTGTGTTTGGCAGGTTTATGGATGCATGTTTACTCCCAGAAGGGAGACATTCCAGTGCGGTAGCCTGCTTGGATCATCATTGGTATGGTTGTGTTTGGCAGGTTTATGGATGCATGTTTACTCCCAGAAGGGAGACATTCCAGTGCGGTGGCCTGCTTGGATCATCATTGGTATGGTTGTGTTTGGGAGGTTTATGGATGCATGTTTACTCCCAGAAGGGAGACATTCCAGTGCGGTGGCCTGCTTGGATCATCATTGGTATGGTTGTGTTTGGCAGGTTTATGGATGCATGTTTACTCCCAGAAGGGAGACATTCCAGTGCGGTGGCCTGCTTGGATCATCATTGGTATGGTTGTGTTTGGCAGGTTTATGGATGCATGTTTACTCCCAGAAGGGAGACATTCCAGTGCGGTGGCCTGCTTGGATCATCATTGGTATGGTTGTGTTTGGCAGGTTTATGGATGCATGTTTACTCCCAGAAGGGAGACATTCCAGTGCGGTGGCCTGCTTGGATCATCATTGGTATGGTTGTGTTTGGCAGGTTTATGGATGCATGTTTACTCCCAGAAGGGAGACATTCCAGTGCGGTGGCCTGCTTGGATCATCATTGGTATGGTTGTGTTTGGCAGGTTTATGGATGCATGTTTACTCCCAGAAGGGAGACATTCCAGTGCGGTGGCCTGCTTGGATCATCATTGGTATGGTTGTGTTTGGCAGGTTTATGGATGCATGTTTACTCCCAGAAGGGAGACATTCCAGTGCGGTGGCCTGCTTGGATCATCATTGGTATGGTTGTGTTTGGCAGGTTTATGGATGCATGTTTACTCCCAGAAGGGAGACATTCCAGTGCGGTGGCCTGCTTGGATCATCATTGGTATGGTTGTGTTTGGCAGGTTTATGGATGCATGTTTACTCCCAGAAGGGAGACATTCCAGTGCGGTGGCCTGCTTGGATCATCATTGGTATGGTTGTGTTTGGCAGGTTTATGGATGCATGTTTACTCCCAGAAGGGAGACATTCCAGTGCGGTGGCCTGCTTGGATCATCATTGGTATGGTTGTGTTTGGCAGGTTTATGGATGCATGTTTACTCCCAGAAGGGAGACATTCCAGTGCGGTGGCCTGCTTGGATCATCATTGGTATGGTTGTGTTTGGCAGGTTTATGGATGCATGTTTACTCCCAGAAGGGAGACATTCCAGTGCGGTGGCCTGCTTGGATCATCATTGGTATGGTTGTGTTTGGCAGGTTTATAGATGCATGTTTACTTCCAGAAGGGAGACATTCCAGTGCGGTGGCCTGCTTGGATCATCATTGGTATGGTTGTGTTTGGCAGGTTTATGGATGCATGTTTACTCCCAGAAGGGAGACATTCCAGTGCGGTGGCCTGCTTGGATCATCATTGGTATGGTTGTGTTTGGCAGGTTTATGGATGCATGTTTACTCCCAGAAGGGAGACATTCCAGTGCGGTAGCCTGCTTGGATCATCATTGGTATGGTTGTGTTTGGCAGGTTTATGGATGCATGTTTACTCCCAGAAGGGAGACATTCCAGTGCGGTAGCCTGCTTGGATCATCATTGGTATGGTTGTGTTTGGCAGGTTTATGGATGCATGTTTACTCCCAGAAGGGAGACATTCCAGTGCGGTAGCCTGCTTGGATCATCATTGGTATGGTTGTGTTTGGCAGGTTTATGGATGCATGTTTACTCCCAGAAGGGAGACATTCCAGTGCGGTGGCCTGCTTGGATCATCATTGGTATGGTTGTGTTTGGCAGGTTTATGAATGCATGTTTACTCCCAGAAGGGAGACATTCCAGTGCGGTGGCCTGCTTGGATCATCATTGGTATGGTTGTGTTTGGCAGGTTTATGGATGCATGTTTACTCCCAGAAGGGAGACATTCCAGTGCGGTGGCCTGCTTGGATCATCATTGGTATGGTTGTGTTTGGCAGGTTTATGGATGCATGTTTACTCCCAGAAGGGAGACATTCCAGTGCGGTGGCCTGCTTGGATCATCATTGGTATGGTTGTGTTTGGCAGGTTTATGGATGCATATTTGCTCCCAGAAGGGAGACATTCCAGTGCGGTGGCCTGCTTGGATCATCATTGGTATGGTTGTGTTTGGCAGGTTTATGGATGCATGTTTACTCCCAGAAGGGAGACATTCCAGTGCGGTGGCCTGCTTGGATCATCATTGGTATGGTTGTGTTTGGCAGGTTTATGGATGCATGTTTACTCCCAGAAGGGAGACATTCCAGTGCGGTGGCCTGCTTGGATCATCATTGGTATGGTTGTGTTTGGCAGGTTTATGGATGCATGTTTACTCCCAGAAGGGAGACATTCCAGTGCGGTAGCCTGCTTGGATCATCATTGGTATGGTTGTGTTTGGCAGGTTTATGGATGCATGTTTACTCCCAGAAGGGAGACATTCCAGTGCGGTGGCCTGCTTGGATCATCATTGGTATGGTTGTGTTTGGCAGGTTTATGGATGCATGTTTACTCCCAGAAGGGAGACATTCCAGTGCGGTGGCCTGCTTGGATCATCATTGGTATGGTTGTGTTTGGCAGGTTTATGGATGCATGTTTACTCCCAGAAGGGAGACATTCCAGTGCGGTAGCCTGCTTGGATCATCATTGGTATGGTTGTGTTTGGCAGGTTTATGGATGCATGTTTACTCCCAGAAGGGAGACATTCCAGTGCGGTAGCCTGCTTGGATCATCATTGGTATGGTTGTGTTTGGCAGGTTTATGGATGCATGTTTACTCCCAGAAGGGAGACATTCCAGTGCGGTGGCCTGCTTGGATCATCATTGGTATGGTTGTGTTTGGCAGGTTTATGGATGCATGTTTACTCCCAGAAGGGAGACATTCCAGTGCGGTGGCCTGCTTGGATCATCATTGGTATGGTTGTGTTTGGCAGGTTTATGGATGCATGTTTACCTCCAGAAGGGAGACATTCCAGTGCGGTGGCCTGCTTGGATCATCATTGGTATGGTTGTGTTTGGGAGGTTTATGGATGCATGTTTACTCCCAGAAGGGAGACATTCCAGTGCGGTGGCATTCTTGGATCATCAAGTCCTGCCAGGAGTACAGGATATACTTCTGGACCAACTAGTTCAGTCTTCTGACAGATCTGTTGACCCATCCGCAGTGATGGTACAACTCGCATTCTCCGACACCTAGAAGTCTGCCCCAAATGTATATAGGTTCCAATTCCGTTGATCGACATTTCTTTGTCATCCATGAGGACAAAAGAAGACACAAGTAAGATAGAAAACAAAAGTAAGCAATTGAGACAAGATATTCATTGACGACGATTCTTTCACAAGTGACAGGTTCTCAGCCTATCCCCCAACTTTCCTTTGTCGCCTTCTAAGACATGTCTAAAAACGAAGTAGAAAACAGTGACTCTACTGTGTTACACTCTAAACTAGATGTTCATACCACACGGTTATCACACGGGCGGTTAAGATGATAATAGCCATATTATTGTAGTAATCCTTGATTACTATAATGGGATCACTACCAACTCACGCCTTCAAACATACACTTTACATTGGTTGTTTCCATGTGCGTCAAACATATAACATGTTTGCATTCTCACTTCGTTTTACGTAATTTAACAAATGAATTTTAATGAACCTGCGTTTACCACATATCACTAAAACATCACGATACCCATATTTGGTCTGGTTAAGAATACTGTGTACGTCATACGATTTGTACACCAGATGCTGCTGAAGTTAACCAGAAGGAATTCTATTCATATGAACATATCGACATACGTTTCACCTAATATTAAAACAACATTAAAGTTAATCCAATATATTTATTAATGCTGTAGAGACATGGGATGTTTAGCGATCTCATATCTCAGTGGCTCTGCTATGAGAGGGCGGTAGCCATCTCTTCCTCAATGAGCAGAAAGGCGTCATCGTGTAAGCGTCATTGAGCGTTGCGAGCATAATGAGGCAGCAGTTCTTATTTCTCAATTCTCATTTGAAGATGCACACACACGAAACATCATATACTTTTTTCACTACCACTACTCATCTCCGCTTGAGAAAGAACAACAACAACATCATCATCATCTTCCTTCATATGTTTTAAACTCTTGTATTGTTCATATATGTTTACAAGGGAGCCGCGTTAGCGCAGTGGTTAGCGCACTGGCTTCGCATATGAGTGTTTCTGGGTTCATTCCCCAGTTGAGGCGGAAATGTTTTCAGATCGCCACGGCTCCCAGGTCGACCCAGCCTTAAATGGGTACCGGAATAATCCGGGAAGTAAAGACTGCGAGGGATAGGAGATGGCTACCGCCCTCATTTGCAGAGCCTGTGAAATGTGAGATCGCACACCCCTACGGCATTAATAAATTCTATGGGTTACTTTACTTTTTTTATATGTTTACAAGTGGGAGACAAACATCACGTTATGTACATGCTAGTCTAGGAAAGACGCAAGAGCATCAAGTCAAGAGACGGGATATTGGAGGTCCGCTGCATCCAGCCTCATTGTGGTGACGGCACGTAATAATGATGATTGTTGATTGTCACTAGAAGTGATGAAGAGAGTTGTTCAGAGCTACATAATACTGATAACAACATATAAGTAGAAGACAATAAACAGGATGTTTATACAAGTGGAACATATCGTGCAACAGAGATGTGATTTTATAGAATAATTGTGAGAGTACCATGAACAGCTGAAAACAATTATGAGAGTACCATGAACAGCTGAAAACAATTATGAGAGTACCATGAACAGCTGAAAACTTTAATAGAAAGCTGATGCTAGAGTCAAATGTAAGACGGGAATATATTCATAATAATAATAATAGTTATTATTATTATTATTATTATTATTATTATTATTATTATTATATCAGAAAAAAATGCAATCTTTATTTTTGGGCACGTTATGAGGCAGGGATGTCTGGAGAACATAATTAAAACAGGAAAAAAATGATGCCAAGCGCGACCAAATGCGACAGAGTGAGAAAATATTAGATAGTATAACATCGTATCATGGCTAAAAAGTCAATAACCATCATGAATCAAGATACTAGAAATATAGAGTTGTGAAGTTCCACGAATGCCTTTAACAGCGGACCTGATGACGATCGTTGATTATTGATTCCTTTGTCCCTATGTTCATATCTTTCTCTCAATTGTACTTCTTGTGTGTTCAGTGTAATTAATGCTATTACCAATACTAAATGTCCGCAAACCTAAATGCATTGACTGACTGTATGTATTATGATTTTTTTATTTTAAAAAAAATGGTTTTTAAGTCCTTGAAAATTTATTTCAATGTACTCGGTTTTAAGCGGCACGAGTCCTGCCGAGAGTACCACACACAGGATGTAACTCAGTAGCTTCAAGGATAATCCATAGGGAACTCTGAAAAAATTCACCATGTAAACAAGACGAGAGAAGCCGGCTTTGAACCCCCATGACCTCTTGAACACAAGGAGAACAGCTTAACCTCTACTCTAGGGAGATACCCGAGTATTATGTTAGAAAACCAATAAAACTGAATGCATTGTATTTATGTATTATGTATGTAAACCTGTAAAATTACCTTGCTGAGCTGTACAGGTAGTCGCGACCTTTATTTTTGGGTCATATGGTTTCACAAAAAAATGTTCCCAAAAGGGAGCCACGCATCACAAAAGAATGAGAACCACTGATGTAGATCTAGAACAGAAATTAGTTCCTACATAATCAACAACAGACGCTCACACCGTGGAACTATTACACAATCATACGACCATGTGGATATGAACACATCTTCCTATTAGTCAGTGATATAACATCATAGTTTTAGGCAATTAAACCTTTTAGAAATATACAGATAGCTCAGTACTTGTGGAATATGATTAGAACACTTGACTACTTGTGCTCTAAAAGGCAGATGAATATCGTAACATATATAATCATTATTTCAAGTACCAATCCGTAACAGCTGTGGGGAAAAACGCAACATGGCCAACTGCCACTATTTTGAACCAAGTAATCGCCTTCAATTTGATGCAGGAAAAATGACGTGATTTTTTTTTTACGAAATGAGTTGTGTTTTTTTAAGCACAAATTAAACGGAAATTTGAAGGCGCTTAAAAACATGACAAACAAACGGAAAATTGAATGGATCCGCAGGTAAAGTGGTATTTTAAAACCTTGTAACGAGGGGAAGGCTGTAATGAGATTTGGAATTAATTGGTGGATGGAAAGCAAAAATAAACAATAATCGAACCAGTGAAAGAACAATTTTACAAACTAAAACACTAGTTAGCATTGGAGTATCCTGACACATTGATACGTCCATCCTTATATGGGTCGTGTACTAGGATGCCTGCAACACCAATGGATACAACAATAGATAAAAACGAAGAAAAATAAGCCAAAAATTTAAATATCTAAGCAGGATTTTTTCCATGATGTCAGAAAACAAACACAGTGACCTACCAACTTTCACCATTGTTTCTCAACCCAAAAATCAAAATAGAAATCAGTAAACAGATAATATATACAATTTTTATACCAACACTCTGCTACCAATATCAAACCTGGTCTTTAACAGTCTAGTAGCAAAGGAAAATTGTTACATGTGAAATGAAATGTCTGAGAACAGCTGCAATGGTTACTAAACTGGATCAAATAAGAAATGAAAAAAATGAGTAAAAGAGTAGGTATAAATATCATGTATTGAGCATATTGGGAACAAAACACGTAAAATGATACGGTTATCTTATGAGAATTAACATAAACCAAATACCAATAAGAGCATATAACAATAGACTATCCGGACATGAAATCAATGGTAAAACAAGAAAACGGTAGATAGAACATCAAGAGAATGAAAGCACATAGACTGAACGAAACCACGGCGACACATCTGTCTTTGGAACAACAACTAAAGCCTCCATTCTTACACTTAACGCAAGTGTAGATACGATCAACCATCACTCACCGATGGGAAAGACAATAGACAGTACTTAGAATGGATGATAACAGACTCCCTTAAACAAAACATTCTGTAGATGGCACACGAAATGTTGATCGACCAAAATTAAATTCTCCGACCAAAATTAAATTCTCCGCAGAACATTCGACAGAGAAAGCTCAATATTGGCATAAAAAATGTTGTCATAGTCGACCAGCTCAACTTGTGTGATGATGGTGATGTCTGCACTGTGCCCGACACTGACTGAGTCATATGTGTTCCAGGTATTGTCTACCACACACTGAGCATGTGTGGGAGGAGTCTGTGGGAGATTGAGTAGCTCTTGCTTTTCTTCTAGCACGCTTTTATTACGAAGCATGATGTCTGAGGTTCTCTGCATCTGCATCACAACTCTTGATTCTGCGACGCTAGTCAAGTCTGCCTGGTGCAAGATTCTCCTATGAATTTGTGTCTATTTAGAAATGAGTCAAAATTTCTTAAGTGTCTTTCCACTGATTCTTCTGTTCTCCGCCTTGCGAAAGCCAGTCTGGAGTTCTCCATATAACAAGTTCTTTTGGTAGACGATGAGATTTAATGCGGACTATGTGCCATGCGCTGCGTATCTAAGCCTTCATCAACATTGTGTGTATGTTTACATGTTTAGATTTCATCAGTACTTCATACGTAAACAGTAATCCCCACACAAGATGTACAGTTATGTTTAACAAAGCGCTCAGCATGGATGGAAGTTGTTAATACCATATCATATCCATATGTGCCATCTTTGGTCCGATAATTTATATTTATATATTAGGGCTGGTAACGATTAATTTAATTTTAATAGTTAACTTTGATAAAATTAACGATTAATTAATAGTTAATTCCGATTAAACCTCTTTTCTTCTGCGTTTGTTCTCAAACTCCTGCAGATTAGCAGGATGTAGTCCGAGAATGGAACGCGTTGTGTCATAGTTTACAGCATTGCTGCGATATCTGCGCCTTTCGGTCTGACACATCCGACTTCAGCATGGCTTTAGGTCACTGACCCTATATGGGATTGATCAGCCAACTCCATCCCATAACCTTCTTAGTCGCCTTTTACGACATGCGATATACACAAATATTTCATATTTGTTATATATATATATATATATATATATATATATATATATATATAATATATATATATATATATATATAATATATATATATATATTATATATATATATATATATATATATATATTATATATATATATATATATATATATATATATATATATATATATATATATATATATATTATATATATATATATATATATATATATATATATATATATATTATATATATATATATATATATATATATATATATTATATATATATATAATTATACACACACACCGGTGCTGATATGACAAGTGCGCATATCTATTGTGTCAATATCATATGTGTATCTGTAGAACACATTTCTCAGTTGTGGTGTGCCCACACATGACAAGTACCTCATATCACCAGTAAGCGCTACATCTGGTCAGAAGTTGAATCGTAGCGGTGTTACCATAAACCACAAACAAAAAGTCAAAGAGGGAATGTTTTTACAATCGTGCCTTGGTTTAAAAAAAAAATATTACGTCGCTGACTAACACATACATCTGTCGCTTCAACATAAACAGTGATGCATAAGCGTAAGATACACGCCTTCCACATACAAGTCCTTCTCCAGAAGTGATATGCGCTGTTACTGATCTGAACTGACCAGAATGTTGCATTTGTAACTGCCTATAATGTGTACAATGAATATCCGGCGAAGACTGACGTGTGGGGTCATTGTCGAAAATAAAACTGCGACACAACGAATTTCCAGTCTCCGGACTACATTCTGCTGGAAATCTAGTAGCATCATTGTCATTTCTGCAAGAGATATCTAGCGGGAGTTTGAGAATGAACGATGAAGAAAAAGAAGACAACGAAGAGCACTGAAAATATATAATGTAGTCACTAAATATAACATGGCCCGAGATCTGCGCACAGGACTATCCCTGAAGAGGGACATGTTTTCTAGCGACCAAACGAAGAAGTAATGATGGGCGTGTGTAACTATAATATTATACATATTATCATATGTACTATCAATTCTTAGTGCCTTCGTTTAGAAAATGTGCATGTAAAGATCTCAATATGTCATTCTTGTTCATAACTAATTCTCCTAGTATTGGTGTTTTGGACGCTAATGTGTCGGATCTTTCATTGCCGTGGACACCTGCTTGATCTGGAAAATTAATCAAAGTTCTCTGCATGCTTGCTGATTAGCAGGACGTAGTCCAGAGATTAAAATGCACTGTATAGTGGTATTCAAGCTTGGCTAAATATCCGCACCTTTCGACCTAACATATCCGATTCAGCATCGCCTTTGTAGTCACTTTGACCTATCGGATGAAACACTAACCCGCACTCTCAAAACCGCGCCTTTTACGTTAAGTATAGCAGGTCAGCTCTCTTATTTGTTGCTTCCCTTTCGGGACCTGGCAACACACCGGTGCCTGTTATCAATTTTGTGTTACAGAGGTTCTGTTAACAATGTGTGACTAATGTTGTATTGTGTCAGAGGTCCTATTAACAATGTGTGACTAATGTTGTATTGTGTCAGAGGTCCTATTAACAATGTGTGACTAATGTTGTATTGTGTCAGAGGTCCCGTGTAACCTATCTTGTATAGTCTCGGAGCCCTCTTAATGTGTAATTTATGCGAAATATTTCAGAATCACTCCTAGAAATGTGTAACTTATATTACACGATGTCAGAGTTTCTATAAAAATGTGTTAACTTAATACTTATGCTAAACGAAATCAGAGTCCCTACTCCT